>CAJQZJ010000531.1:1129453-1188673 GCA_907164525.1 Lophiomys imhausi | reverse complement strand
CCCACCCCACTGCTGGACACACTGCTCCTCCCATCTACGCCCCACCCCACCGCTGGACACACTGCTCCTCCCATCTGCGCCCCACCCCACCGCTGGACACACTGCTCCTCCCATCTACGCCCCACCCCACCGCTGGACACACTGCTCCTCCCATCTGCGCCCCACCCCACCGCTGGACACACTGCTCCTCCCATCTGCGTCCCACCCCCACCGTTGTACGCATCGCCCCTCCCATCTCAGAAGTCATTCGTTCAACCACAGCTAGATGCTGGGATATGGCCACCTGGCATGAGGTGCAGGGTACAGAGCAACCGCCTGACCCACAGTAAAGAGGTTCCCTTCTCTGTCGGAGAAGGGGAGGAATGACACACCCGAATGCCCTCTCTCATGCTCCAGCCCTAGCAGTTCCCTGCAAGAATGGTTCTCACAGCTGAACCTTGGCCAGTCTTAGCCCACAGTCCTGAGGCTGTCAAGGACACCCACTGCCTGAACAACTATCACACGCGGGCAGCAATTAAAAAAAAACAAACAACAACAACAAACGTTTAGGGAAGAGTTTCTAACTCTCCTATAGGCTGCCTTGGAACTGGACAGTAAGGTGACCTAGCAGGGCGACAGGTGACGTCACAGCAGCCTTGTCTGTCAGCTGCTCACAAGGCTGGAGGGAAAGAGAGGCTAGAAGGAGGCTCCCTTTGATTCCAGGAATTGCCATACCTGGTCTGCCTCTCCCTCCTCAGAGGAAGGAGCTGTGTGTGGGCAGGATCCACAGCAGTGCCTCAGAACAAGCCATAAGAATTCCACAGAAATGCAGACAGGCAGCTGAATGGTAAAGGAACCTCACCGAGAAGCACCCCCTCTGGAAATGGAGAGCCCCTCCTCAAGCAGACATGCCTGGCCACTCCCCCAAGTGGTCCCTTATATCTGGGCCGGTGTCTTTATTTCCCAAGACTCCTCAGATCACTCTAAGGTTTGGAATGGGATAAGCCAACAGGCCATCCTTCCTTCAATGATGTCAGAAAGACTATGAAATGTCTTGTCACATAGAAAATGGGGTTATGCCTAGAATGGGCCTGCGTTCTCCTAGCATACCACCTCTTAGAAAGGGAAGCAAGGCAGATGCTCTGTAAAGGTCTCGGTAGAAAACCGGGCATGGTGGCACACACGTTTAATCCCAGCATTCGGGAGGCAGAGGCAGGCGAACCTCTGTGAGTTTGAGGCCAGCCTGGTCTATAGAGCTAATTGCAGGACAGTCAGAGCTACACAGAGAAACCTTGTCTCAAAAAACCAGAAAGATCT
This sequence comes from Lophiomys imhausi, assembly GCA_907164525.1. Classification (NCBI taxonomy): domain Eukaryota; kingdom Metazoa; phylum Chordata; class Mammalia; order Rodentia; family Muridae; genus Lophiomys; species Lophiomys imhausi. Next base: position 1,187,377 of record CAJQZJ010000531.1, on the reverse strand, counting down.
GGGCAGAGAGAATGGCAGCCTGGCTCGATCCAGAGACAGCATGGTGGTGACCCCCAAAGTGACGGTCACAGGCTTCTCCAAAGCTTTCTGCCTCGGATGGGGAATGTGCTGAGCTTGCACAAAGGCAGGGTTTGAGGGTTGAGCCTGAGCAAAGTTATCTAAGAGGGAAGCAGAGCCTTAGAGAGTCTGATGTCATCCCCTCCCTGTGACTTGCACAAGAAGCTGCTACTTCCTGCTGCTTTCCAAGCTGGGGATCAGAAATTCAATTAACTGCAAAGGAATGGCCTGCTGCAGCAAGAGCCACAGGCACGCTTGAGTCTCTTGGTGAGCAGGACGTTCTCCGTGCAGACCCACCTTTGACAAGGGAGAAAGTAAGGGGGGGGGGGGGGGGAGGGGGGGGAAGGAAGGAGGGAGAGAGAGACACACAGAGACAAGAGAGGGCGTCAGAGAGAGACGGGGAGGGGAAGCTCCTTGCCCACATGGGCCCCAGTGTAAGTAGAAGGTGTTAGGAGCTTGTGAGTTGGACATGGAAATTTGCACTGTCTGCCTGGCTGAGACATCAAGACGGCTTGGCTTCCTAGGAGGGTCAGTCCCTGGGCCTCCTCAGCCACGGCTTCCATCCAGTGGACATGCTATCTGTCTGGCCTGCAGATTACCAGAGAGAGACAGTGTCTGTTTTAGTCACTGGCCCTTGGCTCCTGATGGACACAGGAATGCTATAAAAAGCCGGTCGGTTGGGGGGGGAAGCAAGTAGTTCTGTTTTGCTCACCACCCCCACCCCCATTACAATTCAGTTTCGAAACAAGATAAGCAAAGAACCCAGTGAGGCTCGGAGGCCCTGGAACACAACTTCCTGGCTTCCCTCCCTTGGTGACGGAGGTCTCAGGATAAGCATTGATACTGAGGGCTCCCCCATGTCCTGGAGACTTTCCAGGCTCCCATTCCAAGACTCAGTCTAGGTCACAGATGCCACATCCGTCCCGGCCAGACTGGTGACTCAATCTCACTGGGATGTTTCTGGCCACCCTTTCAAAAGGGCTGCCCCGACCCCTCCCAACCCCTCCACGACCTCAGGGTGCCAAGTCCACTCAGATCTTAATAAACAAAAACCTGTGGTAGGCCCAAAATCCAGGGCTCAGAGGAGTGGACAAGAGCAAGGGTGTGTTGGAGAGGGCGGGGACAATGCCATGAGAAGGCTGTGACAGTGCTTCACTGGGTTGTTACAGGATCGCCTAAGAACTTAGATAAGGGAATCTCACCAGATTCAAGGCTCCGGGCTTCAACATAAGGATGACTTCTCTCTCAGGACACCCCTGCTTCATCTACTGCCAAGTCTCCTACCTCTTAGTCAAAAAACCACCTGTTTGGAAGTGACCATAAAGCCACTGCCTGTCTCCCCCTCACCCCCACAGGAAGCTCCTATTACAAGAAGTGAGATCTACTTACCCTACTTGTCCCAATGGTGCCCCTGACCCCAACAGACTGCACTGTTTTCCCCAGGCTGAATGCTGGAGTACCTGCCGACAGCTGAGCTGTTTTCCTAACCCCAGGGTCCCAGAGCCTTTGGTCACCATTATGTCACTTCTGTCACCATTCCCTAACAAGTCCTTTGTCCTTCTTAACTTGCGATACTCAGAAAAGAACCTACTGCTGACAAGTGGCCAGGCCCTTAAGTTTGTCCTACTAGTGTAGGACAGTTGCTGTTCCTTAGTCCCCAGCCTATTGCTCTCAGCGACACAGCCATCGGTCTCAGCTGCTCTCTGACCCCCTTCCCCCAATACAAAGGGTGGTGTTCTTCACCCCCTAGCAAAGTCATCTCACCCACCGCCTTGTACTTGCGGCGTCTCATTAATGGGGACCCTACCTTCCCTTTGAGTCTCAGCTCCAACAGCCTACTCCTCTGTGTTGCCAGACCATTACAGCGAAGATTCCACTTGCACAATCACCCCATCTACTGGACTCCACATACCTATTTCCTCGTCTTTGCAGCCCAGTGAGTAGAATACCACCAGCACATAAACATTTCCCAAACAGTAGATTTCAGCAGTCTCCGGCAAGCTGGGACATCCCTGTGTAAGCACTGAGTAGCACACCTGGCTGTCAAAATTCAGCCGTAGGTTCCTGGGAGAGCATGGTTCTGCCGGGAGGAAGGGAAAGCCTGCCTTCAGAAGCCTCCTAGGAACATCACACCGATGCTGTTTGGGAGGCACCCTGTCTGTCTCACAAATGGGAGGAAGTGCAGGACCAGCCCCCCCCCCATCACAACAAGGCGCTCTCTCTCTCTCTCTCTCTCTCTCTCTGTGTGTTTTACTGGAGTTCTACTCAGAAGACCTTAGTTTTAGACTCTATTATTGCTGTCTTAAACTCTTTTTTGGTTTTTCAAGACAGGGTTTCTCTGTGTAACAGTCCTGGCTGTCCTGGAACTTTATTTGTACACCAGGCTGGCCTTGAACTCACAAAGATCCACCTGCCTGGGTGCCAGGATTAAAGGTGTGTGCCACCATGCCCGGCTCTGTCTTAAACTCTTTAAAAAATAAATGAATAAAAGATTTTATTTTTAAAAATTATCTGTAAGTCAGGCATGGGGGCGCACAACTTTAGTCCCAGTACTCAGAAGCTGGGTCCAGAAGGAGGTGGATCTCTGAGTTCAAGGCCGGTCTGATCTACAAAGTGAGTCCAGGACAGCCAGAGCTACACAGAGAAACCCTGCCTTGAAAAAAAAAGTAATTAGTTTATTACATTATGTGTATATTTGTGCATCTGTGAGGCAGATTCCCTCAAAGTCCAGAAGATGGTACTGGATCCCCGGGAGCAAGAGTTATTGGCAGTATAAGCTACCCAACATAGGTTCTAGAGACTGAACTTGGGTATTCACAAGAGCACTCTGTGAATAGCCCATCTTTCTAGCCCCTTAAAATTCTTAATTTTCACGCCAGGCGGTGGTGGCACACGCCTTTAATCCCAGCACTTGGGAGGCAGAGGCAGGTAGATCTCTGTGAGTTCGAGGCCAGCCTGGTCTACAAAGTGAGTCCAGGACAGCCAGGGTTACACAGAGAAACCCTGTCTCGAAAAACCAAAAAAAAAAAACAACTTAATTTTCAGACCTCACATTTCATTGCACCAGACTCACACAGTCCAGAAAGACCCACTCTCATGACCTGTGGGACCCTGGTGGACACAACACACCCAGCTTGGAAAAAGAGTGGCTCTGTGCAGCCATCTATTTCCACACAACAAAAACCACACAGCTCTTGCCACAGGGGCCATGTGACTGTGGCCCTTGGAGATCGGGACAATGCTGGGACAGAGAAAAGACAAAGGGCTGGCGAGAGGCTTGTCTGAGGACTTGCTATTTCCAGAGGGCTATGGCCACTGGATCCCAAAGAAAGATGGGCTAAAGGGAAACCAGTGTGGTGGAAAAAACGCTGTCTTTATTATTGTTTCAACTGCACTGAAAATCATCCTGTTAGAACAGAGATTTCTCAACGTTGAGGAAAATTTCATTTAAAATCTTTTCTCTCCCTGATTTTCAGACAACATCTGATTTCCTGGGCTCTCCCAAACAAATAAGAACTGTACACAGTGAATTGTAACCTAAGTGGCAAAGATCCCACCCCACGCCTCTGGAGCTTTTAGTACACTGTGCCTGAGGCCTACCGAGAAGCCCTGGGCTGCGACATTGTTAGGGATTTGGGTCCTGCTGCCTACTGCTCAATGGGAGTGGGAACTGGGGCCAGTTGCTCAGGCTCTTCTTCGAGCCTCAGATTTTCACACATTAACATTGGAGAAACACAGCTAACTGCAAAGCCGCTATAAGAGACAGAAATCAGCTGGCTGGCTGGTGGGTAAAGGCACTTGGCTGTTTAGCCTGAGGACCTGAGTTCTTTTTTGGGGGGGACCCACACAGTGGAACAGAACCCACTCTTACAAGTTGTTTTATGACCCCCCCCCACATGCAATACATATACAATAAATAAATGTTAAAAAGAAAAAAAAAACAGAAAGAAGAAATTAGTAGTAAAGCCCCAACTGGGTACACTATAAGTTCCCAGGTACTGGTGGCCAACAAGACTCCCCATGACAGGAAGGCTTCCATTAGGAACACAGCTTCATCGGGGCAAGCTTGGGCAGGCAGGTCACCCCCATCCTTGAATCTCAGGCTGAACATCAGCAGTATGGTATTCTGTCCCCACCAACATTGATGGCTATGTGAGCTCAACAGGACAAGGATGCAAGGGACTGCTTTCTGGTGAAGGTTCCAGTCCATCACTACTCTATCCTTATTCTTGTCCTTTGAAATGCATGTGGTCATGGGGGGGTCAAGGTGGCTGTGGGGTGCAGACTACAGAACAGAAAGCCTTAGCTTTGCGCTTTCATTTCATCAATTCTGTATGTTAGACTCCCTTGTCTGTCACAAGGGTAACAGTGTCTTCCCCACAGGAAACTAAGAGGGGAACACAGAAACGTTCACTGTCCGGTCTGTTTCCTGCCCATCACAGGATGAAATGTGTTTTCTCTGTATTCCATGAGGGACCCCAAACCTATGATCCTTGCTAGTTCCCTGTTTGTTTAAGGTGGTATGAACAGACTTCAGACCCACTCTGACTCATGGTGGCATTTCCAACAGTTCTTCTGTTGTCTGTTTCTGGCCAATTTCATAGTGACATCTGCTTGTCACTTTCGCTTCTAAAAAGACTCCACCATAAAACCACAAGGAGTATGAGCCGAAAATCAGAGTGGCAACATTACCTCTGGGGTTCCAAAGATCTTCTATTAACACAGCCCCAAATGGCACACCATTAGACATTTTTTTCTATTACATTTTATTTTACATTTTATATTACATTCCCTGTCCTATTAATCCTTGAAGCTAGACATAAGCTACTAATTATAGTTAACTAATTAATCATAACCGAGTTTTTAAAACTATTTTTAAATCTTAGTTTTCCTGTTTTATAAGATAAACTGTTTGTTCCAGCTCTGTGACCATCCCATGTTTGATAGCAGGTCTGCCAACCGTAAATAAACACAAGCAGACAATATATGTCCCGAGCTGCTGTCAAACCGTTCCTTATAGAAAGGACTTTTACTCAGGTACAAATCTGCGTGACTGCTGATGTCAAGTGTCACTGTACCACACATCCCACGCAGAGATCTAAACAACCCACTCACGTGCTCTTTTTCTATTTATGGCTGCCCACCTCCCGCCGTTTTCAGAACTGCCTGCTTCGTTTTGCTCTTACATTTATTTGTTATTTACTGAAGGTGTGGGGTGCACAACGCCACACATATGTGTGGAGGCCTGGGGACGACTCTTGGGAGTCAGCTCTTTCTTTCCAGTTCGCGGGTTCCAGGGGTCAAACTCGGGTCACCATGGGGCTTGGCATAAAATCTGAGCCATCTCACCAGCTCCAAGAATCTCTTTAACCTCCATGACTTCAACACGACTTTTGTTTTCTCATAATTCATCTTGTGATTAAGAAATCACTATAGTTTATCTAAACAGTATAAACACAACTTTTGACAATTATTCAAGTTTTAAAGAGACTCTTCAATGGTTCAAGAAACACTTGATACAACTGTATACTATGACGTATTACTGAAGGTAGCAGATATCATCCCTTCTACTTTGTCCACAGAAATTTAAGCACAAAAACCCATATTTGCATATATAGAAGATGGCATGGGAATTTAGTTTCAAGGGCATCACTTTGTTCTCTGGGTGCCTTCTGGGTTGACTGCCATAGACAGCTGCTTGTAATGTCTCTTCCGACAAATTGACCTTTTCAAGTTGGTGAAAGTGAAATGTATTTGGGAAATTAGTTTGGAGAATGATCTGCTTCCTGGTCACTGGGGCTCCCTGCACTCTAAGTTCTCAGACTGTAGTTCGTACTGCCTGGTTTAGTGGTAAGATACCAACCACCATAGCGCTGAGAAAAGGGGGGGGGGCGTACTCCTGTGTGGTGTTAAGTAGGTGAAGGGCCACTCAACATGGAAAACAAGGAGGAAGAAAGAAGAGCCTAGAATGTCCCGGCTAGATGTAAGCAGATATTGTCGTGTCTTCCTGAGGCAGGGAAAGTTGACTTATTGCCCCCTTAAGCCAGCATTAGTGTCCAGAAGACACTGCTGTTTTCAATCAGATCCTCTGAAGTATACAAAGAAGCTTTCCCTCACTCTATTTTCTAAGAAAGGAATGGCCATCAAAGCTCATCTGAGGGGCCTGGAGAGACGAGACGGCTCATTTGTCCAAATCCTGCACTCCTCCAGAGGATAAGAGTTCAATTCTCAGCACCCATGTCACTCACTACCACCTGCAACTCTAGCTCCACGCCAAAGCCTCTGTGGGCACCTGCACTTGTGTGTGAATACTTAGACATAAATTACAAATTATAAATCATGGGGCTGGAGAGGTTGCTCTGCAGATAAGAGCACTGGCTGCTCTTCCAGAAGACCCAGGTTCAAATCCCACCACCCACATGGCAGCTCATAGCTGTCTGTAACTCCAGTTTCAGATATTTGACACCCTCACATAGGTATGCATACAGGCAAAACACCAATGCACATAAAAATAAATAAATCTTTAAAAAAAATGGCTGGTCGGGGTGGCACACGCCTTTAACCCCAGTACTCAGGAGGCAGAGGCAGGTGGATCTCTGTGAGTTTAAGGCTATCCTCGTCCACAGAGTGAGTCCAGGACAGCCAGGGATGCACAGAGAAACCCTGTCTCTAAAAACCAGAAAAAAGGGGGAGGGGGGAGGACTGGGAGGAGAGGAGGGAGGGAATACTGTGGTCAGTATATAAAATTAATTAATCAATTAATTTTTAAGATTAGTTTATTTTTAATTAATTATGAAAGAAATTTTTAAGAATTCATTGGAATAGTCTCTAGTCTGTCTGCTTCTAACAGCAGACCTCCAGAAGATGTGTGGACAATCCTCCCAAACACCACTGCAGCCTATGTGACCATGACACCAAGCTTACAGCACTCATAAAACCCTTCCTTTTGCCGGGCGTTGGTGGCGCACGCCTTTAATCCCAGCACTTGGGAGGCAGAGGTAGGCGGATCTCTGTGAGTTCGAGGCCAGCCTGGTCTACAAAGTGAGTCTAGGACAGCCAGAGCTGTTATACAGAGAAACCCTGTCTCAAAAAACCAAAAAAAAAAAAAAAAAAACCCTTCCTTTCCTGCTTTCATTTCCAATCTTTGGCTTGGCATACCGCTGTATCTTCTATCTTTTAAGAAGGCGGGGTCTCCCTCCGTAGACCAGGCTAGTCTCAGAAACCATTTTCCTACTTTGACTTACCATGTGCCGCCATGCCCAGCTTATGATTATGTACCTTTGCGTCTTTCCCTTTACATACATCATTTGTAGCCATTCTCTGACAGGCACCCTCTCCCTCCCTCCGTGGCTGTAGGATACACCCCCCCCCCCAATCTCATCAGAAAGAGTACATGGATGGCTGTCTTCGTCGTCTCCAGGAAAGGCAAGAATGGAACCTAAGTCCCCTAGATCCCTGTCAAGCTAAACCACTAATGACTAAAGGACCAAGAGCCCAGTGTCACTGAGGAGACCTCGGGTGGCCGTGCACTGAGGGGTCTACGGAGTGGAGCCCTGTAACTGATCCACCTACGATTTCACACACAAAACGCACAGCAGCTTGGAAAGGATGCTGACCTAGAAGTCAGGACGTGAGCTTCCAGAGGGCTCTGTGAAGCCACAGAACTCTTACAAACTAGGGGTGAACGCTTACCGTGTCCCCGATCTTCAGACCCTCACACTTCCTCTGACCAGGGTAGGATACACCATCTTGGCAGGTAGCAGTGAAGAAGAGATTAAGGTCTTCTGGCTGATCCCAGACCGACAGCTCCACTTTAGACCGGATGCTCTGAACAAAGGGAGAAAATGAAGCCCACGGTAATTAGAAACAGCTAGAGTGAGGTACTCTCCACAGCGGGCTTTCTCATACCACGTGGTTTCTTCTAACTCAGAAGGCTCAAGCCAAGTTAGAGACGGGAGGATTCCCACACACCATCTTGGTAGACCTGGCTAGGGGCCTCCCTCTGTGAGCTTGCAATGGCTGATAATGGCCTATTAGTCAAATTATATTATCTCCCTCAAAAGACTTTTGCTTTATCTCTTCAGAGCTTCAGGCACATGGTTACTGAGATCTCCAGGCTTTGCATTTGTATGTGCAGCACACACAGGCATGAACGCACACTCGGGACAGCAGCTCTCTGCCCAATGTCTCTTCTCTTGTCTCCCCACCCCCACCCCAAGGCTAGCTCCTTACTATCCTGCAAAGACAGTTCATCCGGGACCAACCTGGCTTTTCTTCACACTCAAACCCATCCCTTACTAGGTGAGGTCATCCCGTATGAGCCTGAAAATACATTATCAGACAGTCCACTCCTCTCTGTGGTCTAGCTGCTCAAGACACCGAGTGAAACAAAAACCAAGGGAAATTGGTATGTCAAAGCAGAAAAAAGAGAGAAAGACTGAAAGCAGCAATATACTGAGAAGGTCGGGGAGGAACTGTGGTCCTCACACTGCTGGTTGGAGTGGAAGCTGGTACAGGCTTTTAGAAAAACATAAGTAACGGCTTCTAGAACTCAGGCAAATCTTAGTCCTAGCTGCCCCTGAGGATTATACACAACAGAAATGTGCAGGTCACCAAGAGACAGGGGCAAGAATGTCTACAGCAACTTAAGGGCAAAACATCTGGAAACCAACCCAAAGCCTACCAACAGTAGAACAGACTTAAGTAAACTGCAGTATACCCACATGGCAGAGCATCTACAATAGTGCCAATGAGTCAAACACAACTGTGTAAAATGACCCTGAAGAGTACAATGTGGTTCAAAAGAAGCCAAATGCACTGTATTTGTTCTCTTAGAAAGATACTCCGGTCCACAGTAGATCATACATAATGGTGGCCCCATGAGATTATGAGAGCTAGAAATTCCCCATATCACTTAGTGGTGTCAATCTGCCTTCTGTACACTCAGGTTACACAACGGCCACCACTGTCACAACTGCTTGCAGTGCTCGGGATAGGACCATCCTCACAGGTCTGTAGGCTAGGAGTGCAAGGCAACAGCTGATCGCAGAGACACATGGCACATTACACCATCTAGGTTAACATGACTCATACTCGTTGTTTGCACAATGCTAAAACTGCCTGAGGACACGTCTCTCAGAATGCATCCTTGCTACTAAGTGGCAAAGCATTGTGTGTAAAATTCAGGAACAGGCAGAACTAACAGTTACCCTTGGGGACTAGCAAGAGGAGGAGGCCTAGAACTTCCTAGTGCTGGCAATGCTGTTGCCTGGCTGTATTTTCTTTGTGTGTTTTTGTTTCTGAGCCGGGGGTCTTGTTACGTAGTCTAGGCTGGCCGTGAACTCTGCAATCCTCTTGCCTCGGGCTCCTGAGCTGAAATTACAGGCAACAAGCCCAGCCATGATCTGCATTTTACTTGGGTGTTAGATACTCTGGTATATTACTGTATAAATGGTATATGTACTTGTTTATACAAGGTTTGTGGAATGCTCTACATGCCTCTTGGTTTTTAAAATCCTCCCTTAACCAACCCTGCTACTGTTGTTCTGTTCACATCCTGGGTTGGAGAAGCTTCTTCTGTAGAGGGGCAAAGGATGATACAGAGAGTCACTGACCGCTCAGAGTGGAGAACTAGAGACAGTGAGTGCTGAGCCCTACGTGGGACATCTGTATCACCCTTTCACACACACCCCCACCAAGGCTCAGGGAACAGGACAGAAGACGGGGCAGAAAGAATGTAAGAGCCACAGGATGGGGAAGAATATCATGTTGTCTTCTGAATGTGACATGGCCATTGCACACGTGAACTCGAGGCAGCTGTGGCTATCTGCACAAAATCTGTACAAAGTCAAGCAAATCATAATTCTGGCATACATGCAGGAGGGGTTCAGGAGATCCTACCCCTAAGGAGCTAGTAGCAGGAAATGCTACAGGGCTAAGGACAAACAGAGGAAGACCAAAATACATTGTAGGCATGTATGGAATCTCAAAGAATAAACATATTATATGAGTATACATATATACATGTGTATGTATATATAAACTGTCCTTTAAAAAAAATCTCTAAGTAGCTGGGTGGTGGTGGCTCACGCCTTGAATCCCAGCACTCGGGAAGCAGAGGCAGGCATATGTTTGAGTTCAAGGCCAACTTGGTCTACTGATTGAGTTCCAGGACAGCCAAGGGTACACGGTGAAACCCAGTCTCAGAAAAGAAAAGAAAATCTCTAACTAATAGCCAAGTGTGATACCACACACCTCTAATCCCAACACTTAGGAGACAAAGGTGGCTGGATCTCCATGAGCTAGAGCCAGCTTGGTCTTTATAGTGAGTTCTAGGCCAGCCAAGGCTACATAATGAAATGCCATCTCAAAAGTCTTTATGAAACACATTTCATTAGAAACTGAGGCCAAATGAAGTAACCGGCTTTATTTAGAAGTCATATTTTAATCAAGCGTTAAAAAAAAATCTGTTTATAATACACACCGCAGGACTTACTCTGAGAGACATAGAACCAACCTGCTCCTGAACAGCGAGCCAAAGTGCCACTTGCTTTTGTGGATTCAGCCCCCTCCCTCTAACTCTAACTCTGGCATGTGTTACACTTAAATACATGAAATATGCAGTTTTCCCAACAAATTCACAGCTTGCTGAAAATACTCCACAGAAACTAGTCTCTCTCTGCAACAAATTGTTGAGTTGCTTCTACAACTCTAAAAATACTATCCCTCTGAAAGCCACTTCCTCCTCAAAGTGCCACCCTTAATTGGCCAAAGGTCACAAAAATGCTACTCAACACACCCCGTCCTCTTCTGCTGAATGTGATTAGTTATTTACAGATCTGCCTTCTGGACTCCAAGGACCATATGCCTTCTCTCTCAGGGATGCAGCACAAGGCCTCGCTGAGGATGTTTAACGACAGTTGTGCCCAGGGGCTTGGGTCAAATGAAGATAAAAACTTTGAAGAAAAGATAATAGGGACTGGAAAAATGGCTCTGTGCTGAAGAGTACTGGCTGGTCTTCAAGAGGAATTGGTCCCCAGCACTCACACTGGGCAGCTCAAAACTGCCTGTAACTCCAGCTCCAGAAAATCAAATCCCTCTTCTGGTCTCCAAGGGATCTGACATATACACTCATATGAAGACACCCATAAACAAAGGGGGGGGGAGTATACACATATATGCAAATATATTTGCATATATAAAGAAGTATGAAAGGGGGGATGGGAAGATGGCTCTGTGGTTAAGAGCACTGGCTGCTCTTCCACAGGAAGAGACCCAGGACAAATGACTATCTGTGGTGCCTATTACCATACCAAATATGCTAATTTGGTATTGGAGGCTGGCTTCCAGGCTTCCTAGGTATCACAAATACCTGTGGCTCTTCTCTCACCCACCCTCTACCCTAAACTTCTCCAGCTTCTTATTCCCATATACACATCTCAGCCATGTGCTCTCCTTTGGCTTCTCCCTTGACCACCCCCCCCACCAGCCCCACCCTCCACCCCCAATGGTCTGGTCCAGTCTGCTAGCCATGTTCAGCTTACCACTTCCTCTCTCTGCTCTGGACTCTTCTGGATGCCTCTAGCTGTACATTCCTCCATCTACAATAAAAACCTTCCCCTCAACCACACTTTGGAAGGGTCGTGTCCTCACTTTATACATCTGGGGTGAAATTCTCGCTTTATACACAGAGGACCCAGGGTTTGGCTCCCAGCACACACACAGCAGCTCACAGCCATCTTTAATTCCAGTGTCAGGGGATCTGTTTCCAAGGGTACCAGGCATGCACATAGCGTGCTGACATACAAGTAAGCAAACACACACACCAAAAACAACAACAACAAATTAAAATTTAAAAAAATCTTTAAAGCCGGGCAGTGGTGGCGCACGCCTTTAATCCCAGCACTTGGGAGGCAGAGGCAGGCGGATCTTTGTGAGTTCGAGGCCAGCCTGGTCTACAAAGTGAGTCCAGGACAGCCAAGGATACACAGAGAAACCCTGTCTCGAAAAAAAAAAAAAAAATCTTTAAAACAAAGGAGGCTCTAAGTTCTCCATGGCCCATGGGCCCCTAATCGGTATTCTGGCTGGCTGGCTGGTCTTCTCTTGCTTGCCACAGATCCTCTGGGATTAGAACCCCCTCCACTGTTTCAGAGGGCAGGAATTGTGAAGACTCAGCTCAGACCTCATTTATGGTGGTAAAAGCTGGCAAAAAGCTCTGTCGCTGAGGCAGGCCTTCAGGGCTCATTCTGATCTCATATCCACAGGCTTCTTTCTTCAGAATCCACTGACTTTGGAAAAGTATGAATCAGCAAGTCACCCCACCCCACAACTGTAAGAGTCTTCCCCCTCTAAACTACCACAAGCTCTTGCGGGGAAGAGCTGTGCTTGGTTCAATGTCCTGTTTCCATGTGTCATACAGTGCTGGCTACAATTAGCCCCTTAAAATGTGTTTGTTGACAAAAAGAATGAAGTGCAAGACATATCAGAGGACCAAAGACACAAGAACGCGTTCCTCTGCATGAGGGCGTTCATGTGTAACTCAGGAACTTACTCAATTGCTACCATCTGCCCTGGAAGGTGACTTCTCATTCCCATCCTAGAAAAAGACGGAGATGTCAAGAAATGCCGGCCTTTTAAGTGCTATTCTATTACTCGAACCAGTGTCACGTTAGGTCACATCTGCAACTGCTTTACCTCGGCCCAGCTGCGGGGAACGGGGAGCGGTTGGAGCAGACTTTATGGCAACAACCAAAAGAGAAACATGTGCTCTGCTAGCCCACCGAGGGCTCTGATGTCACCCTCCACTGCTACTCCAGTGGTTTGCAGCCCATCCTGCTCCCTCTTACTTTAAGGAGAGGCCCCTGAGCTTCTTGTCTGAGCACCTCTCTTCATGGGCACGGAATGACGTTTCTGCACCCAGACACAGGGCCCAGCCCTGGAAGAGACTCTCCCCTCAGCAGTATTTTGGGCAAGATTCCATGCTGCCAAACACCCTTGGCCAGAGAGTGAGTTTGGCACAGCTAGCAAAAGGATATAAATCTAAGAGCTGACAATTCCACAGTATGAAAGACACATATAAATCAGACCGGGCCAAAGACAACAACCATTTCATCTGTAACATAGACTCTGACCAGAATCTTCTAGTGTCCCCACAGATCCACTGCCAGCATCCAGGGGAGCAAAGTCAAGACCCACATGTACCCAGGGCTGTGTGACTCAAAATACCCAACACAAATCAAGGTAATGCTGAGAATGGTGACCAGCACTAGCACACACAGCCATGGCAGACCCTGGAGGTGGAAAAGAAAGGGAAGGAGACAAGCCAGAGCAGCTGAGAGTCCCTCCTGCTGCCCAGAGCTCACCTCTAGGAAGAGAGCCATGAAAAAACATAAGGAACCTGAAGTCCTTCTCATACAGATCACCAGTATAGCCAGCATTTGCTACTTCATGGGTTCTTCTTTCTTCCACCCTTTTCCACCCCTTTTCTACCACCCTTTTAACCCCCAACACTAGATGAGGGAGAAAAAAGGATAGAGAGGAAAAGAAAGAGGTCCCTGAATAAAGTCAGGGATTGAAAAGGGGGCAACGGTATGGTTCAACTACTTCTTGTTGGGCTGGAGAGCTGGCTCAGCCGTTAAAGGCTAGGCTCACAACCAAAAATATAAGACTCCTTCCTGGTGATTAGGGGCATCGAGCTCCTTGGGGCAAGTTTGATCTTTGTTGTCAGGATATCTAATGTCTTCTTGTTTCTTTTTTGTGTAAGACTACTTAACAAACCATGACCAACAGCAACCCATAACCCACCTAAATGACCAATGACCCCCAACCCCACCTATTGGGACTTAGCATTTATAGACCCTCTAAAAAGTTCCCAGAATTCCAAATGTCACACAATCACAGAAACTATCTGCAGCTGTCAAAAATCACACCTCTTCTAGAGCACTAGGCAAATCATACACAGTTTCTCTGCAAAGCAGCCCCATAGCCCCACACCCGGGATTAAAACAAAACACATTCTTATACCATCTCTGTGTTCTTTAAAGAAACCAAAATTTCAGAATTGCCACTACACTGCAGGCCTTCCCACTGGCCAGGCAGGCTGTAGCAAGAAGATGGGTGTCTGAAGGTAAAACACATTGCTTTTCCTACTCTCTCATCTTTAGTCTTCCACACCCCACAATATCCACTGCTGACATCAGGGGGTTTACACGTCCACAAGGCACCTGTGCACAGAGAGCACCTGGCTATCCTCTAGTCCAATTTGACTCTAATACTGTCTGTAGAGACAGTGTCAGATCCCACAGGGTTGTTCAGCACAGGACTGCCCCCTCCCTCCAGAGGCCAGTTGCAAGTCATAGGTTGTCACTTACCCTTTACCCTTATAACCAGCTGTAAGTTAGGGTTCCAGCCATGCCCTCTGAGTTCAATGACTTTGTAGGATGCATCAAAGAATGCAGAGCAATTAGTAAAGGACTCAGATCAACAGAAGGGTGGAAGAGGCACACGGGGGCAATGTGTGCAGGAGTGGTGCACAGCTCTGATGTCTTTCCAGGTGTGACACCCTCCACACACCACCATGTGTTCACAACTCCGGTGCTGGGTACCCAGGCCCTTGGGGGATTGTTATGGTAGCCTTATCACATGAGCAAGACTGATTAAATTACTACCTATTGGTGGTCACCACTTCCTTTGTCACCTCCCCTCCAGGGAGGTTGAGAGTTATAATTAAAGTTTCAAACCCTTTGTTGCCTTGGTCTGGTCAGTGACTTGACCCACCCTGAAGCTATTCAGGAGGCCACCAGGAGTGATCTCATTAAAGCAAAAGGTGTCCCTATTGTTTAGGGAAGGCAGAGAGATCTCAGCTTTGGGACCAGCTTCAAAGGCCAAAAGTTAGGACCAAGGGGTTTTAAAATTCTCAGTCAGCAACCAGGCCAGAGTCCAATACAGCTCTGTTTCTTCTTATGCAACAATATCATGTGTTCCAAATGACAGAGTGCAGCACACTCACAGCACGGCTGCAACCAGCTAGACTTTGCTCCAAACACCCGCAGTTTCAGATGTCTGTATTTAATCTCCCATAATCTTGACAAAACTGGAGTAGACACAGGGATATGCAGAGGGTCATATCTTGCGGAATGATAGGCTCATTCCATACATTTGACAAAAGTTAAAGTTTCACAAATCCATGCATGTCCAAAGCTTAGCAAACTGTCCTATTTAAATCTGAATTCTCCATTGTGTGTCTGTTATGCCTGAATGAAACTTTAAGAGCTTTCCCCTCTGAATCTGAATACCTACTGAGGGTAGTCTAGTAATCGTCATAGTTTTAAGTTGAGTTTCCAGTGTTCACTCCTGAGTCGTGTGCTTCATGTTAGCACGTTCTCTCCCAGAAACCAGTTTAATTTAGGGATTCAGGTAACAAGACTAGGGCCCCACAGTGGCTCAGGGAAACTGGATTCACTCTAGTTTCTAATGGCAGCCTAAAAGATCATTTCCCCCAACACCAACTTCTAAGTGGCAGAGTGGGGCTCCAACTCCTCTCCTTGCTCCCTAAGTCCCCGGATCTACAGTAAAAAACAGTATTATATATACACAAAACATCCTGATCAGGGGAAATGCAATAAATTTCACTAAGCACCCATAAGCCATACATATAGGCAGGCTGCCCTAGTGTGATTCAGCACCCACATGGAGGCTTACAAACTTCTATAGCTCCAATTCCAGGGGACCCAACACCCTCTTCTAGCATCCGCAGGCACCAGACCACATAAGCTACACACACATACACATAAGCAAAACACTCACAAACATAAGGCAAAAACAAATACATCTTTAAGATTATTTAAGAGTTTCCCCATGCAATGCAATTCAGGAGATCCCACCATACTTTGGGTTGAGTGGTCCCCCACACAAGCATGAACATATAGAACTCTCAGCCATACAGAATTCTGATGGACAGAGGGTGTCCCCATTTCTGCCAACAACATCCAGCCAATTCTACAGATCCATACAGAACTATGCCTCTTTAAAATTCTATGGTATTGGGATGGAATCAGTGGAAGCTTGTGCCTTGCCAGGCAACTGCTCTATCACTGAGCAATACTTTCTGCTTCCTTTTTATTTATACTTACTTATGAATTTTTTAAAAAAAATGTACATTGGTGTTTTGACTGCATATATATCTGTGTGTCAGATCTCCTGGAGCTGGAGTTACAGACAGCCGTGAGCTGCCATGTGGGTGCTGGAATTGAACTAGGTCCTCTGGAAGAGCAACCAGTGCTCTTAACCATCTGAGCCATCTCTCCAGCTCTCCAACTCCTTTATTTATGTTTTCAAGATGAGGCCTTGCTGTATAGCCCAGAATAGCCTTGACATTCACAAGGCCTTGCTTGTAGAATCAAAGCTGGCTTGCTTGCTTCAGCCACTCAAGCGCTGAGATTAAATACATGCACACCACGACTGTCTACTACCCCCCCCCCCCAGTTTTTATGAAAGCCACAGGAGCAGAGGGGCAGGCCTCCACCAGAAAACGTTGTGGTGGAGCCTCAGGGGTCAGCAGGGTCTGGATCTGGCTGAGCATGGAATGCTGGGAGATAGCTACTTCAGAGAAGCCCAGAAAGGTATCCTCAACCCGCCTCACAGAGCCCCGACGAGGCCACTCCTTAGCTGACTCCTCGGGAGAGAAGCTGTGGTCACCGGGTCATGAGAGGAGGACCAGCAGCAGTAGCCTCTGCCCTGTGAGGTCTCTAGCTTCTGACACCCACAGAGAGAAGAGGTGAGGGCACAGGACAGAAAGTCTGATTCCCACTTTGGTTCCGTTAGTCAAATCCCCAGAGCTTGAGACACATGAGCCCACTTCTCAAACCCCGTTCTGACATGTTTTAGCCACTGCTGAGTCCCTGTAACTGAGTCCAACTGTTCTCCTGCTAAGAGTAAACCAAAGCTTCAAAGCCACTAAATGTGTAAGTTCATTTGGAAACCTTGCCTCACTAGCTCTGAGGTGAGGATATAGAATCGAGCAATGGTGGTGCAGGAATGCTTTTAATCCCAGCCCTTGAGAGGCAGAGGCTGACCTTGAACTCACAGACTTCTACTGTCCTGGTCTACACAGCAAGTCCCAGAACAGCCAGGGTTAAATAGAGAGACTGTGGGGAGGAACGGGGAGGTTGGCAGCCAGATAGAAATGAAGACCATAGTGTAGAGGGAGAGAAGAGAAAATTTTGTCTTGAGCAGGAAGTCACAGGAGAGATGGGGTAAACTATGATTTGTGAGGAGCCCAAACTGTAGAAGGGTAAGAGGCCATATGGGGGAAACTAGCCAGAAATCTTCCCCGTGTCTCTTTAGGACACAGAGATATGGAGAGACTGACTACAGGCATGGCCACACCTTGAACTCTAGGGTTCCCTGGTACAAGCAGTGGGAACAGAGCTCAGTCTCCACCTAAACCTGTATCAGCCCTCAGGCTTCAGGGTTCCAGAAGGAATGGAAGGGAGGTAGGAGTTGGGGGTCAGAGCCAGTGACTTACACTGTAGGCATTGATAATCAGTTGAATAATATTTTTGGAGTCTCCATGCAGAATCTCCACAGTGGTTCCAGGTATCAGGGCTGTAAAATTCTTGAAAAACAAAACAATGACAAGTAAGACCATTTTGCCTTCTCTGCCAGCTAATTATATGTTAACTTGACACAGGCTGGAGTCATCTGAGAGGAAGGGACCTCAATTGAGGAAATGCCTCCAGAAGATTGGGCTGAAGGCAGCCTGTAGAGCATTTTCTTAATTAGTGATGGATGTGGGAGGGCCCAGTCCACTGTGGGTGGTGCCACCCCTGAGCTGCTGGTCCTGGGTTACATAAGAAAGCAGGCTGAGCAAGTCATGAGAAACAAGCCAGTCAGGAGCACCCCTCCATGGCCTCTGCATCAGCTCCTGCCTCCAGGTTCCTGCCCTGACTTTGTTCAGTGATGGACTATGGATGTGGAAGTGTGAGCCAAATAAACTCTTTCCACCCCAAATTGCTTTTGGTCATGGTGTTTCATCATGCAATAGTGACCCTGACTAAGACACCTTCCATCCTACCAGAGTCAAGATGCACTGTGGACGAGAGTAAGGGCCAGTGCTATGCTCTACCACT
Organism: Lophiomys imhausi; assembly: GCA_907164525.1. Lineage (NCBI taxonomy): Eukaryota > Metazoa > Chordata > Mammalia > Rodentia > Muridae > Lophiomys > Lophiomys imhausi. The sequence continues at coordinate 1,169,192 of CAJQZJ010000531.1, read as the reverse complement.
CTGCCAACATCACATGCTGGAGAGGGTGCCATGGGAGAGGAAAGAAAATTGGCGTGAGATGTACACTCAGTGGGCTGTGGAAGGGCGTGAAGGGCTGACAGCGAGGGAGCCATTCACCCTCTAAGGACACCCTGCCGCTCATGAATCTTCCACCCTCACTCCTGGTACCCCCAGGCTCAGAGGGCTGCTTCCCCAAGTGTCTGTAGGACACCCTATCTTCTCGGTAAAGAGCTAAGATACGGAGGGTGTCATTCTAAGGACCTTTTAATAGCTGTATGTAAGGCCCCGGGACAAAGCCCTTTCTTTGCCCTAGCTCAGCTCCTCAGTGCTGCTATGACAACAGGACAGAGTCTCCGTCTCTTGCAGGCTGTTCAGGTCCTCCCTGTTCTGCGGGAGGAGGCTGCAGCCAAGGAAGATTTCTTCCCTCGTGAAGCAAAGCCCAGTACAGCTCCTGCAATTAATCCTTCTAAAAATGCGGTTTGTAATGGACAAGCTTTAACCAGCGATCTTGCACCAAACAAAAAGGAATTAAGCATCATCCCATTTCTTCATCTAAAATAGACTCGGACCCAAAGAAGAATCAGAACTCAGAAAGACACTGTGCTAGTCCCAAGACTGATGAGGCAGGAGGAGCCTACGAGACGCAACTGAACAAAGGTTCTCTGGGGAATAGTTAAGGGATTCCTGACATCTCCTTATGTCCTCGCAATGCCCAGGGCATCGGGGCTGAGCTGGGTTTATACTTAACTCCCATGAGCTCTTGCACAGCCAAAGAGGCTGGCTGTGTGTGGGTCTGTGTGCACACATGTGAGAGCACACACAGGGGCCAGGGATCATATTGAGCATCTTCCTCTAAGGGGCCTGTGAGTGCAACTTGCAGCTCACTGCGACTGCCAGAATGGTGGCCCCGGGCGGCGACAACCTTGGGAAAGAACTGCTAGATGGAACAAGCCCATTGCTCTCTTCTCTCAGTGACTGACTGCTTTTTGGGAGAACTATTGTCCTGGGCCACTCCTTGCCTCCCACCCTCTGCAGGAAGGTATACAACCGGAATGCTGAGTTGGCCATGGAGGCTGCCAAATGTCTCAGTTTCCTTTGTACAGAATTTCATTTTGTGCTTTCCTTCTGGACTGGAACAGGCCCCTGTGTCTCCATTCATCTGCTGAAAATGACGCTTCAGAGTATTTTTGAGGTATTACTCTGAATAATATAGTTTAATACTCCTGGTGAAGATGCTCATGGCCCATGGGGGCACTCAAGAGTTTCCTTAGTCTTATTATTTCCAAGTACAGCTAGACAGGGCTCCAATGATCCCTGCTCCTTTGACCGTGTCCACTCCCACTCTAATCTCTAACTGACTTTACGTCAGAATGAGTCCCAGATTGGGCCACCAGGCTCCTCCCTCCCTCAGGAGTACCTTGTAGAGCATATAGTGGTTCTTTGTCACGGCAAAGATGAGGTTGATGTTGTTCTCCGCCAGCTTCTCGCCAAGCAAGGCAAGCGATGGATAGTCCTAAGCCAAGGCAAAAGTGAGGAGTTGTAACAGTTGAAACCAGCTGCGGAGCCAGCGTGTAGGATGTGCAGACGTGCAGAACTGGAGAAGCATCGTATCTTTCCCTTGGGTGCCCATTGGGGCCAATAGCCAAGTCTATGAGCAGCTCCTGAAGTAAGAGGCTACAGGCAGTGATGCTCATTGAGAGGGCCCTCTACTGCACACCACAGTGTCTCTAGGTGTGATCTGTATCCCTCTCCATCCTTTTGAGATGGATGGAGACAGTTGTGGCTCCAGGAAGAACAGCCCCACCTTCTACCACCCACCACCAATACCTATGAGCTTGTCTCCCTTCCCTACGGCTGTTCCTTGTCCTGTTTTCCTTCCCCAACAGTCAGGTAAGCAATGTCTGTAGGCCCTGCTTATGACTCAGAACACGCAAAAGAGGCTCCTGCTCTCCGGTATTGGGTTGTGAATAGGTGTGGGGGTTGGGGGACAAGTGAGGAGAAAAGAAGGACCAGAGGCAATTTAACGAGGTCCTGGTGGGTACAAGGGTTGCCACTGGGTGAGGTTCTACAGTTAAAAGCCCCGTTTCCAGGCTCCCTCACTTCCAGATAATCTGGAAATCTTAGAGGATCACCTCCTGAATCTGGGGAAATGGGCTTGTCCTGCAAGGAAAATTGGGAAGAACTCTGGCCAGATATCAAAATGGATTTGGGGAAGAAGAAAACAGTGTACATTTCTTGAAAAGCCTGCATAACAAATGTGGCAAGATCTTGGTAATTGCTGGGTTTGGGTGTCCTCTAACTCTATCCCAGTTGTGACCTCTTAAGGAAAGCAGGTTCCACTCTGCCTTCAGATCATCTCTCCACAAGAACCACATGGTTCCCACTTCCTCCAATTAAGTGGCTCCCACTAGGTACAAAACGGTGCGGAGATGATCCAGCTAAAGAAATCCCTGATAAGAATTAGTTAACAAGGTAGTTTGAAAACATAGTCAGAAGAGACAAAACAATGAATAAAACTGGATCCCCCAGAATGGAGCAGAACATCAGCAAGTACTGAGAGCCACGGAAGTTTTCAGGGGAGGGGTGGGCAATGGGGTTGCAAGGGAAGATAAGAGGAGCACCCCCCACCCAGCCCTCACCATCTGGTTAGATGCAGTATACTCATTGGCTTCATTCAGGTGACACTGGCCATCGTGTGGTTGGACTAGGCCACCAAGTTTTCCGTCCAGCGCAATGTGGGGCACGTCATCCGTTGTGAACACTAGCAAGTGCAGTGCGTCTTTTCGCCACCCGATCTTCTCCTGGAAGACAGAAGATGGATGCCTAAGAAGGACACTAGTATACCCTTCCTGTACAAACCTACCTGCGCCATCATCATACATGATACAAGCTGGTTCAAGGGCCCCAAGTCTGAATCAGAGGCATGTCCTTCCCACAGCAGCATGGCCTCTCACTTAAAACCACTCCATAGTGGCACAGAGGAGAAACCTCCAATCTCTGCCCATACAGCCTCATGTGCCTAGACACCCACTGGCATCACCCTCTTCCCTGGGCCTCCTGACTTCATCCAAGGGCAACATCTCTGGAAGATTCCCTTTCAGGCTCCAGAACAAGCTTGAGCCTACCCCAATGCCTTCACCACACACTCTGGCTAAGACTGTACAAGATGAGATGGTTAAGCTCTTCAGGCCCTGTTAAGACAGGAGTCATTCAGAGTGAAGCACCCGAATGGCCAAGAGATAGCTCTACCTTTTGAGGAACAGGTTAGAACTACCATCTATCCTGGTAGGTGTGAATTCTCCAGTCCTTACTGAAATCAATTCAATACCAAAAGTGCATCAGATGAGCTATTTCCCCCCGACTGTTTCACTACATGGAATTATCGAGTCTGCAGACTGGGGCTCACCTAAATACAGCCCAGAGCAAGGAGAAGGCTCTGTTCTGCTCCTACTCAGCCACTGCAGCCACCACATTACACAAAAACACTCGGGAATTATCGCCAGGAGCCGGGATATATGGTCATCCTTTTAGTACTGGTAAAAGGACATCCCAAAATGTGTTGGCAACTATAGGAAGGATTTAAACATTGTCAAGCGTTGGCTCTGCTACACATTAGATATGGAACTCATGAAGGTAGGACTCATAGACCTCAAAGATTAAAAAGCTATTGCTCCCTCAATGGCAGATGAGGAGTTGGGGTACCACCCTCTCTCACTTCTCATCACATGAGCAGCTATGATGCTGTCTTACTGGCTTCAAAAGAAGCACGGGCACAGAAGAAAAAATGTATCACAGTCAAACAAAAAAAAAAAAAGAGAAGGGAAGAGGAAAGAGATTCAACAAAAACATCAAAGACTAAATGCCTGCTGTGGGCGAGAGCAGCCACCTTAGAGGGGTCAGGTTTGAAGTTGTGTAACTTTTGTCCAGCACGCAGTGACTCATCCCCCTCTGTGTGCCAGATCCCTTGGAAGGCCCCAGATCTACCAAAAAGCTTGCCCCAGCTCCATTTAAACGAAAATAGCAGTTTCAACCTACCATGAGGGTATTAATGAAGGCAAATATAACGTTAACGGAAGTCAGGGAGGGGTGGAGGAGGGAGAAGACAAGAGGATGACTATGAGGATGATGAAGAAGAGGACAAGAGGTGACAATGACAAAGATGACGATGTAGAGAAGAAGAGCTGAGATGGAGAAAGGCTTTCCCAATTTGGATGAAACTGAAGCTGCTCTGGAATGATGTTGAGAACCCTTCAAGGAAACAAAAGAAGAAACAGGGAGGGAGGAGGCAGAAGAGGAAGCAGGCATCCTAGGCATTGGCAGAGAAAGGAAAGGAGAACAGCAAAGTCCCACATAGGGGGAGCTAGACACCAGGACAAGCTGGCCATGGGACAGGAGCTAGGAGGCAGCTTTTTCTTGGTGGGACAGGAAGAGGCCATGGAGAAGCTGCCAGGATTTTGGTAGGTTCTGATTCATGCTCTGTTATTTTTCACCTTCTGAAGGTGTATGTATACACTTAAAAACACTGAATACTGCACTACATAAATTAGCCCTCCATAAGCCAGACTTTAAAAAAGAACCTCCAGCTTTAAGTAGTTATCTGTCAACTCAGTGATTCTATTTCAGGGGACTCCAGCCTTAAGAGTTTCAAAGAGACAAGCAGCTGAGGTACCTATGTAACATATCAAAGCGGACCTGGCCTCCAGGTTCTCCCAGCATTCTTCAGTCCCTACCTGTTAGAGGGCATGGCTGGCATACCCTGCCTTCTACACCTAACTTTCCAGCTCAGGAGCTGGGCTGCCCTTTCCCAGAGGCTCTTCCCTATATAATCCAGTCATTTTGGCTACCTACCCTCTTTCACTCCTTTTTACCTTTGACCTCCTGGCTGCTGTACTTGGTTCCTCTCTCCCCTTTTCTTCCCCCTCTCCCCATATGGTTCAGGGTCATGTCTACTCTGGGCATTGCCAGATGTCCTTGCCTCTGGCTATGTTCTCCCACATGTCTATAATAAACCTTCTCCTCAACCATACCTAGGGGCAGTCATGTCCTTTCCTTTCCTTTTTATTTCCTTTTTTGCATTCAAAGAGTACTGTTCAATTATGCATGGCTGTGTTTTACCAGTAGTAAGACAACATGGAAAGGCATGGATATCCTAGTGTATGGAAGCAGGGAAGTAAACTGAGAAATTATGTTCATAAAAAGCCTAAAATTATGTGCAAACAATGACAGTGAAAACAAATAAGTAGATATTGGTAGTATGATTATAAGCCATGTAAGAAACAAAGAATCCTATTTTAAAAGAACAGGACATATTGAAATAAAATATGGCATAATGTGGTTGGAGTTGGATTATGGGTAATCTTTCCCTTTCTCCATTATGTTACAAACTATAAGTACTACTTCTGTGGCACTGGACTTTGAATGTTGCTATTTGCTTTGTTAAGGCTCCATTTTTTTTTCTTTGACAGCTTTTCTGGGGTCTCATGGAGTCAGAAACAGAGGCAGGGTTGGGTTAGCAAGGAGCCAGACAACATGGAGCTTGAGTGCTTTAATATGGACATCTGTGTTCTGTTGCTTCGAGCTACCTGTGTAACCCTGACCAGTTTACTTGTCCCCTCGAAAGCTCCCCCCCTCCCCGTGTCTGTATAGCAGGCATAAAAATACCTCACTTTTCTATTGAGCACATCCACATTAACCCTTACTACAACCTCTGTGAAGTAGGTTGGGGTGATGTTGTCATCCCATAGTTGAGCAAACTGGCACTTGGAGAGATAAACTGACCAGTCCACTCTACTATCAAGGCAGACCGAGATGGCCTGTGTCTCACTCACAAAGTTAAATCACCCAATCATATAAGGAGAGGAAGCGCTGTGTGTGCAGTAAAGGAGATAATTCAGAAAAAAAGCCCAGTACCCCACAGTGTTTAATACAACTATCAAATCCAATGTTTGCTGAAAGGAAGGTGGTGTCTGCAGCAAAAGCCTCTCCACAGAATAATGATGACAACTCTTAATTCCTCTTAAGTGGGCTCATGTTCCTCATGATCAGTAAATGATGTCAATAGCCTTGGCCCACAGTCAGGACACAAGAATGGGTCAGGACACAGATGAATTATCCACCTAGGCTTTCAGCTTGGAAATTCCATATGGCAACTCTAGAGTATTCATATCTGAAATAAATTGTCTGGTGTTGGATTGCTCATAGGGTTGTTTTGAAGACTTACACTTTGTATTCCACATTAGGACAAAGAACAACACTGGGCAGTGTCCTCTTCTTTGTTTGGAGACAGGGTTTCTCTGTATAACAGCCCTGGCTGTCCTGGACTCACTCTGTAGACCAGGCTGGACTCAAACTCACAGAGATCCGCCTGCCTCTGCCTCCCAAGTGCTGGGATTAAAGGTGTGTGCCACCACATCCTTATTCTTCATTTTAAAGGAAGTTGCTGAACTATGATACTAAGCTTCCGTGGGAGCCAGAGTCCCTCACCTTTGGAAGAGATGAATCTGAGCTCAAGTCTCCGATTTGCCCCAACTGTGGAGCGCTGTGAGAACCCCTCGTTTCTTTCAGCCTTTGGAAAATGTAACTGAAACCGCTCACTCGGCAGAGCTGCTGCTGGATCTTCATGCACAGTGTACCTGAGAAGTGCTTGGCACATAAAGGAAACTATAACGAGACTCCAAGTTACTATCCAAGGGCCAGAGTTGACCAGTTTGCATTTCTTCTCCTTTACTACTTTGTAGTAAGGTTGTGCAACTATTATGGGGGACCATGAATCATTCCGTAGCAAGAGGTTAAAAAGTCTTGCATTAAGTAAGAACCTGCTACATATCTGTTAAAATGGACAAAATTAAGCTGGGCATGTGGCACACACCTGTTAGCCCAGCACTTAGGATGCTGAGGCAGACCATGAGTTTGAGGCTAGCCTGGGCTAAATGAATTGGAGGTCAGCCTGGACTACCTAGTGAGACTCTGGGTCATGGCTTAAGTGACGAATGTCCTCCAGAGGTTCAGGTATTTGAACACTGGATCCCTACTTGGTGGTAGTGTTTGGAGAGGTTCTAGGCTCTATGGGAGGTGCAGCCTTGGAGAGGAAATACATCACTGGGGAGCGTTTAAAGCTTCTCCCTGCTTCCTGTGTGACAAGATGTGAACAGCCGGCTTCCTGTTTCAGCCGCCTGCTGCCGTGCCTCCCCAACCACAACAGACTCTCTCTCTGGAACCATAAGCCAAAAGAAAACTCTTTCTTCCTTAAGCTGCTTTTGGTCCCGGTGCTTTATCACAGCAATAGAAAAGCAACCAATGCATCTGGTGTCAAAAACGAAGGCCACAAACGCTAAGACCAGCTAACCCACTCCAGGTATCGACTCAAAAGAAACAGAAGCGTACGTCCATTAAAAAAGACAAGAACACTGACATTCGTAGAGATGTCTAAGGATAGACAAAAACTAGAAATAACCCAAGTCCACCAGGTGAACGGTTAGATAAACGGCTGGACAACATGCAATGGAGTACCGCTAAGACACAAAGGGAATAAGCCGATATATGATGGCAAGAAAGGAGGGATCTCAGAAAAACTGTGCAGGGTCAAACGGACCAGGCCAAAAAAAAAATATATTGTGCACATAAAATTTTTGCAAATAGATCTTATGAGTTGTGAGAGCCACTGGGTGGTTGTCTGGATGAGATGCAGGAAGGAGAAAAGACAGGGGCGCAAACTCACCCATAGGTATCAATGATAAGCCCACTGGCTTTATTGACTGGGGTGGGTAGCCTGCATGCCTGCCAAAGCACCCATGTGGAGGTCGGAAGGCAATCTGTGGGAGTTGCTTTTCTCCTTCCACCATGAAGTGAGACCTCAGGATCAAACTCAGGTTGCCAGGCTTGGTGGCAAGCATCTTTTCTGGATGACTCATCTCCCCAGCCATACTATCTTGGTTTTGATGATGGTTTCTTGCATACATACGCAAGTCCATTTTTTTTTTTCAAATGGGGTCAGGCATGGTGGGAACATAACCCTAGCACTCAGAAGGCTGAGGCAGGAGGATTCCAAGTTTGAAGTCAACCTGGGCTACACGTATGAGACCATTTCAAAAACCAAAGTAAAAAGAAAATAAAAGGTGTGCCAAACTACACAGTTTCGATGTGCTTTTTATGTAGGTTAGCATTCTTCAGTGATGTGTATTTTTAAATAAGGCTCGCTTTGCTCAGAGTATTGCTTAAATACAACACATCCCACGGGCATGCCAGTAGCCGGGAGTGGACTAGGAATGTCACACATCAACACATTTCCTCTGCCGCAGTTGCATGCTTGAGGCCGGGGGCTGGTAGACCCGGGTAGCCCTACACCTGCTTCCTTTTGCTTGTGTGACCTTGAGTGAAGGCACTTACTTTCTGCCAACATCAGCTTGCTCATCTATAAGGGAGAGAAAACATCTACTGATTAAAAAAAAAAAAAATAGCTGTTGAAAGGATTAAACAAAATGATCCCACAGAGGGCTGGAGAGACAGCTCAGCCATTAAAGGCTAGGCTCACAACCAAAATGACCCACAGGGCAGCCAGCCATGTACCTGCAATGTGGTAAGTAGGCAGTAATTGGAACTCATTGCCACCACCACTATTTCCATAGAGCCAAAAACTCCCACCCCCTAACTCAGAGGTTCACCACCTTCTCTTCAGACTGGAGCACTGTGCATAGCATTTATCTCCTTTTGGCTTATTTGCATGTCCTAATTTTTATGCTGAACGTTTTCTTTTATTAAAAAAAAATATTCTAAAGGGGTCCACCTTTTACCTAAACCTTTCTTTGTGTCTCTGAGTAAAACCAACATGTAAACAAAACTGATGTCATTAAATGGATCAAGGTCAGCCCTCAGGAGGAAAATGTCAAGGGTAGGCGGAACGGAAGCACACTGGACTGCAGCAAGGAACCTGGCACCTGGCCAGGCCTGCGGTTCACTTGGCTTCTCTGTCTGCTGGCTAGAGCTGCGTCCAGTTCACTGCCGGCCCTCTTTTGGCTCTCAGTCTCTCAGTCCACATTCAAGTTAGGTGACCTCCCCTCCTTTGTCACCAAGAGACAATCAACAGGCCCCTCCTCACCCGGCTCCTACAATGTGCCGTAACCCCAGAACCTTCTCTGTGTGAGACCTCAAGCCTCCCACCCTCTGTTCTGATCTCACTATCCCCAAGGAAGGCGGACTCCTCCCTCCTTGAGAAAACACAGCAGCCCCATGTCCCATCCACCCTGGAAAATGTCCCATCAGTCAAGCCCTCCCCATCAGACCCTTCCCACGTACTTAAAAATACACTCATGGCCCTGTGATCATAACCCTTCCATGACCCTGCTTCTCCACTGGACTCCCGTGCTCGTCTCTCTTAAATGCCACCTCTCTTTCGTCACTCAGTTTCCCAGAATCTGACCTCTCTCAGCTGTCCATAAAAAGGAGAAGCGGGGATTGAAGAGTAGGGTATCAGCCCTTCCCAGTCTAAGGAAATACAGGTCCAGACAGACTCACTGGCTTATTCATCTCAACAGCTGGCCCCAGAGAGCCTGAAACCTGGGAGAAATGATGGGAGAGGACGGGGCTTAGTTTCTCTATTTTGAGGACACAGGTCTCTAGCCTGTGGGACAATCTGATTTCTTGAAGATGGAGTTGTTCAGGCTATGATGTCTGACAAAGGAAAGCAGGCCTTAAATGACAGGGAATAGTTTCCACCTTCCTGCTTCTGGCTCTCCTGAGGAACTCCCCTGCCCAACAGTAAAGTGGCTACGTGGGCAACCAAGTAATGGGGGGGGGGGGGCACAGAGAAATGTTCTAGACACCAGTTCAAAGCAAGCTGTACTTAGCAATAAAATTAGTGTGTGTGGGAGAGACCATGATGGTGGTGGTGGTGGTAGCCGATCGGAGCTTAGAAGGTGCGTTACTGAGAATTGCAGGAGACAGGCTCAAGGCAGCTACTCCAAGTCTAAACCACTAAGAAGTGTCTGGGTAAAAAAGCAGACTCGGACTCTGGGGATGAAGCTCAGTGGCAAAGCACCTGCCTAGCACACATGGGGTCCTAGGTTCAATCCACAGTACTGAAGATGGGTGGGAGAAAGGAAGAGGAGGGAGAAGAGGGAAGGGGAGAGAGGAGAAGTGGGAGAGAAAAATGGTTTCTTTTTGGGAGACAAACAACAGTTAAGCCAGCAAATGCCTATCATCCCAACACTTGAGAGACCAAGGCAGGAAGGTTGCACAACCAAACTGGTTAACCAACCTACATAACAAGATGTTATTATCAAACAAACAATCAAAACAGACTTGGAGCAAATATCCAGCCTGCAGAGCTGACTAGGCCCTGAGTACATAGCCCATGTCAGGGGCAGCTTCCACTGGGCTCACAGAAAGCACAAGGCTCCCCAGACCCATTTTACAAACACTAATTTCCATATGGAGACCACCCTGAGCATGGCAGATCAGAGGGGCATACTCAAGGACTGAGAATCAGAAAGAAGGCCATGTCCCTCCAGTCTCAGGAAACAGGAAGAGGTGCCTGCCTCCATGGTGGTAGCTCACTGCCCTGGCTCACTTGGAAAGCTGATCCTAGAATAGAGGGACCCATCAGCTTCACTGAGGACAGAATTACCCAGCATCCTGACGTCAAGCTCACTCCTCCAACCACGAAGAGGTTCTCGAGCCAACGTCAATAGGGGCCCCACAACCCCAGCTGTTACTGAAGAATCATCCACCAAGCCTCCCCTCTACCAAAAAATATCCATTCTGTGAACGGAACTGTCTGGCCACCATCACTCTTTGAGGGCCTAGGAGCAGAACCTGTGGCTCTGAGTGAGGTACCTTCAAAACTCGGGCAAATAACGCAAAGTGCAAAGCTCCTGCATTGTACAGAGAGGAAAGTTGCTGGCCGGCTCCGTCAGCTTGCTGACCTTGGGACCACCCAGTGGAAGTCCTAAGCTCTGTCACTCATGGCTAACTGAGCCAGATACATGGAGAAGTTGCAGCTCTACAGAGACACAGCAGTGCAGCCGTCTTAGTTGTTCCACAGGGTTGTGGGTAACTGTGGTGTGTGGCTTAGGCCAGGACTGTGCTATCTTTGAAAGCCCCCCTCTCCCTTCTCTGCTTTTGTGTGATTTCAAAGACAGCACAGGCTCTAAAGTCAAAGATAAGTACTTTTCATGTATGCCCATGAATCCATTTGCCAGCTCCGGCTCTGCCATTTCTAGCTATGGCAATTTGGAGATGCTACCCAACTTCATCTTGTCACAGTAGGAGACAGTACCTACCACCTTCAAAGGAAAGAGTGAAATAGCCCTGTGGTGCCTGGTCCTCAAGAGTAGTCAGCCAGCAGTTAACAATCATACCAACAGCATCGGAGCCTGCGAGAAAGTGAAGGAACCAAGCCATCCCTTTGGCGGGGCCAGTAGGGGAAGCTCGGTGGAAAGACTTACCCCTGACCACTCAGCCCTAAGAGGCCAGTTGGCCCAGCTGCACCTTAGACCTTATTTATTCTCTCAATGTCTTCCAAGTAGAGTTAAGTTCAGAGAGGCAGACCTGTGGCCCCCTCAGCCTGGAGTGGAGCCCCTCCCAGCACCTCATGTGGGGCACATGCACACAAGTAAGTACTCAGTAAACTTCCAGATTAACAACGGAACACTGTATATGAACCTTTCCAGAAGCAGTGAGAGGAAGAGGGAACAGGTGCTGGGGAGCAGGGAGGAAGGGAGGAAAGAGAGGCATTGGTCTGTTTGGCCAGTGACAGGTTCCACAGCAGATCCAAGCTTGGGGACTTAAAGAGTCTTAATTCCAACATGGCCCCCAGCAGAAATCAACCTTTTGACTATGGGATCAGCTTCCCGAATGACCAACCATGCTGACATTCAGGTCTGTTTCCATCACTCTGTAACAATAAACATGTCCTCCTTGGGAGTTTGTTTTTCCTACTTCTAATCATACTTTGCAATGAAATAGACTTGGGGAAAAAATCTGCTCTGTGGTTACATTTAATGAGGCCACAGTGTAGTATTTCTTTCCTTGGGGAAAGGAGCCGCCAGTGACTCAGGCTCTAAACATCCTGGCCGACCCTCCCCCCCCCCCCGTGCCACAGCAGGGTGTCTCGGGTGCAGGCACCGTAGCAGGGTCCAAGCTGGACCGAAGGTACTATAGAATGTTGAGCCACATAGATTTTCCATCTGTGGGAATAAGGATGTAGCTCAGTGGTAGAGCCCTTGCTTGATTGCCTGAAGCAATCAAGACCCCTGGCTTCAATTCTAGTACTCCAGAAAGTAAATGAATAAATAAAGCACTTGTTTTTGCAGGAGAGATACCAATACACAAATGTCAATGATAAATAAATACCAATAATGCCATATGGGACAGTGAAATGCTCATAAACAAGGTGTTTAATCTACCCTCAATTAGACCCCCAAACTCAAATAAAATCCCTGAGTAGCTGGGCGTGGTGGTACACACCTTTAACGCTAACACTCAGGAGGCAGAGTCGGTAGATCTCTGTGAGTGAGAGGCCAGTCAGACTGGTCTCCATAGTGAGTTTCAGGCCAACCAGGGAAGCCTGTCTTAAACAACACAAAGCCTGAGGACAGGGGCCTTCTCCTCGTCTCTTTACTTTTCTCTCCACCAGAACTGCTACAGAATTGAGGGTATTGCCAATACACGGTACCAATGGTCCCACTTTGAGGGTGGGTATATCACACCATGGATGCTGTGGAGGCAGCAGTGCATGATGGGAAAGTGGACAAGCAAGGAGCAGGAGGATCTGTCTGTTTCTGAGCTTCCTTCAGAAGCACAGAGGTACCTAGGAGCACAAAGCACTATTTCCCCACCAATTGTGTAACAAAGACCTTGCCTATGCCAGGCAGTGTCCTTGGTGCTGGGGCTACACAGGTATGACAATGACAACACCTTTGTTGTCTCAACAAGGAGACATGTGTTCAAGTAATGGCCAAAATAAAAATAAACTGATCACTGGGATAGAAGCTGCCCTGTACAATATTGTGACGGGAAGCGGGCAGTTCCTCGCTCGTTACCATCTACAGAATGCACACCAAACAACAAGACTGAACCCTCGTGCAAAGTGCACTGTGGGTGAAATCTGTCAACACTGGCACGATGGCTGGAACAAACATACCATACCAGTGTAGGGTGTGACCAGGCAGTAGGCTGGAGGTGGTGTGGAAATCACTTGATGCAATGAACTCTATTAAGAAGAAAGAAGGGGGCTGGAGAGATGGCTCAGAGGGTAAGAGCACTAGCTGTTCTTCCAGAGGTCCTGAGTTCAATTCCCAGCACCCACATGGTGGCTCATAACCATCTATGATGGATCTGGTGCCCTCTTCTAGTGTGCAGGCAAACATACTTCAATACAGAACATTGTACACATAATAAATAAATAAATCTTTTAAGGAAAAAAAGAGAAAGAAAGAAGGAAGGAAGGCCAGGAGTGCTGGTGTGGGGGAGTGAAGCAAAGGAAGAAGCCCGTGTAAGAGCTTAGCAGCAGCCAGGTAAGTGGATCCAGGGTGCTGTGGTTGGAACGCAGAGGCCATGATGGAGGCTGAGAAAACTGACATACTGGCCATTATAAAAGTAAAGCCTCAAAACAGAACAAAAATCTGGGCAGTGGTGGCGCACGCCTTTAATCCCAGCACTCGGGAGGCAGAGGCAGGTGGATCTCTGTGAGTTTGAGGCCAGCCTGATCTACAGAGTGAGTTCAAGGACAGTCAAGGATACACAGAGAAACCCTGTCTCAAAGTGGGTCAGGGGGAGTGTGTGGAGCCTCACCCAGCCTTTCCTCTGGCTGCCTGTCCCTGCCACAGTCAGTGAGGGGAGCTGTCACCATAGATGCCTTCTATGACAGGGAAGGGAGACAGGCACACAGCTGATCTACACTAGAGAGTAATGCAGCTGGTTTATATAGAGGGTAATGGAGATGAGCCCTCCCCAGTTCCCTGCTGTAATAGTGAGCTATTTCCCAACCCCTGTGCAAGAATACCCAGCTATTAGCAGGGCAGTGTGACACCCAGCACAGCAAACCACGGGTCACAGACTTTGAAATGTCACCAAACTAGTGGAGGGATGTGGAAGCAAGTATTAACCACAGTCAGGGGCTGGGGAGATGGCTCAACCAGTAAAAACACTAGCTGCACAAAGTTGGTAAAAACACTAGCTGTACAAAGGTGGCGACCGAATTAGAGCCAAACCCAGGTGAAAAGCCTGATGCGGGGGTGCACAGCTGTAATTCCAGCACTCCTACGGCCAGATGGGAGGTGGAAACAGCAGAATCACCCCTTGGCTTCTTTGGACCTGCCTAATTTCTTATAGGCCTTGTGTCATTCTTCCAAGCCTTGTTTTGGAAGCTTGCTGGCTTGTTAGCCTGGGGCATGCAGCACAGAAACAGGAACAAGAGACCCTGACTCACCAAGGTAGAAGGAAATCCTCTGATCTCCATATGTGTGCTCACGCTCTCTCCCTCTTCACACATGCAGACACATAGAGAGAGAGAGACAGAGACAGAGATTGAGAAATCCAATACCTTAGTAGTTTCCTGAGGACACTGATGCAGAGGAAAAGCTAATAGGCTCTGGAAAGCACAGCCCTGAGGCCACACTCGCCACCCTACTCGCCCCTCATCCTCTGAGGCCAAGGGCGCTTCCTGTTTGGGAAAGTAGAAAAGCAACCATAGCTCCAGTCTGAACCACCCATCATACATCACCCTGTACAATTTTAGAATAAGGAATATATAATTCTACTATTAAAGGTAACTTCTAGAAAGTTCTGAGGGAAACAATAAAACTGATAATAAAAGGAGAAACCATAAGCCAGGCGGTGGTGGCGCACGCCTTTAATCCCAGCACTTGGGAGGCAGAGGCAGGCGGATCTTTGCGAGTTCGAGGCCAGCCTGGTCTACAAAGCGAGTCCAGGACAGCCAGAGCTGTTAAACAGAGAAACCCTGTCTTGAAAAACCAAAAAAAAAAAAAAAAAAAAAAAAGGAGAAACCATAATTCTGATCCAGAAAAAGATAAACAAGTTCAACCATAGGCTTATAAAACACTAAAGGTAATGGCACACTCCAATTCTAACCCAGTTGTGGATACTACATTGGAAAAGGCTGTTAACTGCCTCCGACAACAATCTGAACAGCTGTGGGGGCAGGACACACACACACACGACCCACTATCACTGGTAAAAGCAGGGCCCTTGTCTAGAGAAGCAGGTATTTCCCTTCTCCAAAGAACACCTTTCCAAGAAATACACAGCATACCTTAGACGTAGACTTTAAAGACAGCCATGTCATAACCCTAAGTCCCACAAGTTGGTAATGAACAGTCCAACCAAGGGAGAGAGACCACAGCCAAGGAGAACCCCATGATGCCGCGAGCCGGGCCTGTTCTCAGACCCATCACCAAAAGCAAAAGTCAATGGAACCAGAGGTGAGCATGTGCACACTGCAGGGTGGACTGTCCAGGCAACTCTGGCCCTTATGAGGAGTCAGTCGACTGCATAGGACTCAAGACTTTCTTCCTCCTGCGTTACACTCAGTTGGCAGGACTAAGAAGAGCCTCTCGTCTGAGCAAACAGAGCAGACTCGGTGAAGAAAGAAATGCTTAGGTGTCCCAGATGACATCTGAGCTATCCCTCAGATAAGAGGTGGACAGGGTCTCTGTGAACAAAACAAGACTGGCCATTGAGTGGTGACCACTAGGGGTAGACAAAGGACACATGCAGTTTAATTTCTCTATTCTCTCCACTATTATATTCAAAATGCTTCGTAATAAAAATAGCATATATTCATTGCAGAAATGTAGATGAACATAAAAAATTTTAAAACCACCAAGAAAAATAAAAACAACATAAAATTTTATAACCTGAAAATACTTCTATCATTTTGGTCTATTTTGTGTGTGTGCATGCGTGTGTGCGTGTCTGTGTGTGTGCATGCACACACAGGCCACCATGTTCATGCAGCAGTCAGAGAAAAACTTGAGGGAGCTGATTCTCTCCTTCCATTGTGCAGGTTTCCTAGGACTGAACTCAGGCTTGCCAACAAGTGCCTCTACCCACTGGGCAATATCACCAGCCCAGTTTTCTTTCTTTTATTTGCCAAATGGGATCATTCTAGGCAGAGTGGTTTTTAGCCTACGTTCATTAGCCCACTCTTAATTTCTCTCAGGCATTGTTCAGGAGGCTAAAGATTCTGTTTGTTTGATTGATTTTTGAGACAAGAGTCTTTCTATGTAGCCCTGGCTGGCCTGGAACTCACTTTGTAGACAAGGTTGGCCTTGAACTCACAGAAATCTAGCAGCCTCTGACTTCTAAGTGCTGAGATTATTATAGACGTGCACCACCCTGCCTGGCCCTCAAGTTGCTAAAGATTTTTAATGGTATGATTTTGTTGCCTGGTCATTCACCAAAAGCTAGCCTATGATCTATTCCTAACATCTTTGCCACAATAAGAAAGTCTGTAATAAACTGGGGAAAATGACATTTAGAAAGAATGTCTTAATGCACATCTAAATGTAACTCCATACCACAGAAGTGGGGGGAAAAGTAAAGGGAAACTGGTGGCTTGCAGACTGCATAATTCTAAGTAATAATTAACTTTCCCCGTGGCAGAGGCCATGGGGAAATATACAACAGGAAATATACAACAGGCTCATACAGCGCCTCTGTTAATGACGAGTCACAGGTTCCATCAATGAGTTCTGGAAATCTGCTCGAAGCCTTTGAAATGCTGAACTTCAGAGGGTGGACTGCTCTACCATTTGGGATATCGCAGGAGGATTCTGTAGGCCCAAGGGTGGCTCTGGCTTCTCTCTGGACCAGATACCAGCGGTCCCAGCATTTACTATGCTCTTCATCTGGCAGAATTACCAGTGCCGGACATTCTCCCACCCAAACACAGCCTCAATGATGACTTCCCCCGGACTCGCTGGGTAAGGAAGTGAGGGCAATCTTACAGTTTTTCCTGCACTATTTGTCCCCTGACAAAATGTAGAATTGGGCTGAATGCGAAGACATTGCCTCTTCATTCACTATCTGGATGCCTGTAAATAAGGCGGGAACGTGCAATCCATAAACTATTTCATGACACATGGAAGATCCAGATGAGCGCATGATAGCTGTGTTCCATCTGGCCTTCAGACTGCTAAAAAAAAAAAAAAAAAAAACCCACCAATCTCTGAACTATAGACCATGTGGTTACTGGCCAGCAGCCACCTGGATGGGAAGCCACTGTGACCTCCCACTCTGAAGGAGCCCCCCACTGCTTTATATGCCTTTTCCTTCCCCTCAGCCATTTCTGTCTGCTGTTGGGGGTTCTTACTTCAGAAACACAACTCTGGCTTTCTTCTTGTCCATGTCAAAGGGCAATTAGAAAGAAGCGAGTATAGGACAAACCCAGCATATATACTCACAAACCCGAGAGTGCTGATCACTGAGGAAGCAAACACCAGCTACCTGTGGGGCCTCGAAGCTAGGTTTTTTTTTTTTTTTTTTGGTTTTTCGAGACAAGGTTTCTCTGTGTAGCCCTGGCTGTCCTGGACTCACTTTATAGACCAGGCTGGCCTCGAACTCACAAAGATCCGCCTGCCTCTGCCTCCCAAGTGCTGGGATTAAAGGCGTGCGCCACCACCGCCCGGCTCTCGAAGCTAGGTTTTAACCTCTGACCTCCCAAACACTTCAGGGTCCCTACCACTCCACCACTGATGAACTCCCATAGGTTTTCAAAATCTCATTACCAAGAGGCTGGAGAGATGATTTCACATTTAAAGCACTCTCTGCTCTTCCAGAGGACCCAGGTTCGATTCTCAGCCAGTCACATGGCTGGTGTAAAACTGTCTGTGACTCTAGTTCCAAAAACTCTGAGGCCCTCTTCTTCAGACCTCCACAGGCACCGGGCACACATGTACATTCACATACATGTAGGCAAAACACTCGCACACAGACCATTTTTAAAAAAATAAATAAATCTGTTTTTAAAAATGCATTGCCAGTGTGGACACTCTACACTGATTTACTGAAAACTGCTAAGCTTATTCACAGAGACCACGAAGATGAACCTAAGAACACCGCACATTTTTGTTGTAGCCGCTAGGCTTTTTTGACTGTAGAAAATCATTTTAGCAATAAACTGTTACCACTATTCCATGTATATATTCCTCCAAGTTGGGAACCTCTCAAAGTCATAGTTTATTTCTGACTGAAGTCTGTCCCCTCCCTCTAGATTCACACATCACAGAAAAATGGGAAAAACAAAAACATGGACATGCCGAAGACTTCACTTGATTCTATTTTTCATCTGGATCTCCCCCCTCCCCCAGTAAGGCAATCTTTAAGGTTAAAACAACTGGGCCAAAAAAAAAAAAAAAAAGCCAATGCATAAACACAGAACAGCTGCTTGTCTGGCAAAGACACTCTCCCACTGCTCAGAGTCACACCCCGACACCAAGGCCTCATCCCAGCTGACTTGATTGCTGGAGATTTCCCCAAGGTGCAGATGAGCTCAGCCTCTGATGTAAGAGTGGATGGGAGCCACATGCTTGGGTGGCTTGAAACCTGTCCCCTGAAGGCTGAGACCAGAAAGTTACCTTGCAGACAGCCGCCTGGAGGACAGCATCAAAGCCCCCCTCTGGGGCATCGCGGTTCCGGGAGACCCTCTGCTTCCTCACTTCCTCGTTGAAACTGTCGACTCTATCTGTGAGAGGCAGAAGATGGCGGAACCCGAAGGAGGGGACGCAGTTTGGGAATAACTTGTAACTAGAGAGAAAGAGGAAAAGAGTGGCTTTTCCATCATCTGTAAGCCTTTTCAAGCTTGGATTACATTTCACTATTTTAGCGTGTGTATACACACACCCACATACACGCGTGCGCGCACACACAGACACACGCACACGCAAGTGCAAGCGACAGAACAGCTTGCAGCAATTGGTTCTCTTCTTCTGTCATGTGGGTCCCGGGAATCAAACTCAGGTCATCAGGCTTAGAGGCAGGCAGTCTCCTCTATCCGCTGAATCCTCTCGGTGGTCCCATCTCTAACTATTAACCAAGTGTTCTGGCCTTCACTGCATACCTTGAAAAACATCAGTTAACATTACCCAGCACCTACCACCTGCTCTGGAATAAGCATAGTGGAGAGAACAAAGATAAATAAGAACTCTAAACAGCCAGCCCTCGCTGCAGGCACACAATCAGACCACGTATGGAAGTGGGCAGGCAATGGCTCCAAGAAGCGGAGGCCACAGTAGGCTCTGTGGCTGGGGGAAGATCTGACATGGGCTCTGGAAGATGAGTGGGACCAGGGGCCCAATCGAGGACAACGGCCAGAAAGGACAACATAAGCAGGGCTCTTTGGGTAACCAGCTTTTTCACATCAACTGCTGTCGTGAGACAAAGGACCCAACTGGCGACTACCAGGATGTACTGGGATAAGAAGAGGCGCTGAATGGAACAGGAGTTTAAAACTCTATCGTTCATTCGTGGCACTGCCATGATAAAGTACCCGCTGGCCAGAGAAATCCAAACTTCTTCAAATGGGAAAGAGACGCACATGTCAAAGTACTGCCAGGTTAATTTCAGGGGGAGCCGTAAGTGGTCCGTCCCCTTCCTAGAGAAAGTAGTTCCAATGACAGTATCAATGAAACAGGAAGAGAGGCCTTGAATGGGTTCTTGGGATAAAGGAAGTGAGGGCAGAGTGTGGCAGCCAGAGAAAAGTAGACCCACACCATGTGGAGAAAGGAGACAGGGGAAGGTCAGTGGGTTGGATGTAGTGTAAAGGGGACAGACTAAGAGGACAAGGCAGGAAGTCTGGCCCAGACCTGCAGGATCTGTGGCCATGTAAAGGAGTCTCTCTTCAGAAAAACAAGTACTGACAGACAGGCCTGGGAGAAAGAATCCCATTCAAGCTGTGCCTGGGAAGGGAAACAGGCTTAGCAACAGCTAGAGGTCCCACCATCCCTGCTGCCAAGACCAGCCCCACCAGGACAGGTCTAGGCAGGATCCTCTCCACAGAGGCAATGCTACACAGACCTCACAAGCTGCTGCACAGACAGATCACCGCCCCCCCAACATGTGTGCACGCATGAGCAGACCCACTCTTACCATTGTGTACTTAAGAACCAGAAAGCACGTCTGCTGGAGGCAATGTGCCGCAGCCCAGTCAGGGACACCTCTTACTGACGACACAGGGAAGGTCCCCACTGTCACTGAAACGGCACATCACCTGGGACCAGATTTCTGGCTTACTCCTTGGAGTTGCTCCAGAATGGCCAGGAGATTAATCCCCACACACACCGGGTCTGTGCTGCAGAATCCCAGTTGAGAGATGTTTATAAAGAGTTACTGAATTTAAGGTTATTAACCAGGAAGATGAGAATGTGAGAAGGGAAGAGGGATGGTGGTGGTGGCGTACACCTTTAATCCCAGTACTTGGGAGGCTGAGGCAGGAGAATGGCTGTGAGCTTGAGGCCAGCCTGGTCTACAGAGTGAGTTCCAGGACAGCCAGGGCTACACAGAGAAACTCTGTCTCAAAAAAGCAAAGAGAGAGAGAGAGAATGTAAGAAGGGGAGAATGTGTGTTTATGCATGCATGTGCGTGCATGTGTGCACATGTGTGCACATGTGTGTGTATACCTGTGTGTATACCCATGCATTCATGTAAAAAGTGAATCCAGTTTGAAGACATTAGATGTAGGCAAATTCTGAAAACAATGTAATATTCAGGACAAGGCTGTAGATGGAGCTGAATGGAAAGGTGCCTCTCTTACTCTGAACAGAGAACTTCTAGACAAAATGTAAGTCTGTAAGTTTAGACAGCTGTGATCGAAGGCTACAAAAGAGGAGCAAACTGTTTGCAAATAAATGGGTTGAATGGAGGGGTAGGACCCAAAGGTTCCCAATGCATGGGGTAGAAGGAAATCTAGGCTTTCAGCTGTCCTAGCAGGAGCCCAGGAGAGCGCTACATAAAGCTGGGTGCGACAAAGAGCTACAGTACTTAGCCAGCCCCAAACTCTCCAACCACCAGCCTAGAAAAGAGGTAAAGATATTTACTACCCACTGCAGGCTATAAGCAAGAGAGAAAAATCAACAGTTAAGAACATACTGCTCTTACAGAAGATATGAATTCCCCTGTAACTCCAGCTCGAAGGGATCCAACACTTATGGACTCCATAGGCACTATACTCATATGAGCACACACACACACACACACACACACACACACACACACACACACTTACTTAAAAATAAATTTTAAAAAGAAATAAAAAAGAA
Source organism: Lophiomys imhausi (assembly GCA_907164525.1). Taxonomy (NCBI): domain Eukaryota; kingdom Metazoa; phylum Chordata; class Mammalia; order Rodentia; family Muridae; genus Lophiomys; species Lophiomys imhausi. Next base: position 1,147,920 of record CAJQZJ010000531.1, on the reverse strand, counting down.
AATCTCACATAAAAATCACATTAGCCTAAAGACAGGCTCAATGGCTAAGAGCTTGCTACTCTTCCAGAGGACCCAAGTTGAGTTCCAGCCCCCAAATCAGGCAGCTCAGGACTGTCTGTCACTTTAACTCCAGCTCCACAGATCCAATGCCCTCTTTTGGCCTCTGTGGGCACCAGCACACGCACATACGTACACATAAATAAAAAATACAGACACAGCCGGGCGGTGGTGGCGCACGCCTTTAATCCCAGCACTTGGGAGGCAGAGGCAGGCGGATCTTTGTGAGTTCGAGGCCAGCCTGGTCTACAAAGCGAGTCCAGGACAGCCAGAGATATACAGAGAAACCCTGTCTCGAAAAAAACCAAAAAAAAAAAAAAAAAAATACAGACACACAGACATGTGTGAAGTGATGCAAAATTATAAAAGTATCTCTTACATTCTAAGAGACTGGAACTTTTGCTAGACCTCATCAGCCAATTAATAATACCCCTTAAAGTCACTTAAGACCCAAGACTGTTGTGCTTCTGTGTGTTCAGCCTGTTTGTTCAACCTGCCTTTAAGAGAACAGTGCAACACCCAACCTTGCATGCCTTGGATTTCCCATGCAATAGACTTTTGCAACCTAAGTTATCCCACAGCTGCGATCTTGACCTATGTCCTCTTTTATCCCCTGACTCAGACAATGCATGTGCATCATTTGCTGAAAAGAGCAAAAATAGAGGTTGAAAGCAATCTTACAAAAGAATATTCATCATAAATGTTGACCATAACATCTGTATAGTACTTGATACTGTTTGGTATCTCAGTCAGTTGGGGGTTAGTGAGTTAATAATCCCTTGCAAAATTGTATTATGATTTCCTGTAAAAATCGCTCTCCTCTCTGAGCTTGGAACCAAGAAGGTTGGGATTTTTGGGAAATATGAGACCTGCGATGGTGCCTCCCTCTGAAAAACGGAGAAAACTGAAATCAGCCAGCATGCCAAGTACAACTGCCCCTTCTGTGGCAAGACCAAAGTGAAGAGACGAGCCATTGGCAAATGGCACTGTGGTTCCTGCATGACAACAGTGGCTGGCAGGGCTGGACCTACAACACCACTGTCAAATCTGCCATAAAAAGACTGAAGGAACTGAAAAACCAGCAGAAGATTGCCTCACCTGCAATAAATGTGTTAATTTATATTAAAAAAAAACCTCTCAGGCTGGAGAGATGGCTCAGTGGCTAAGAGCACTGTCTGCTCTTACAGAGGTCCTGAGTTCGATCGCCAGCAACCACATGAGGCTCACAACCACCTATACTGGGATCTGATGCCCTCTTCTGGTGTGCCAGGTGTGTGAAGATAGGGCACTCATAAATGTGAAATAAATAATTTTTTTTAATCTTTCATCCCTTTTCCAAATGATGTTTTCTGTGCTGTCTAATAAATACAGAGCAAAGCCTTCTGTTAGGGACAGACACAGGGACAGAGACAGACATGGACAGATTAACAAGAGAGCCTTTGGGCAGGTGTATATTCAGATCATGACAGACAGAGGACAGATGGCACAGAGAGCAGGAAGTACAGAATTTGAATCTGGACTTGCTCCTGGTTCAATGACACCAAGAAGAGCTTCTTCTCTTTCCTTAATGGGACATCAAAACATTATTGGTGACGAGTTTATTATTATCATCAATGAGTTCAAAACATACACACACAGGCACACACACACACACACACACAAATAAGTCATTCTAGACCCTAGTGATGATGAGAACTCACAACTTTTATGGTTAAAAACAAAAACAAAAACCTCCCAGCTGCCAGGTGCATGCCTTTAATCCCAACATTCAAGAAGCAGGGGAAGGAGGATGTCTGTGAGTTCCAGGCCAGCCAAGGCTACACAGAGAAATGCCCAGCTGAGAAATGAACAGGAAAACCAATGCCACTGTCACTGTGGAACATTCCCTACAACAGCAAAGATCAAAACTGCTCTTTGGAAAGCCAGGACACCAGGGCGTATGATCCTTGATGGAAAACAGCCTCCAATGAAGATGAGCTAATGAAAACATTTCCCACTACGTGAGAGGTTAACAGCCCCAAGGAATGTGAGCAAACCACACACTCAAGAACAGAATGCTCTGAAATTCCCTAAGACAAGGACTTATGAAACAGTCAAAAAAAAGAGGAAGGAATGACAGCCAAAAGCCAGACGGGAAATTACTAGAAAAATTAAAAACAAAGAACAAAAACTGAAAGTCTTTAAAAAAAAAAAAAAGGTATCTAAAACACAAGGATCTGAGAAAAGGACCAAGTAAAAATTATAGAAAGAAAAAATACAGAGCCGGGCGGTGGTGGCGCACGCCTTTAATCCCAGCACTTGGGAGGCAGAGGCAGGCGGATCTTTGTGAGTTCGAGGCCAGCCTGGCCTACAAAGCGAGTCCAGGACAGCCAGAGATATTCAGAGAAACCCTGTCTCGAAAAACCAAAAAAAAAAAAAAAAAAAAAGAAAGAAAAAATACAGTTAATGGAGGTCCAAACCAAAGTTTCAGGATACAGATTAAACTACAGAATACACTGTAACCTGGAGGATTTCTATTATGTAGCTGGGCAGTGGCGGGAGCTGTATGAATTAAAATAAGAAACATGAAATTTGGACTGAGAAACTCCAAGCGATGCCTATTGGTGAGTGACCACGGACACAGCAGGAGAGAGGAAGCAATCACAGAGACTTCTAGACACAGATGACACGGCCGGCCGACCAAGCTCTGAACAATGCAAACAGCAGCCACTCCAGCCCAGACATAGTGAAGAGCGTGTGGCAAAATACACAGAGGAGCCAAGGATTATATAAACAGAGCATGTCACATCGGCCATAGGGATGCCAGGAGGCAGTGGAATGACACCTTCAAGGTGGCAAAGGCACACTGTGGCTCCCTGGGGAAGCACATTCAAAGGTGTATCATATAAAAATGTGTAAATGGGGACGTTTTTACGTGAATGTATCTCGATGATTGCTCAATCAAAGAAAGAGTCGCACAACTGCCAATGGAAAACAGAATGTCAGCGAGTGTCGAGATTTCCTAGAGACTCATGACAGTTATCAAGCTGCTCTTCATTTAATCTGATGCTTACATTACTTGTTTCTCCCCAGGGCAGGCCTGGCACTTCTTCAGAGTTAGTGTTTGTGGTGCACCCTATACTGAGTGGAGAAAACCTAGAAGTTCTAGTTATTTGTGGGTAATTGTTGGTTTTAATTTAGATGTCAATAACTAACTCCTGGGGCATTTAAAACAGAAAAGAAAGCATGTGTGTTGTCCCAGACCTGGTGTGGGACAGCTAGGTTACACGCTCTGGCTTGTGCTGTCCCTCCTAAGTTGCAAAGGGGCTGTCCTCTCCAGGGAGACCCGGGGATCCCAAGATTGGAAGTTCTCAGCCTGCTCCCCAGACCTGCACTGTCTCTCCTGGCACTTCCTGGCTTACAAAGGAGAGATTTACATGACTTAGATTTGGTGTTTCCTTCCTAACACCCTTTCTTCACTGATTTCCTGTCTTAGGAACAGCTTTTCAGAGCGCTGGGTACTCACTGTCAAGAACTGCACTGTCTGCCTGCCACTGTTTCTGCCTGGAGGACTTCAAGTAGGAACTCTGAATAGCTCTGTGAAATGGCCTTGACTATTCGGATGCTAAGCACCCAAACTGGTCCTTGATCCTCTGCCAGCTCCCAGTCTAGCAGCATCTCTGTGGGTGCAGACACACCCTGTCTGACTAGAGTCTGAGCCCAGTCAGGGCAGGGACGGAAAGGAGTGGATGGGAATCACTGTTCTGATGAGTCCAAAAAAATGTTTTGACTAAGATGCTGTCATTCCCAGTAAGTTAGTAAAACTCCCAACAATAAAACAGGTGGCCCGGAGACAGCTGAAAGGGACCCTGGAGACGAGATCCAGTAGCCATAACCTAGCTTATGTAGCTTCCGGCTACCTGTGGCCTAGAAGAAGCTACACCTGGCAAATGATGACAACAGTTCTTTATGCTTAAGGATATTTGAATAAATGTATTTAAAACTGTTTATCTTACTTGGGATGTTTTTTGGGGGGGTTCCTTTTTGTTTTTTGAGACAGGGTTTCTCTGTGTAGCCCTAGCTGTCCAGGAACTCACTCTATAGACCAGGCTGGCCTCTAACTCAGAGATCTGCCTGCCTCAGCTGCGATCAAAGGTACCTGGCTTATCTTACTGTTTTTCCATCTTTGTGTTGGTTTCTAACCCTCGAGGAGGATCCAAGTCAGCATCGAGAATAAAACTAACAAGACCAGGGAGAGTCAGAACACAGGCTGCCAGAATATCACCACCTCACCCAACAGCCAACCTAGCTTGAAGCTGGGAGCATTTGGGCTGCAAAGATGTGGAGAGAAGCAGGACCGGCATCTTTAAAACAACACTTGTAGCCAGGTGTGGTGGCACACGCCTTTAATCCCAGCCCTCGGGAGGCAGACAACACTTGCCCTCCACGGCAGCAGGAGACTAAGAATCAAAACGGATATCACAACAGGAAGAAGCCTGCATGCCTGAAGGAGAAGTGCCAAGAGTCAGCACCGCTCAGACCTCCTCAGATTTTGTACAAATGAGGACAGCTGTGGAGTCTTCTTACTGCAGACTCAGGTAAACTCTGACTTGGTGGGCTCGTGGGAGCTTGGGAGTGCAGACAGTCACGTATCCTCAGATAAAGTATCTTGGATGAGGAAAAATGTCATTGTGTTAATGAGAAGACAGACTCTAGCCTACCCCTTTAGCTATCTGATAAAGGTATTTATTCTCTGTAGGCCTCACTTTCTTCATCTTGTAAACATGGCTTAAAAAGAAGCCTTAAGAACCTGAGGAGTCCAGTATGGGATATAATGAGGTAATCTCAACAAAATGTCTATTTGTTAATAGTGCAAATGGTATCCGATACTTAGTGATAACTAAAATCTTAGCTGTTCCTCATCTAGTGACCACATTGGGCCTTATATTCCACATTGAGGTCAAATGTGGACATGAGGCAAGAAAAGGCTGGAAGTTATCAATCCATGTTGTTGTACAGCACAACCTTGACATCTCACGGGTCCCCTGAGACACTAGAAATGAGAGAAACCAACTCCATCGCCATTTTTCAGGGGTGTTGGAGGACATGGCCCACTTTGTAACTTCAATCCAACCTGCTTACCAGTCCCGTTGCTTCTTTTCCTGGCTGTACAGGTAACCTGGCGTCCAGCCTTCCATTTAAGAGTAGGGGAGCAGACAGACTCACTTAAGGTACAATCTTCTAGGCAGGGTAACCTTGAAGCCAATGTGTGGAAGGGGTCTAGACCCCCAAGAAAAAGTATCTTCTGATCAGGAGACCCCCCCACTTACAGATCAGCAGGAAATAAACCTGTAGCAAGTTTGGCTCATATAAACTTTTGGATTTGTTTTGTGCTAGAAGCTAGAAACTCCCGTTTGCTGATAACTTGTGAAACACTTTCTAATTCAGGCACCTGGGATATATGTATATATATACATATATGTATATATATATATATATATATAGAGAGAGAGAGAGAGAGAGAGAGAGATTCTTTCATTTAAAACAGATAGCCAGGCAAGATAGCAAATACTTGTAACCCTGGCACTTGGCAGGCAAAGGTAGGAGGATGGCTGTTAAGTTCAAAGCCAGCCTAGTCTAGTTAGTTGGAGGACAGCCAAGGCCATACATAATAAAATATTGTCATTTTTTTTAAAAAGGTCTAGAGAACTAGCTCAGTGGGTAAAGCACATGCCAAGCAAGCCTGAAAACCTGAGTGCTCCCTGGAACCCACATAAAGGCAGGTTCAGTAGTGCGGACTGTAACCCCGTGTTCCTCCAACAAGATGGAAGACAGAGACAGGAGAGAGAATTCCTGGAACCTTGTGAACCATCTATCCTGGCATATGCAGAGCAATGGTCAACAATAAAAGAGATCCTGCCTCAAAGAAGGCAGAAGGTAAGGGCAGACACCCAAGGGCATCATCTGACCTCTGAGTGCAAGCCATGGCATGCACACACCTGCACATGTATACATGTACACATACATGTATATGATGTATATGCACACATACAAAATTAAAACTAAACAAAAAAATCAAAACTAAAACAGGGTTTTCATTTAGTTATATGGAAGTGAATTATAGCTGTTAATCTAAACAGGGAAGATCTCTGAATGCATTTATCTTTTTGTACATAGGTATTTATTGTTATGCACATGCATATGTGTATGTAAGAATGATGTAAAGTCCAGAGATCAGTATCAGGTATCTTCTTGAACCATTCTCCTCTTGAGAGAGTTTCTTCCCGAACCTGGACCTCACAAATTCTGTGACACTCAGGCTGGGCAGTGGTAAGGCACACCTGACATGGGAGGCAGAGACAGGTGGATCTCTGAGTTTGTAGCCAGCCTAGTCTACACAGAGAGAAACCCTGTCTCAAAAAAAAAAAAAAAAATCTGCAAGCCTCATAGCCAGCAAACCCCAAGGATCCCTCTGTCTTTGTTTTACCAGTGCTAGGACACAACCATCCTGAAGTGCCTAGCTTTTACAAACTTAGATATTTATACTTTCGTAGCAAGAACTTGACCAGCTCGGCCATCTCCCTAAATGGCTGAACTCATTTATCCCTGATCACGCCCTTTACTACAGAGAAGTGTTAGCGAGCCACTTACCCGATACACGGATTGGTCTGGTATCGTGGTGCCGTGTAGGAGAAAGGAGAGATGTCCTTATCAACAAAAGACCCGAAACCCAACCGGAAGTTACTAGTGAGCTTCTTCATTTCCTCCGCAAGCTTGGTGCCCAGGCTCCGGATGTTGTCCAAGTCGTCCTTCATGGAGAGGGAGAGGTCCATCAGGTAGTACAGGTCTACGGGATAGTCCTCCACCTGGCGCACCTGCAGCTGGAAGGTGGTCTGGTCACCTGCTCCAAGAGATGTCACCCCCGTTAGAAGCCATGCAGTTTGCTGAGACAGAAGGGGGCATTCTGATTTCAAAGACCTTTCCCCCCCCCAAAGTGGAGTAGTTATGATGTAAAACACTTGTCTTGCCCTGGGTTTGTCCGATCCCACAAAAAATAAAATAAAATAAAGCAATTCTCCATCTTCAGTGATGGTGCACCACCAAAAAGACTTTCTTTGAAGTACAGTGTCCAGAGTGACTAGTGGTGCTGAGGGCGAAGCCCTGGGTTAACACCTGTGTCAGTCTGTCTGAGGAAGTGTGATTTGTTCTGTCTCTCAGAAGAAAAGACCTGTGGGTAACTGTGAACACTGAGCAACATATGCCCATGCAAACTGGGATGAAAGTAGTCCACCAACACACTCCAGAAGACCTGGTCCAGACAGGGGTGTGTGTGCAACAGAAACCAAAGGTATTCACAAGAGGGGATGGCCCCGAGTGAGAACTGGGGGGAGGCAAGAGAGGATACAGATAACACACCAGCTAACAAAGACAGTAGCTTGGGCTGGGGGGATGTGCAGACCTTATGACCTGAGTTCAAAATCCCCAGTACCTACAAAAAAAAAAAAAAGCCAGATGTGGCCTAGCATGTGTGTAACACCAGCATCCAGATGTGGCCTAGCATGTTTGTAACACTAGCATCGTGGGAGGCGGAGACAGGGGGATCACTGAAGTTTGCCGGGCTCTGGCCTAGCTCCAGATTTAGTAGTAGCACTCTTGTTTCATCTGCACGCGCGCGCACACACACACACACACACACACACACACACACACACACACACACACCACAGACTTGAGAACAGGAAGGAGTCGAAGGAAGAAGGAGTCCAATGGAAGGGAGTAAAAGAAGGTATGGGGGGTTGTAAAAATACCAAAATTCATTAAATACATTTATTAAAATGTCAAAGAATATACTCATACTATGCATATACATTTAAATTACATATATATTACATTACATTTAGATATACATATATATTACATTTACCATTAAAAAAAAGAGCAAAAAGGGAAAAGACACTTCCAAATTGTGTACAAAATATAAAGAGAAAGTGATTTGGGTTATATAGTAAGACAGCCAGCAGGTGTGGAAAGGGGGAATTAGTCAAAGGGAGGAACCAAGGAGGCCTGCTAGCTCATCCCCCAGGGTTTGGAGAGAGGCCCAAGTCAGGAAAGTTACTGAGGAATAAAAATCCCTAAATCATGCCATCATTTCTAAACACAAATCACTTAGGACTGATCTCAACGTCCAGGTCTCCCCAGGTAACTGCCTTAGCTCACTGGCCTGTCAGGGCACCAGATGTCCTATTTGGCCTGGGGCAGCAGAGCTCTTGAGCATTTGAAATGTGTGTGTATTGTGTGTTTAGAGATGCAAGAGCCACGGTGGCCACACCACTACCCAGGGTGACCACACTTGGTTGGCCAGGGCTCAGAACAGCCTCTTGCCCATGGTGTGGCCAGCTGCTCCCCCACAAGCTAAGTCCTGGCCCTTGCAAGAAATAGAACCCAGTCCTCCATGCTTCCCCTCCTTCTCCCACTGGAAACAAACCCACTTCCTAAGCTCGACCAGGGGTGCAACCTGGACCTCGGTAGGTATGAGAAGGAAACAGTGATGCTCAGAGAATCTGTTGAGGCTGGGATGCATGTCTCCCATGGGACAGCAGGGCTCTAGAATGACAGTACTGGGGTGACTGGAACTCCTATCTGCAGGCAGGGAGACAAGGCTGCTTCTTCCGACTTGTTTTTGCACTCACTGTTCTAGCCGCCTCAAGACTGATGCAGTTTGGGTCGCCTGTTGGTGTGAGCCTATTTTTAAAAACCATCAGAGTCTGACTCAGGCAGAAGAATATTCGAGATTTCTTCCAGAATGAATTCCAAAGGGCTGTAGTGTGTCTCTGGCTCCCATCTGGCAGACACAGGACTCCTTGGAGGGATGCCTATCATGGTGAGGGAGAGGTGGGGAGTAAGAAAGAACTTGGAGAAGGAAGGTTACCCCCACTCTGTTTAGGCCTTTATACCGGCAGGCAGACCCCACGTGGCAGAGCCTCTTCTGTTCAAATTCATGACCTCCTCACAGGGTCTAGTGTGCTTTCCGACACCTGGCTACCCTCTCGAGTCTCCTTCTCCATCTTCTTCTACTCTTTTTCTATCCAGAATATACTACTACCTTACTGAGGTTTGCCAGTAATTAACAGATGGAGAACAGGGAAGCTGACCAGCAGCCATGGATAGAGCTTGGAAGTGGGAGAGCCAGGTTTGACCCAAGCCTGGTCACCACGGGCTCAGCAGGTCCCAGTTCCTCTCAAACTGTGGCTTAGTTTTGGCTTCGGTGGAATGAGGAGACATTAATCATAGAATAATGTACATAAATATCCACGCTCTCACACAAGGAAATCTTTGGTTCCAATGCTTTGAAAGGTTAAAAATTAAAAAGCAATTTTAAATTAAAGCAATTCATGCGAGGATAAAAAAAGAGAAAATTCTTGCAGAAACTCCCTATTAACTGGGCTACAGTTTTAGGCATACAAATTTATCTCCAAATTTTCCAGATGTGAAGGCAAAGAAGGAAGTGAGATATGACATGCAGAAGCCTCTGCTTTGTACTGGGAAGTGTTCAACGTCCTGGCATTAAATTCTAAGAAAAATAGCTCACCGAGAAAGTGTGCATGCACACACACACACTTCTTCCCACAGGGAAGCTGCCAATATTAAAGGGAGCATTTCTCCCGGTTCTCAAGAAATGATGCAAGGAGTGTAGGACCAATCATGCCGAGCACCACCCTGGCTACACGTGAGACTTTAGATGTCACACCCTCCTACATGGGCTCTGGTGATCTCGGAATGTGTTCTGTCAGCAGTACTTGTGGGATGGACTCTTGTTCTCTCAGTGTGGGCGCCACTCTGTGGGAGCGCACCAGCAGCCCAGCAAGGGTAGCCTCCCTGGTTTGAAGGTTAACAGGGAGGCTGGTGGCACCACAGCCATGTGTGGAGTGTGTATTGCCAGGTCTGGGCACCTTTCCCATCTTTGAGTGTGGCTTTGCTTACACACATTCCTCCCTTCCACGCTTTTTCCCAGCAAGCTGCTGTCTTATGCTGCCAGAGACTTTAACTGATGGCCTAATGATGGCCTCAGCAAGGGGCACAGACCTCACCTTCACCAACAGGGCTGGTATGTGCTTGCCTCTGGTGACAACATCTGGGTCACATGCCTGGATTTGTTATTCCCCCTCCCCTGAACAATCTCCCTCCCTCCCTGGGAGCCCTACAAGCTTGAACATCTTTTGGGGCTATTCCACATAATTGCCACCTCAGGGCCAGCGGCAGAATCAGAGAAGTGCACCAAGTGAACTACAAAGAGAAGCCAATCACCTGTTCCTGAGAGTGGAGGCCCCTACCCCCCACCCAGCAGCCCCTCTCCTGCCCTGTTTTCCTGATTTCAAAGCACCCAGGGCTGCCTGGGTTTAGCACAGGATTCCTGCCAGAGCTCTACTCCTAAGTACAGGTTTTCCCACTGTAATCAAGTACTAACTAGCCACTGTACCTGGAAGTTACTTTAACACTTTCTTTTCTCTGCCTTCCCCTTAATAACAAGACTTCGCTTCTGTCCTTGGGAACACACATCAGACGGTAAACTGTGCTAGACTGAGAACAGAACTCCAAGACTGACTTTGTTCACAAGTCAAGACAAGGCAGGACCTTAACAAATAAAGGCTCCTGTCATCTTCAAATAAACGAGTGTGTGTGTGTGTGTGTGTGTGTGTGTATGTGTATGTGCGTGTGTGTGTATGTGTGTGAGTGTGTGTGTATGTGTATGTGTGTGTGAGTGTATGTGTATGTGTGTGAGTGTGTATGTATGTGTGTGTGCGTGTGTATGTGTGTGCATGCGTGCGCGTGTGTGTGTGTTGAGCATGCGGCGGTCAGAGGCCAACTTTCCAAAGCTGGCTCTTGCCTTGCACTTGTTTAGGGTGCAGAGTGTCTCTTGTTTCTGCAGCTTTGCTCATATTCTCCTGGCTGCCGACCAGCAAATTTTAGGCAATTTTCCTGACTTCACCTCTCATCTCAGTAAAGCAATGCTAAGGTTACTTAAGTGCGCTGCTGCATCCAGCTTTTTACATGGTTTCCAGGGACCTGAACTCACATCATCGGTTTAGAGTAAAAGAGGTCCTCTGGCCAGGTGTGGTGGCACACGCCTTTAATCCCAGCACTCAGGAGGCAGGGGCAGGAGGATCTCCGTGAGTTCGAGGCCAGCCTGGTCTATAGAGTGAGTCCCAGGACAGGCAGGGCTACACAGGTTTTTCGAGAAACCCTGTCCCGAAAAAACAAACAAACAAAAACAAAACAAAAGGTATCCTCTGGCCTCTGCAGGTGCATCATGGCACATCACACACACACATCAGTGTGCACAAACACACACAATAATAACATCTTTCAAAAGAAGTATTTAAGAAACTAAAAGACTAAGATGAATAAGTCAAAGAAACCTTTTGAGTGTCCCAGTGTTTGAAAACCATCTTCCGCTTTTGCGTATCTCAGTAAGTCTCACTCAACACGCATATCCTAAGAAATTCATGCCTTTTGTTAAGGATTTTTTAAAAAAATTCTTATCCTGCCATACAGTTTCCAGTATCTCAGTAAGTCTCACTCAACACGCATATCCTAAGAAATTCATGCCTTTTGTTAAGGATTTTTTAAAAAAATTCTTATCCTGCCATACAGTTTCCAGTGTTGAAATAAAATGGAAAACATGATCCTTGTATTTATACAAAACCCTGCTTAAAGTCTGGCAGTCCTTCAGAAAGTTAAACATTGAATTACCATATGATCCAGCAACTCCACTCCTAGCCATCGACCCAAAATCATTGAAAACATATGGACCCCCCCGAAAAACACTTGTACATGAATGTTCAAAATTACCCAGTGGAAACTGTCCATCAACTAGACCACAGCCTGACTACATGGAGTATCATTTGACCACAAAAAAAAGATGAAGTAACAGGGCATGGTAGAACCTGCCTTGCAAGGGTTCACTACCTGCTTGAGAGTGTTAAGGTAGAGAGTCTAATTCCAGGTCAGCTTGAGCTGCACAGTGAGACCCTGGTACACACACACACACACACACACACACACACACACACACACACACACACACACACACGTATAATAAAGAAAAATTTTAATGGAAGGAGGGCTGAAGAGATGGCTCGATGGTTAAGAGCACCGGCTGCTCTTGCAGAGGTCCTAGTCTTGCAACTCCAGTTCCAAGGGATCCAATGCCCTCTTTCTGGCCTCGGCAGGCATCAGGCATGGGTGTGGTCCACAGGCATTCATGTAGGCAAACATTTACACGTACAAGGTAATAAAATAAGCTGATGATGATGATGAAGGGGCCAGAGAATGAGCTCAGCAGGTAGAGGAGGACTTTGCTGAAAAGACAACAACTTGAGTTCGGTCCCTGGAATCACATGGTGGAAGCAGAGAACAGACTCCCACAAGTTGCTCTCTGCCCTCCATACGTGTGCACACAGCCCACAGACAGACAGACAGACAGACAGACAGACAGACAGAATTGTTTTTTTTTTTTTTTTTTGGTTTTTCGAGACAAGGTTTCTCTGTGTAGCCCTGGCTGTCCTGGACTCACTTTATAGACCAGGCTGACCTCGAACTCACAAAGATCCACCTGCCTCTGCCTCCCAAGTGCTGGGATTAAAGGCGTGCACCACCACCGCCCGGCTCAGAATTGTTTTTGACACAAGATCTCACTATATAGCCCTGGCTAGCCTGGAACTCCCCAGTGTAGATCCAACTAGCCTCAAACTCACAGTTATTGTCTTGCCTCTGCCTCCCAAGTGCTGGGATAAGGGTGTGCACCATCATGACACCATGACAGGCAAATGAATGTAACCTATAATGACTGAGCCACCTCTCCAGACCAACATGTAACTTGGAAAATAATTTTTTAAGAATAAGTGAGGAAATTCTCTCCCTGTCCCCTCGATACCCAGTCCCCTTTCTTCTCCAACAGACCTACCCTGGGATGGTAACCTGGCCTTCACGGGGTGTCTTTCAGGTTATGATGAGGCTAGTCCCTAGCTAGTATCCACAAATGCTTATTATGAGGGAGGGGGCAGGGCTGGGGAGAAAACAAGAAAGCAGAGTTTTGACTATAATGGAAGAGCTAATCCCCACATACCTGACAGCTCTCCCCAGAATGGGAGAGCTCCCTGGAGGCAAGAATGCACTTGGTAAAATGAGATTTTTTGCTAAGTACACCATCCACATCCCCTCTCCCCACATAAGAGGTTTTTGCCTATTTCTCTTGATATATACATTAAAACTGTGTTTTCAAAAATTTTAAAGGTGTTATTGTTTCAAGAATTCCTGTCTCTAGAAATATCCTCACAGTGATTCTACAACTTTAGAAATTCCAATTTTCTTCAGCTCTCGACTCCCACTTTCATCTCTACCAAAACTTACCTTTGTGGCTTGGGTGTGTTCTCACAGGGTGGCTAGCCTCTCCATCGCCTAATCCTCCCGGAGCTGGGCCCTGCCTCAGCCCGCCCTGGCACTGCACTCACCGAATAGCACGGAATATTATTCTTTCTAATACTAGAAGCTACACAATAGTTAGCACCATGTGTGGACTAAATTCAGTAATCTGGGCTTCTCCATCCCTACCTAGGCCGATTTACATGTCTTCCTTTCATTCTGGCTTCACAATAACTGACACAAATAAAACCAAGCAAGTCTCCAGCTCCTGGTGACTCAAAGCTCATTCTAAACCCATGCATGTTCACAGGACCACAAAATACGAATATCTATAACAACCATGAGCTTTGAGGAAGGCTTATTGTGTGCCCTCCATCCCACCAGATCCCATCCTGGGGCACAGGTACCCTTCACCACCAATCCTTACCCTTTAAAAATGGTGATTTCAGCTTTGGAAGGCTCTCTTTAGTTGTTGTGGTAGTTTGGTTGGTTGGTTTTTTGGGTTTTTTTTTTTCAGTTGGTTGGTTTTTTTTGTTTTGTTTTGTTTTAGACAGAGTGTTACTATGTAGCCCCTGAAGGCCTCAAATGCAGTGTGTTGACCGGGCTTGCCTGGAATCTGCCCACCTCTGAGTGCTGGGATCAAAGGCATGCCCCACTCATTTTTACACAGCAGTCTTGTGTAAGGCCCTGAGCCCTTCTTCAGTGAAGAATAAAGGTGGTGAAGACCCTGTGATGCTGAGGGGTTAAATAACCTGCCCAGGGCCTCCAAGCTAGGGGACAAGCCAGGGCTACAGCTCTGGAAGGCCAAGCAAATGCATAACCGGGCCCCTGCTTCATGCTGTGCTGAGAATTAAATAGCCATCTACGGATAGCTACGGCCAAGTATTGTAGGCAGGGAGATAGGTAACCAAAAGCAATGCAACAGGGAAACATCCGCCCCACCCAACAAAGTCAGGCATTCCAGCTGAGCTACGAGCACAGTCTCCTCGGCAGGCAGTCTACATCCAGAAGGAACAGGAAGTCATGGATGGCCAAACTAGCACAACCGCCTCGGTTACAGGCACAACGCCGGGCTGGATCCCTGGCACCACATAGTCAGGTGTGGGCCTTTGAACCCATTACCATCTCCGGACTCTGACCTCAATCAAGTCTATTTTCCACATTAGCACATCCCACCCACTGGGCTCTCCCGAGCCCACAGCAACCCACCCCATCCTGAGAGAGACTCACCTGGCCGGAGGCTCACCCTGATCTCCTGTGGCGTCATCTGAATGACGTCAGAGCCCGTGGCACTGGAACCCTTGCTGCTGAGGGGTAGGCTCCGAAGGACGTGGGTGCTGCTGGCTGGACTCTCAATCTCACCTCCACAGCCATTTCGGATGAGGTTTGACTTCAAGTCACAGCGAGAGGTGATGGACCGTGGGTTGCCAAAGTTCTGGGTAAAGAAACAGAGGCAACAGCAGTCAGCGGTCATCAGCGTAGGGCCTGAAACTCTGCAGTCCATTTTCATTGACTGAACGTGGAATCGGGGGTGAAACCCATCCAAGCACCTCATGAGGACTAAGACTGGCCAAAGCACTGGTCACCCACCCAGGCTTGTTGTGAACTAATGCTAGCATATAAAAAACGACTGCCTTAACTGTCAGTTTTAGTGATCAAAATATTCCTGTCTAAACATTCACCATAGGAAGAAATTTTCCAGGTTGTAGCTTGGTGTAAATAGTGCTTGCCTAGCACATACAAGACCACCTTAGGTCCCAGCACTCTGTAAAGAGGGACAGAAAGAACAGAAAAGTTACGTGGGTACTCACAGGGGCCACATGAGAGTGTATGTGCAAATTCATGACATCAGCAGTATGCTCCTAGAAGTCTTGTTTGTTTGAAGGTTTTTTTGGGGGGGAGGACTCAAAACAGGATTTTTCTGTGTAGCTCTTGCTGCCGTACAATTTCCTCTACAGACCAGACAGGCTTTGAACTCACAGAGATCAGCATGCCTCTGCCTCCAGTGTGCTAGGATTAAAGGCATGTGCTGCCACCACCCCATAGAAGGCTTCTATAGTAAGGAAATAGTCAGGGGCTGGAGAGATGGGTCAGTGGTTAACAGCACTGGCTGCTCTTCCAGAGGACCCGGGTTCAAATCCCAACACCCACATGGCAGCTCACAACTGTTTGTAATTCCAATTCCAGGGGATCTGACACTTGCATACACATATAAGCAGGAAGAATACCAATGTACTTTTTTTTTTAAAGAAAAAGAAAAGAAAATACTCAGGGGCTAGAGAGATGGCTCAGTGTGTCAAGGGCACTGGCTGTGCTCCCAGAGAACCCAATTTCAATTCCCAGCATCCACATAGCAGCTCACAACTGTCTGTAACTCAAATTCCTGTGGATCTGATTCCCTCACATAGATATGCAGGCAGGCAAAACACCAATGCATATAAAATTAAAAAAAAGAAAAAGAAAATACTCAAAAGAGGCCGGGCGGTGGTTACACATGCCTTTAATCCCAGCACTTGGGAAGCAGAGGCAGGCAGATCTCTGTGAGTTCGAGGCCAGCCTGGACTACAAAGCGAGTTGAAGACAGCCAGAGATATACAGAGAAACCTTGTCTCGTAAAACCAAAAAAAAAAAAATACTCAAAAGAAAGGGGGAGGTCTATAAGAGATACATGCCATATTCTCTGATAATATACAATGTGGTAAACCTAAAGAATAAGAAAAAGGCCGGGCGGTGGTGGCGCACGCCTTTAATCCCAGCACTTGGGAGGCAGAGGCAGGCGGATCTTTGTGAGTTTGAGGCCAGCCTGGTCTACAAAGCGAGTCCAGCACAGCCAGAGATATTCAGAGAAATCCTGTCTCGAAAAACCAAAAAAAAAAAAGAATAAGAAAAAGATGGCACACTCAGTTTAAGAGTTATCTATCTACAACAAACAAGAAGACTGAGCAGAAATCCCAAGGCATTTATACTATGAAGACAAGGAACTGGGGTCTGGTTCAGTGATGTAACAATTTCCTAGCATGCACATGACCCCTCTGCCCAGGGGTGAGGTAGGAGGGGGCGGGAGACAAGAGTGGGAGAGATCAGGAGGGCAGAAAACAATTTTCTCTGCATTAGGACAAAATGATAAGACTAGAAATACTTTCATTTTCATCTGAACTGACGTTGATATGGTAAAGAAATACTGGTAAGAGAATCTTTGTGAGCTGGGCGTGGTGGCGCATGCCTTTAATCCCAGCACTCGGGAGGCAGAGGCAGGAGGATCTCAGTGAGTTGGAGGCCAGCCTGGTCTACAAAGCGAGTCCAGGACAGCCAGGGATGTTACACAGAGAAACCCTGTCTCGAAAAACCAAAAAAGAAAAAACAAAACAAAACAAAACAAAAGAGAGTCTTTTTTTTTTTTTTTTAAGGAATACACTTTTTTTTTTTAAGATTTATTTATTATGTATACAGTGTTCTGTCTGCAGGTATATCTGCAGGCCAGAAGAGGGCACCAGATTTCATTATGGATGGTTGTGAGCCACCATGTGGTTGCTGGGAATTGAACTCATGACCTCTGGAAGAGCAGCCAGTGCTCTTAACCGCTGAGCCATCTCTCCAGCCCAAGAGAGTCTTTGTGACACTTCCCACACTCAGGAGGTAGGAGGCAGAGGGCCAGGAGTTCAAAACCAGCTTCAGCTACATACTAAGTGCAAGGCCAACTTTGGCTACATGAGACTCTGTCTCAAAAAGAAAAGAAAAAAAAAGGAAGAGGTGAAGGGGGAGAGGGGGTGAGAAAGACTGAGACTGGGGAGACTGATTCTTAAACTGGATTTGGGACAAAACTATGAATGTGCAAACCTAACAAGGGACACCAAAAATTTGAAGCATTCGTTTTAAAATGAAAAATCTATCTTGCTAGAAACTATGCTACCTGTGTGGATGATTTTTGAGAAAGGGGTCTGGTTTTGGTTTGGTTTGTTTGGTTTTTTTGTTTGTTTGTTTGTTTTCGACACAGGGCTTCTCTCTGTAGCCCTGGCTGTCCTGGAACTCACTTTGTAGACCAGGCTGGCCTTGAATTTACAGAGATCCATCTGTTGCTGCCTCCAGAGTGCTGGGATTAAAGGCGTGTGCTACCACGCCCAGCTAGGGGTCTAATTTTTAAAATTCTGTTGCTGTTGATGTTTGTTTGTAGGCATGGTCACAGTCATGTACCCAGGTTGGTTTCAAACTTACTGTGTAGCTTTAAATGACCTTGAATTTTTCGGGATTTATAAGGTGCTAGGGTGGGAATCCAGGGCTTCATGCTAGGCAAGCACTCTCTCTACCAAACGAGCCACATCCCCAACAGGAAAAGACTTTGTAACAGCAGAGCAAGCCCAGGCTGCTCTCCCTTCTGTAGCTGGGTGGATACCAACACCAGGCCACACAATCCCTGGCTGGCTAGCAGTAAAGAGGCAAAGCTTCAGATGAGTCAGTGTCCCTTGCCTGCTGTGGTAGACGCCAGACTATTGGCATAAAAATCTAGTGGGACACACCCTCCATCAAGGGTGTGGCTGTTCTAGGACTAATCAATGACTTCTAGAATCTTTGCAGACTGGAAGGCTAAAGGTCAAGACCATAGATAGGGTGTGGTGGTCAGGTCTATAATCCCACCACTTGGGAGGCGCAGGCAGGTGGATCTCTGTGGGTTCATGGCCAGTCTGGGCTATATAGTGAGACCTTGTCTTGGGGGAAAAAAAAAATCAAGAAGACTTTGAAATTTGCTCTTCTGACCTCAAATTTGCGGCAATCCTCCTGCCTCACCTTCCTGACTGCTGAGATTGTAGGCATGACCCATCATACCCAGCGAGCAGTATTTTAAACAAGTAAAGGCATTCACCTGGACCCATGTGGTTATTTTTGTTTCTGCTTTTGGGGGGGTCTTATAAATAACTAGTGTTTTAGGCTTTTTTTAATGGAAAAAAATATAAACACACACACATACACACACACACACACACACACACACACACACACACACACACACACAC
>CAJQZJ010000531.1:1110381-1129443 GCA_907164525.1 Lophiomys imhausi | reverse complement strand
CACACACACACACACACACACACACACACACACACACACACACACACGTAAATTTTGGGCCCAGATTTCAAAACTGAGGGTTCCAAACTGGGCTCTAGATAGTCACACCTGGTCTTGATAGAATTGCTATGAAGGGGGTTTAACCCCTGAGCCTCCACAACACCACTCTGCTGTCCCACAGTTCTGTGCCAGAGCCTAAAGAGCTTCCCAGAGCTTGAAGGGCACAGAGTTCCTAGCTCACTGTGCCTTTAACTAAAGAGTTTCTGAACTCCTCCCTGGTCCAACCCTAAAAATCTAACTGCTGGACAGTTGAGTGAAGTCCACCTGTCTGGACCAGCTCATCACAAAGCCCTACCACTGCCAGGCACGAGCATCTCTCCCAAACCCTTCCCATGGGTCTGGACCACCTTACACTCTGCCAAAGACCATGTCAGAACCAGCCTGTCTGCTCCCACGAGTCCTCCTCTCTAAGGGAAGAGTCCCCTGAGCAGCCCGCTTACAGGCAGCCATGAACACAGAATGCCATTCAGACCAAACTGAGACCTCTCAGCACCATCCTCTCATCTGTGTGTTGACTGTTTCCCTTTTGCAAATCCAGCTGCTCACTTCTGGGATCGGCCCAGTGGTACCACTGATGTGTCCCATGGTCTTTGAGATATATCTACCTATGTGTCACATCTTGTCATTATCTCAGAAGAACTCTTATGCCACAGATCCATCAACTGGAACAACTAGTCATGGTAAGTCTACAGAACTTTTAGGTGAGGAGCAAGTACTTAAACAGAGGGATAGCCTTAAAAAATAAGCCATCTTTCTGACATGGTCCAAATGTAGCCTCAGCTAATTTCTTCCTTGTGACCCAATGAAGGGACAAAGAGTATTAAAACCCCAACAGAGCTTAACCTGTAACTAACCCTAAGATCCTTGTTATCTCAAGCTCCTTCCTAGTTATTTTGGTCCTGCGCAAGGACAGATGAATACTGAAAGAGAGAAAACCAAAGCCATAGAGACCAGAGCCTAGTCTGATCTCTCTATGACCTTCCAGGTATAAAAACAACATAAATCAAGAAAATACCCCAACAGCTACATCTCTGTGAATGAACATGCATCAAATTATAAAGCCTTTAAAATTTTATTTTTGGTTAAGTTTCCATGGGGGGGGGGGTGGCGTATGTACACAAGTGACAAGAGGTGTAATAGCATTCAGATCTCCTGAAACTGGAGCTACAGGAAGCTGTGGGCCACTTGATGTTGGTGGAATTGAACTCAGACATTCTGCAAAAAGACTTAATACACTCTTGACCTATGAGCCATCTCTTAAAACCAATTATAAACTCTCACAGAAGAGACTCATGATGGAGAAAGTCCTCGTCACAGCAGCATGATTGATGTCTGATGTCTCAGGAGCTTCAGATCCCAGACACCTCACACCCAGCCAGGAGTTGGACATTCCAGATGTCCAAGTGTCACATTCCGAAGCGAATGAGTCGCCCGGTGCCCGCTCCTCTTCTAATGACCAGAAAGAGATCCACACAATCACAATTCACTCAAGAACCTTGAGATCATCTCGTCCCCTGACGTCTAGGCTCAAGTTCAGTGCTCTGCACCAAAGCCACTGCTCAATTCTGCAGCAGGAAGCGGACAGGGCTCAGACTCCATGCTTCTAAACACAGAAGTTCTGCATGCAGCCCCAAATGCAAAGATCCTCCTGCCACCCATCACTCATAGGACAAACACTTTCTTGATAGGGACAAAAGGTACAGAGAGGCACAAACCACTGAGGAATGAGGAGAGGGCTCATCTCAATGCAGTAAAAGCAGAAATTAGTTCAGGGTGAGCATCCAGTGGCCATGGCAGGGCTGCTGCAGCCGCTCTCTGTTCTAGTACATGAATGCACCTGTCCAAGGACTCCACATGGAAACACCCTAATCAAAGTCTCCTAAGGACTCCCAAAGGGCTTAGGTTACAGGCAAGGGATCGACAGTGGTAAGGGAATTCCTAACCAGGTCTTCCTAACACCATACTAACCGGCAAGTCACCATACCAGGCTCTCCTACCGCAGGCACCTGCCATATGGAGGTCACTTTGAAGGTGCTATCTGCTGCTGCAACAGAAACCCTTATTCCCTGCACATTCCACTAACCAAATCCCTTTCCTAGTGGCCAAGGCCAGCTCCACAGGCTGGCCCTTCTGTCTGTACTGGGTCATCTTTGCACGATTTCAAAACATCCCTACCCATTACGGCTGAAGAGAGAGAGACGTGGTGGTTGTTTGAAGGAAGGGTAGATTTGTTTCTGGAACAGTGCGAAGCCCCCAGAAAAATAAGAACGCAGGAGGAAAGGAGTCCAGAGGGCCCAAGCCCTGGGTTGAAAAGGGAACAAGTGCAATGGCCAGCAGGAAGAGTGCTGGAGGGGAACCGAGCCCAGGGGAGCTGGCTGCTGTCCAGAGCTGGCCTCGCTCTGACCAGTGCAAGCTGCACTCCAGCTTGGCAGTCCCTCCTGCACTGGGGGATGGTAACCGATGACAAACCAGAATGTGTGGTGGGTGCCAGCAACTCACTGCCATGCAGGCTTCCTGCCTGGGGGGTGCAGAAATCCTTCTGCCAGCTTTCAATTGGCTCATTTAATTCAGTGCACAAATGTTTATGAGGCATCCACGGTAGGCCAAGGCGACTCTGCTCGCTTAGCCCCAGCACAGAGAGATTCTTTTAATGAATGTACATTTCGCTGTGAGTTGGGCAAACATTGCTTTTGGAGGTTTTTGTTTGTTTGTTTTTCTCTTTTTCCGTGATAACATTTTTTATTATTTATTTGGGAATTTCGTACAATGCATATCAATCACACTCTGAGATTCTCATTTTTCCCAGGTCCACCCACCCTTGTGCTGCCACCCACCCCCACCAAAACAAAACAACAAAATAACAGCAAGTGCAATGTGTGTTGTCCATATGTTCATTGGAGCATGGTCAAACTCCCAGTGGACAGCCCTTTAAAAAAAAAAAAAACAACTATGTCCTTCCTCACCCATCACCATCAGTTGTGAAGAGCTACACTTTACCATCTTTATCACAATTTTTAAGGACTCTCTTAACAGCTTCCTATCAGAACTGTTTCTCTTTTTTCTTCTTTCATTCTTTTTTTGTTTCTTTTTAATGAATGGACATTTCATCGTGAGTTGGCTAGACACTGTTTTTGGAGTTGTTTGTATGTTTGGTTTTACTTGTATTTTATTTGAGGGGGAGGTGTTTCATCTCTTCCCTAACTTAAAAAAAAAAAAAATTGGCTTCTCTACCTTTCTTGCCACCATCTTGCGTCCTGGCCTCTTACCTGCCTCCCTCCATCTTCGACCTCTCTGCTGTCTTATCCACTCCTTCACTCTTCCTTTCCACCCTCACCAAGGTCAAGGCCACGGCCACCTCCCCCAGCCCAGGCCTCACCAGCCTTCTTCCACCTCCCACCCATGCCAATCGCTGCCCTCCCACGGGACTTCAGAGCCACGGTGGTAGTGGCCTTGCCTGGCTCAGGGCTTCTCCTTTTGGGATTCCCGGCAGCCTGGTACTGTCTATGGCCAAGTCATCTCACACTGTCACATGCCCACCTTCCCAGGCCTGAGTGCACGTTTTGCCTCCCTCTGCCCTCTGTGATCTCCCTAACCTGTCCCCTGTCCTCCTGGGAGCATCCTCCGGCTGTCCCCTTGCTACACCGTCCTACCTGCCTAGGGCACAGACCACTAGGTCAGCCAACCCTTTCTCCCTTGGTTTCTGGCACTCAGCTACACTAGCTCCCCTTTCTCATTGTAGCTGGGTGTAGTGGGGTGAGTTTTAGGCAGTCAAGTGTAAGAGGAAAGAATGTGGGCTTCCTCCAAACTGCCAGGAAACTATCCACCCCTCATTCATGGCATGGTTGTTAAAGTTACCGAGGAAGAATAAAATTACATTTTAAAGGTGATAGATGCTGGGCGGTCACCACCTTTACTTATTAATTAGTTATTGATTAATAATTAGCAATTAATTAGTTAAAAGTGCATATCTTTCATCCCAGCACAAAGGAGGCAGAGACAAGTGGATCTCTGTGAGTTTGAGGCCAGCCTGGTCTACAGAGTGAGTTCCAGGATGGCCAGAGCTGTTACACAGAGAGACCCTATCTCAAGAAACTTAAAAAAAAGAAAAAAGTGACAGACAAAATTATCACAGCAGATAATCAACTGATGGTGTTTGTTGTGCATTTCATGCTGTGCAGGGCAAATAGCGTAAGTGTTCTAAGAGGCTCGGGGTCAGGTAGGCCAGAACAGGTTGAGGGAGTATACCGTGTGGACACAGACAGGGCAATGTGGACACTAGGTAAGACAGGTCAAGACAGGGGGCAGCCTGCACATCCTCTTTGAGAAGAAAAGGGTCTGGGGAACCTGGGGCTAAAGGCAAACAAAGTAAGGCTGAAGCCCCCAACAAGCCAGAAGAGGAAGAAAAATCAAGAAGGCCAGGGTAAACGACCATGCTGCAGAACAGGCAGAGAACCAGCAGGAAGCACTAAAGGAGAAGGACACGGAGCTGCTTCCAACTCAGTTCCTATGAAGACTACAGTGACAGGAAAGGTGGGCATTAGGTCACACTAAGAAGGGACCCCCAGGGCAATGTGTTCGCGGATTAACAGAGATGAGGCTGGTGGAAACAGGAAGGTGGGCCTGGCACACACCTGTAATTCCAGCATGCACAAGACTGAGGAAAGAAGATCCTGAGTTCAAGGGCAGTCTGGGTTACAGATTAAGATCTTGTCTGGAAAACACATTAAAAAGCCACTCTAGCTAGGTCTGGCTAAGATCCACTGAGGCTGTCCACTGGGTACCAGCCCTGAGGATGCTCATGTATCACATGCTCCTTCCTGGCAGGGGCCTTGCTCCTCTGACAGCATCCCAGAATGTGGTTAAGAAGGCACAGGCCGTACTTACTGTGTCTTGCTAAGGCATGAGTTAGAGCAAAACCATTCCTGAATTCGCCAGTCCTAGCATCCCAAAACACAATCAACCCCCCAGCAATAGCTCACTACAGAGATTTGGAAAGCTGCATTCCAGTGCAGCCAAGAATGAGGCTCTGTGAAAGCAGAGAGGCTACCCAGTGGGCTAGCTAGGGACCCCATGTATGGACCAGACCAAAAATGTGTCACTCAGAATGACTTATTCACTGTTAATATCAGGTCAGACTTCAGGAAGTATTGTATAAGAAAGGAGGAAGCTGAGAGTCAAAAACAGACCCTGGCTTCCACTACCCATTTCACCAGATTATTCTTGTAGGCCATCACTGGATGACCCAATCAGCCATTTGGGAGGATCAGTTAATTAGGAGTCCTACCCATAAGCCCTCCCTGCCCTAACCTCATGTACATCCAGTAAAACTAGGTGCTGGGTAATGACACCATCATTCTATGTATCAAGAAATTAACAGTAGCCTTGTGGGGCGGTGAAACACCTCACACCTGAAAACCCCAGGAGGCAGGGGCAGATGGCTGAACTTGACAGCCTTGGCTATATCATAGGACACTATCTAAACAAACAAACAAACAAACTGGGCATGGTGACACCCCTGTAATCATATGGGCTAGGAGGTAGAAACAGGATTATCAGAGGATCATCCTAAGGTACGCACCAAGTCAGGGCCACCCTGGGCTACAAAGGTCCTGGCTCAGATGAAGAATAAATTATGGCAATCATGGCAAAGCTGGGATTTAAACTTTGCCTAACTCTGTGTCTGTTTAGTGGGCCTCTTTTATCAATCATGAATCCCTGCCCCAACTTGGAAGGACACTGGGTATCAATAAGACAAAAGATGATGATTTAATTGGCAACAGGCATGCAAACACATTAACCAGGTAAGAGGAGATAACTAAGTATTGGGGAGAAGGTAATAATACAGAGGTACTGGAAGACACAGAGGCAAAGAGCAAGTCAGACCTAAATGCTACATGTAATGAGCAGCCATCCAAGGAAAGCCTTCAGCTGATATCTACTGAGCAACTACTGCTGGCTGGGACCTCTGTGAATGACAAGGACACAGCAATGACTAAACCCATGCTCTGGTTCCAGTGGAGGGAGTTTCCCTTCGCATATCAGATGGACAAATGAACAGGCAGGTGGGTAGATGGATGGACAGAGACAGGTCTACCATGGAAAAGTTTTCAAAGACTAGATAAGACTTGAAAAGACTTGAACTTATTTTTTTATAAATATATATACACACACACATATATACATTTATTTATTTTTATTTTATACGCATTGGTGTTTTACCTGCAAGTATGTCTGTGTGAGGTTGTCAGATTCCCTGGAACTAGAGTTAGAAACAGGTGTGAACTACCATGTGGAAGTTGCTAATGAAGGGAAGAAGGGACAGCCGGAAAGGCGCCCTGGGAGAGGTAGAAGTATGGGGAGTTATGTGGGCTTTCCCAAGTGACATTCAGAGCCTCAGTAGTTCCCTTGGTGAAAGAAGTGTTGAGGGTGGGCAAGGGACAGCGGTGGTCAGGAAGCAGGTGCCTCAGAGCCTGAATCTGTCTTGGAGGTCACAGACACCAAACATGGTTCCAGAGAAGGTTCATAACAAAGACACTACAAACAGAAAAGGGCTGGCTCCATAAAGATTCCTTTCTCGGCGTAGCCTGTTCAGTTACATACTTCCTACTGCATGGAGGCTTGCAGGTGACTGTGTGCTAACAGGCACTGTCATCTAGAAGACCCGAGGGTAAGAAACGAGGCTGGCAAATTCTAGCCCAGTTTTGACACATGTGTGTGTGGCTTTGAACAAGTTGCTCTACCTCTCTGGGTCTCAGAATATCATCAAGAAAACAAGTGTATTATTATCTCTAGAAGCCATCTTCCCACAGGGTCCACACACCACAGCACACAGACTGAGCTAGCCTCAAACGACAAGTCTTGCCTCCTTTCACTCACGAAGGGAGGAGGGTTTGTGCTCCATGGCCCTAACAACAGTTCAGAAAAGTAAAAGTGACCTAGAAATTTCCCTAAACACAAAAAGCTTAAGTGGGCATGGCAGCACACTTGTAATCCCAGCAGTAGGGAGGCAGAGGCAGGTGGATCTGTGAGTTCCAAACACAGGCTACACAGTGAGTGAGACCCTCCATGTCTTGAATACAAAGCTTAGAGGTTGATCATTTCCCCCAAACACTGGGTTGGTTAGAGCCTAGGACAAACATTACAATAGTGCTTAATCACACAAAACATTGCTCAAAGTACATGTCCCTCATGAACCAAGATGTACGGTGAGGTGTACTTTATGCCTCCCAGTTTCTACTGACATGTTTGCGCCAAAGTGGCAGCAATTCTGGCGCTAAACATATCCTGGTGTGTCTGGTGTCATTTTCCTAGTGACCAAGTATCATGTTTGTAAAGTACTAAATCCAGACAGGAAGGAAGGAAGGGAGGGAGGGAGGGAGGGAGGGAGGGAGGGAGGGAGGGAGGGAGGAAGGAAGGAAGGAAGGAAGGCCACCAAGCAATGAAAACTGGTATGGTGGTTTGAAAAGAAATGGCTGCCACAGGCTCAAATATTTGAATACTTGGTCATTAGGGATTACTTGGCATTACTTGAGAAAGATTAAGAGGTGTGGCCTTGCTGGAGGAAGTGTGTCACTGGGGGTGGACTGTGAGTTTCAAATGCTCAGGCTAGGCCCAGTATCTCTCTCCCTGCTGCCTGTGGGTCCAGGTGTAGACCTCTCAGCTCCTCTCCAGCACCATGTCTGCCTGTGTGTTGCTTTTTCCTTCTGTCCATGCTGATAATGGACTAACCCTCTGATGCTGTAGGCAAGCCCCAGTTAAATGTGTCCCTTTATAAGAGTTGCCGTGATCATAACAGTCTCCTCACAGCAATAGAACGCTCACCAGGAAATCCAGCCTACCTAACATTGGCATTGCTTTATGTTAATAATATCTAACATTACCCAGGTATAGTCCTTCCTATAGAAGTTAGAGAAATGGTGCTGAGCATCACACCATATCTTTAATCACAGCACTTGAGAGAAGTTGCAGGCCAGCCTGGACTGCAGAAAGAGTTCCATGTGAGCCAGGGTTACATAGTGAGATTCTGTCTCAAAAAAACAAAACAAAAGAAAGAAAGAAAAAAAGAAAAGACAAAATATCAGCCTTGTTTTCATATTAACTTTCTAAAATAAGATTTACTTTCTAACTTTGTGTTATGAGTGTGTTTGTATGTGTGAGTATGTGCAGGAGAGCTCAGGTATCCTCAAAGTACAGAAGTGGGTGTCAGACTCCCTGGAGGTGGAGCTACAGGTGGTTGTGAATTATCTCATATGGCTACTGAGAACCAAATCGGAGTCCTCTGCAAAAGCAGTATGTCTTCTTGGCTGTCGACACATCTCTCAACCTTTGTTTTGCTTTTGACATGGGGTCTTGCTGTGTAGCCCAAGTTGGCCTCTAGCTCAAAGTCCTCCTGCCTAAGCCTCCTAAATGCTCTGATTACTAGTATGTACCACCATGCCTGGCTACACCTCTCTTTTAAATAAAATTCCGTAAAGCCAATGATCTAACAAGCATTGAGTAAACAATAGTAAGAGGACACCCATACGTCAGCATGCCCAGGGGAACAATGTTCTCCAAAGACGGTGCATGCTTATTAAGGACCCTGCAACCTGACTAGAACATCAGGATTAAGGAGAGCTGTGCTGCTGTAAGCCAAGAATCAGAACCACCCCAGGCAGTCTTGGGCCCTTTCATATCAATTTACCCTCAGTATTCGAACTTTGTAACAAATAAACTTCTCACTGAATCACTAAGCGTGGTAGACCTCCAGGCTCCGCCAATACTAAAACTAAGACTGCTAGAGCATCAAAGACCTCTGAGACAGGGCTGGGGATGCAGCTCAGTTGGCAGAGGGCTTGCCTAACACACACGAGGTCCTGGTTTCAACCCCCCCAACACCACACCAACCAAGAATGGTGGCACAGTCTGTGGTCCCGGGACTTAGAAAAGGAAGTAGGAGTATCGGACGGCCACAGTCATCCTCACCAAGGGAGTGAGGCCAACCTGGGCTAGAGACCCCGTCTTGGTTTATTTTCCTGCCGCTATGATGAAAAACTCTAATAAAGCCGGGCGGTGGTGGCGCACGCCTTTAATCCCAGCACTTGGGAGGCAGAGGCAGGCAGATATTTGCGAGTTCGAGGCCAGCCTGGTCTACAAAGCGAGTCCAGGACAGCCAGAGCTGTTAAACAAAGAAACTCTGTCTCGAAAAACCAAAAAAAAAAAACTCTAATAAAAGCAATTTAGGGGACAGGACTATTCTAGTTGTCAGTTCTAGGGAACAGTCCATCAGCGCTCTAGGGTACCATCCATTGTGGTGGAGTCAAAGCAGAGACTCAAGGCATCTGTACACACCGCACCCATTCAGAAAGCAGAGAATGAGAAAAGCATGCTGTCACTAATCTCCCTTGCTCAGTCTATCCATCTAGTCTAGGATCCTGGGCAGGGGATGGTTCCAACCACAGTGGGTGGGTCTTCTTCACTCAGTTAATGAAAACAAGATAACTCCTTCCCGGAGGCATGCCCGCAGGCCTATCTCTCCTGTGATTCTAGACTCTGCCAATGTAACAGTTAATACTGCCCATCACAGACTGTCTTAAAAACAAAAGAAAATGGCACAAGCCTTTATCCTAGCACTTGGGAGGCAGAGGCGGCAGGCAGAGGCAGTTGGACCTCTGGGAGTTCGAGGCCAGCCTGGTCTATAGAGCTAGTTCCAGGACAGCCAAGGCTACACAAAGAAATCAAACCCTGCCTTGAAAAACCAAAAAGAAAGAAAGAAAGAAAGAAAGAAAGAAAGAAAGAAAGAAAGAAAGAAAGAAAGAAAGAAAACCCAAAAACAAAAGAAAAGATAAAACCTATAGGGCTGGAAAGATGGCTTGGCTGGTAAGATCATACTGTCCAGAGACCCAGAACCACATTGGGCAGCACACACCCTCCTGTGACTCCAGCTCCAGAGGATCAGATGGCTCTGACCTCTGCACTCACACGAACAAACCCACACATATACACATAAATAAATAAGTAAATAAGGGCTGGGCATGGTGGCACATGCTTTTAATCCCAGCCCTTGGAAGAGGGGGGCAGAGTTCTGTGAGTTCGAGGCCAGCCTAGTCTATGTAGAATGTTCCAGGACAGCTAGAGCTACATAGTGAGGCCCAGTCTCTTAACTTAAAATTTAAAAACAAGCCAGGCAGTGGTGGTCCTCAACTTTAATCCCAGCGCTCTGGAGGCAGAGGCAGGCTGATCTCTGTCAATTCGAGGTCAGACTGATCTACAAATCAAGTCCAAGACAGTCAGGGCTACACAGAGAGACCCTGTCTCAAAATAACAAAAATAAAAACAAACAAGAAAATTAAAGAGATAGACAGACAGATAGATAATAAATTAATGGAAGAGAGTGAAGAAAAAGAAAACCTATGAAAGAGATCCCCAGCTCTGGGGGACAGCCTGCCGATGCTCCCACCAATGTTAGGAGCAAATGTTTGTCTGACTTCCTTTTGTTCTGTGACTACAAAAGTTCATTTAACCTGTCCATGGTAGAACATATTGGAATCCTTGTTCCCAGGCCACACTGGCTCAGAAAGAACTATCTTTTGTTTTTTTTTTTTACTTCCTCTAAAGGCAGAGTCACTATTTTTTACATTCTGGTGTTTACAGACACCACCAGCCCAGGGTCTGCTTTAAATTGTTCCACAAGAAACTCCCTTCGCAAGCACAGGTCTAATTCAGATCACTTATCCAACCATCAGGAGATTACAGCTGAGTCCTAACTCGTTCTCACACAAAAGAGGAACAAAGTCCGATTTCTCCAAAACTATGATTAACATTCAATACTACAAAGGGACCAGAACTTATACGCAGGGGAACCCAGCTCAGTGGCAGATCAAGGCCCTGAATTCAAACCCCAATAATGAAAAACAAAGTAAAGGGTAACCCAGTCAGCAACCTGGTCTAACAAGGAGAGAATTGCTGAACACTAAATAACTTGCCGAGTATGCACAAGGCCTTAGGCCCAACCCTCAGCACCACACACAAAACAAAACAAGGAGAGAACCTGGAAAAGAAAGCTTTGAGTCCGGCCTGGTGCCATAGGCCGATAATCCCAGGTTCTGGAGATACAGAGGCAGGAGAATTGCAAAGTCGAGGCTTGCCTAGGCTAGAGAGCAAATTCAAAGCAGCTTCATCCCAAGCAACTTGGTGAGACTATCTCAGAAAGAACAGGAGAGGTGAGGTGTGGGGGTGAAGATCCAAGTCGGCAGTAGAAGAGCTGTAGGCAATCATCTCGAACAAGTCAGAGACTTGTCCTGCTCAGCTTCTGAGGCGACCTTCTGTGCCATGGTCCCCCACCCACCCATCACACATACCTCTTTGGAGCACCAGGCACATTTTGGGTGAATTAGTAGGCACTCTTCACATGAGGCGGCACTTCCACTAGTGCATATGTTGAGCCCTTCAAAACAAGAGGAAGATACATCAGTTACTTTCTGGCTATAAACATCATTGGCAGGGGCTTGAGGGATGGCTCAGTGGTTACGAGTACATGCTGGTCTCCCGGAGGACCTGGGTTTGGTTCCCAGCACTCCTATCAGGCAGCTCACAACCACCTGTAACTCCCAACTCCAGGGAATTAGATGCCTTCTCCTGGCCTTCTTGGGTGCACATGTGTGTATATATATACACACACACACAAATAAATAACAATAATAATAATGACTTTTTAAATTAATTTTTATTTTTATTTTATGTGCACTGGTGTTTTGCCTGCATGTACATCTGTCTGTTGTGAGGGTGTCAGATCTTGGTGTTACAGACAGTTGTGAGCTGCCATGTGGGTTTAAATTAATTTTTGAAAAGAAAACATTACTAATGAAGTCTTTGAGTGCCTGGAGGAGAGACAGAATAGCAGTCACTACCTTAACAGGTCTGGGGCTGTAGAGGACCCCAGTGCTAATTTCAGGTTCAAGTTCCTTGGCTGAGGCCAACACAGTCTCCAAAGTCTCTGTCAAGCATGTGCCTTTGTGTTAGCAACTCCTACTTCTGTTGGGTCCACACGGGTTCCATCTCTTTCCCCTATAACTAACCCTACCCTCCTCATTACTGAAGGAAAAGGTCCCTTTACACTTAGAGTACCCAAAAACAGTTGGGAGACAGTGAAAAAAAGAGATCAGTTGCACTTAGATGTTAAAAAAATAAAAACCCGAAATCCAGTTACTTGGGATACCATCTCATCAAAATCTGCACCTATTCAAAGAAGCCAGCACACACCCCTTAAAGAAACACAATGCTGGTTAAGATAAAAGGATGCAATGATTCAGCAAATCTACTAACCAGTCAAGTAGGAAAAACCCATCAGTGCCTTCTAGGTAAGGAGAAAACACTGGGCATAATCACTTGGGAGAGGCAGGAGAATCAGGAGCTAGGCCAGCCTGAGCTACACAGGGAATTCCAGGCTGGCTAAGCTACACAGGGAGACTTCTTTCAAAACTCATTTAGTTTTTACTGGAGTGGTGGTGTATGCCTTTTGCCCATGCCAGAAGCAGACAGGTTTCTGTGAGTTTGGTGTCAGCCAGGGCTACATCTCTAGAGCTTATCGAAGGCAGGAAGGGAGGAGGGAGGGAGGGAGGTACAAACATGAGAACCTGAGTTCAAATCCCTAAAGAGCTTGGTCTGGCCACACACACATGCAAACCCAGCACTGTTGGGGGAGTAAAGTCAAGAGGATGGATGGATGGATGGATGGATGGATGGATGGATGGATGGATGGATGGGTGGTGGGTGGATGGATGGGTGGGTGGATAGGGGGATGGATGGATAGATGGATGGATGGGTGGGTGGGTAGGGCTTGCTGACTACCAGCCTAGCTCAGGTTCCTCGAGAGATCCTGCCTCAAAGAATAAGGCTGACAGTGATAGAATAGAACAGGACATCCAATGTGTACATACACATACACAACAATAAAAACTTAAAAATAAAATGACTTTAAAAATTAATTCAACACACATTTCTGATCATAAAATAAATCAGGAGCTAATATTAGAAGGCTCTAATAACTTCAGGGCCAGGCAAGCCTTCCTTCTACCACCCCACTAACCTAGGGGAGAAGTCTCGACTGTGGGAGTGAGATTCAATCTGCTGCTCTCTCCCTCCTCCTTCCTCTGCTGCACAGGTGTCCTTGGTGGAGCCACCCATGCCCATCCTTCCCTTCTCAGAAACAGAGCAGATGGCCTCCAGCCAAGAGCAGGGCTTGCTGCTCATGCATTTTTCTCTCAATGAGAATGACCCAATTAGTCTCTAAAAGATCTCCGGGCTCCTGGTCAGGTCACACTGACTTGCAGAGAGAACAGGGGACATGCCCACCTGGTGGAGGAAGAAGGTTCCCAGCTTGTGTTTGGTTTTGCTTATTTTCATTTCGAGAAGGGTCTAGAGATCCTAAGCCAGGCTGGCCTCAGCTCCCAATCCTCTTGCCTCTGTCTCCCAACTCCTATGTTACAAGAATGTGTCAACACGCCTGACAACAGCTCAGCTCTTAAGGAGGGAAAATAAGACAAAGAGAGGAAAATTAAACAGAGAAATGGTAAAGAAAATACAGGGAAACAGGAGAGTGTTCCCAACTTCCACTAAATACTATAAAAATAATTATAGGGACCACAAGATGGCTCACTCAGTAAAGGCATTTGTCAGACAAGCCTAATGACCTAAATTAAATCTCTGGAACCCAAGTATAGGTGGAATGAGAAACACCACAAAGTTGTCCTCTGATCTACACACACACACACACACACACACACACACACACACAAAGAGCAGCGCAAACAAGCACACACTATAAAAAATACAAATAAATTAATACTGTAAATCAGTACAGCCCTATACACTAACAGCAAGCTATCTGTCAGAAAGAATAAAGAAAATGATCCCACAGGTAACAATATCAAAACACAAGCAAACTAGTTAGAAATAAACTTCAGTAACAAAGGGGATTTCTAATCTTAAAACATAAAAAAGAAAGAAAAGAAAAGAGAAAGAGGGCTGGAGAGATGGCTCAGCGGTTAAGAGCACTGACTGCTCTTCCAAAGGACCTGAGTTCAATTCCTAGCAACAGCATGGTGGCTCCTAGCCATCCATAATGAAATCTGGTGCCCTCCTCTGGACTGCAAGCATACCTGCAGATAGAACATTATGTACATAATAAATAAATAAATCATTAAAAGAAAAAAAGAAAGACAATGTCCTTTTTTTTTTTTTTTTTTGGTTTTTTCTAGACAGGGTTTCTCTGTTTAACAGCTCTGGCTGTCCTGGACTCACTTTGTAGACCAGGCTGGCCTCGAACTCGCAAAGATCCACCTGCCTCTGCCTCCCAAGTGCTGGGATTAAAGGCGTGCGCCACCACCGCCCGGCTGACAATGTCCTTTAAAAATTATTTAAAAAAAAAAAAGTGATGCCGGATGGTGGTGGCGCACACTTTTAATCCCAGCACTCGGGAGGCAGAGGCAGGCAGATCTCTGTGAGTTCGAGGCCAGCCTGGTCTACAAAGCGAGTCCAGGACAGCAAGAAATACACAGAGAAACCCTGTCTCGAAAAACCAAAAAAAAAAAAAAAGAACAAAGCTGGATGTAACACACTTCCCAGTTTCAAATATACTACCAAGCCACACTAATCAATATGCCAGTGGAGAGGGGACAGAGACACTGCTCCCTGCTGTCACCCACAGCAGCCTGGAGCTCCCTAATCTTTTAGGGGCCTTGACTTGGACCAAACCAGGGTTCATGGCTTCAACACTGGAAAGAATTTCAGGACTAGCCAGTTTATCAAGCAGAGTCAGGAGATTTTTACTGAAGACATTTTAGTATAAGTTTAAGTAAGAAGAAAGAAAGACCCACCCAAGTGTGGGTATGGGCTCCTCAACAGAGAGTAAGCAATAGTCTTAGAAATAGGTAGGCCATTTTGGTATCTCTCAAGGTACTGAAAGGCTTATTTTTATTTTGTGCATGAGTGTTTTGCCTGCATGTATGTGTGTGCACGGCACACACGCCTGAGGGCGGCAGATCTGGAACTGGAGTTATAGATGGTTTGCAAGCCTCCATGTAGCTATTAGGAACCAAACGTGGGTCCTCTGAAAGAGTCAGACACGCTCTTAATCACTGACCCACTATCTCTCCAGCCCCTATTTGTCTCTTGGCAAGAGAGACACTTAGACAGAATTATAATCTGATAAAATAAAGCCAGAAGCCGCGAGGGTTGCACAAGGACCTTTCCCTGTAAATGTGGTTTCTGAGATTTCCTAGAAAACTACAGGTTTACAGGTGGGGGGGGGGGGGGGCCTTAGGCAGTCGGCAATTGTTCATGCTTTTTTCTGTGAGAGGGGTTTCAACCCGGTTCCTGAGTGAGAGGCTCCTATCCTCATGTCCCCAACATTTTCTCGGCCTTTCATCCTGCCTCAAAACCTCTGCCCATCTCACACCGCCTCCCCCACCACCACCCGCCCCGGCCAAAAAAGCAGAAACACAGATCAATGGAACAAAACAGAGCCCATAAAATAAATCTTCACATTTATGGTCAACAGATTTTCCGACAATGGCGCTAACAACCGCAATAAAAGCTTAGTCTCTTCAGTAAGCAGTGCTGAGAGGAGTGGCCTCCCACATGCAACGGAATGAAACTGTACCCTTAACTCACCCCACCTGCAAACAGCAGCTCAAGGTGGATGACAGACAATGCAGAGCTAGGGTCCCGCTCAGTTGAGTGCTTGCCTGGTGTGCGGCAAGCTCTGGGCTCCATCAGCACTTCACACACCTGTAAACCCAGCACCCGGGGAAGAGGAAGCAGGGAGGTCCAAAGGTGAAGGTCATCCTCATTACACAGCAAGTTCAAAACTAGCCTCAGCTACCTAGGACCCTATCCAAAGGGGGTGGAGAAATGACTCAGCATTAAAAGTGTATATTGCTCCTGTAGGATCCTCTTTGGTTCCCAGAACCTAGGCTGGGAAGTTCCCAGCCGCCTGTAACCCCGGCTCTAGGGCAGAGGCACATGCCTTTAAGCACAACATTTAGGAGGTAGAGGCAGGCTAACTAGTGAGAACCTGCCTCCAAAAAAGTTGTTTGTTTTTTTTTTTTTAATTTAAGACTCTATAAGCCAGGTGTGGTGGTGTACGCCTTTAATCCCAGCACTCGGGAGGCAGAGGTAGGCGGATCTCTGTGAGTTCAAGGCTAGCCTGGTCTACAAAGTGAGTCTAGGACAGCCAGGGCTGTTACTCTGTCTCAAAAAACCAAAAAAAAAAAAATAATAATAATAATAATAATAATAATAATAATTTCATTTGTATTTTATATATGTAATATATATAAAATCAATGATAAAGAAAAATTCACTTATACATGTAATGAAATGTTGTTTTTAAAACTGAAATCCAGTGACAAGAACAAATCTGGAGGATATTTTTTTTTAAGATTATTTATTTATACAGTGTTCTGCCGGTATGTACACATTCATTCCAGAAGAGGGCACCAGATCTCAATGTAGATGGTTGTGAGCCACCATGTGGTTGCTGGGAATTGAACTCAGGACCTTTGGAAGAACAGCCAGTGTTCTTGACCTCTGAGCCACCTCTCCAGCCCCGGGGATATTATTTTTTAAGACATGGTTCTTCTGTGTAATAGCCCTGGCGCTCCGAGTGCTGGGATTAAAGGCGTGCGCCACCACCGCCCGGCTTGGAGGATATTATGATAAAACAGATAAACACAGGGCACAGCCCTGAAATCTTAGCGGCACGCAGCAAGGTTATGGAATCTGAACGCCAGCCTTACAGAAGTGGAGGACAGAATGGTGGTTGCTGAGGGCACACGGATCGGGGAACGAGATGTTAGTCAAAGGCACAAAATTGTAGATGGTAGGACTACAGGCGTGGTGGTGGTGGTGGTGGTGGGGAGAGGACAACCAGGGGCCTCAGGGCCACTAGATGAGCAAGTAAGTGATGGAGTGATGAAAGAGAAGCGGGAAGCCTGATGTGAACGAATAGCCCTGCTGCCAGCTGAGGCCATGGGGAGGTCCTGGCCCTGCAGCAGCCGGGGGTCTGCGTCAATGTCTGTGGCCCATGTTACCAGCATGCCCACCTCTTGCTGGGGCTGTGCTGGAGAGCTGGCCCTTGGGTGCAGGAGAGCTAGCACCAATGGTGTGAGCCCAGACCCAGGCCCAGATTGGGGCTTTGAGTTGGCCCACCCCAGCATGTACCCCATCTATGAGCCGCTGGAGCATGTGAAAGGGGCCGGCCCTACAGATCCAAAGCTGCAGGATCTTCATGATACAGGGCAAATCTGAGAGGAGTCCCAGTGAGGCTCCACTATTGATAGTGTGGCAGAAGCCAGAGGCCTAGTACCAGACCAATGAATGACCCACCGCAATGACCATGGACAAAAAAAGGTATACCGTGGGTGGGACACACCGCGTGACACACTGCAGCTTCCATGGTGAGATTTCGTTTTCTGATTGTTTTATTTTTATTTTTTTGTTCTCTTTTGGGAGGGAGGCTGCAAGGGTGGAGGGCAAATATGAAAGAACAGGGAGATGAGTGGGACTGGTGTGCATGGTGTGAAATTCACAAAGAATCAATAAAAAAGATTGTAGATGGGATGAGCATGTTCTAGAGACCCGCCGTACAGCATTGTGATTACAGGCAAAATAATATACTATGTGCTTGAAAACTGAGGAGAAAGATCCTCCTTGTTTTCAGGATGTATTCATTTTTAAATGTGTACGAGTGTTCACTTCTGTGTCTGCATGTGTACCACATGCCAAAGGGGGTGACAGACTCCCTAAAACTGGAGTCACAGATGATTGTCACAGACGCATGGGTGCTAGGAACCAATCCTGAGTCCTCTGCAAGAGTAGCAAGTGCTCTTTACCACAAGCCATCTCTCCAGCCCAGAGAAAGTCAATCATAAACGCTCTTTAGCACACACACATATACACACATGCACACACACATACACCCCCAACATCATAAGTGGCAAAGGATCAGGAACAGGGTGCAGGCAGGGCGGGTTAAGAAGTGGCACTGCCACCTGTGAGGCATATGAGAAGGGGAAACACCGGCTGGTGGCTGGCCTGAAAGGCAAAGACACAAAGGGGCGGGCCCGGAGACCTGGAGAGCAAGGGAAGGAGGCAGGCTTTGGGAGTGTGAGAAGAACCTAGGTGGAGAGATCAGTTCTCACACCCTGGGAACCGAGTGCCAGCATTCCTCTCAGACAGACAGCCTCTTCCTGTCAGGCTGCAAATGGAGCTCATGGGGGGCCACTGAGCTTCACCCCCTACTTAGGACCCCCATCAGCCCGAGGAGCCACAGGCAGGAGGAGCCACAGGGGCCCAGATAGGTCAAGGTCCCAGATCTTTTTTGTTGTTTTTTTTGGTTTTTTTTCGAGACAGGGTTTCTCTGTGTAACAGCTCTGGCTGTCCTGGATTCGCTTTGTAGACCAGGCTGGCCTCGAACTCACAATGATCCGCCTGCCTCTGCCTCCCAAGTGCTGGGATTAAAGGCGTGCGCCACCACGCCCGGCAAGGTCCCAGATCTTAACAGGGAAGCGGGACCCATGGGCCACTGGCTCTCACTGACAGAGAGCACTTTTGTCTCTCCTTTCTACTTTCGTCCTGTTTTTTGAGACAAAACGTCACGCAGCTGAAGCTGGCCTCGAACCCCTGATCCTCCTGCTTCAGCCTCCCCAATGTTGGGAGTTTGGCATGAACATGCCAGAATGCCTGGCTTCCCTTCCATTTTTAAAGCAGTGATCTCCAAATATGTACATAACCCTTTGAGGGCAGGTGTGTGTGCTGCCAAAAGTTCTGGCTTGGACCAAATCCCCTTACCTGTCAGAAACTGAGGGAAAGAAAAACCAAATCTAAAACAAAAGTTGCTTTTTTTTCTGCCCCTCCTCAACCTCATCACATACAAATTCAAGCCCTCATGGCTTTTTTCTTTTTTGTTAAAGGAAAGGAAGGAAGGAAGGAAGGAAGGAAGGAAGGAAGGAAGGAAGGAAG
>CAJQZJ010000531.1:1094727-1110371 GCA_907164525.1 Lophiomys imhausi | reverse complement strand
TGAGTCCAGGACAGCCAGGGCTACACAGAGAAACCCTGTCTCGAAAAACCAAAAAAAAAAAAAACAAAAAAAAAAAAACAAAACAAGTTTCTCAGCAAGATAATAGAACTTTAGAGCCTGGGAGCTGAAAGCGTTTTCAGACAAGCTAATTAAGCTGCCACATTTTGCACCTAAAACATAAGGGAAGCTGACAAAGTGACTGGGAACAAGGAGTCCTGTTGACCAGAAGTAGGTCCACAGAGGTCCCAGGGAGATGGTGGCCCGCTAAGCTCCACGCGCAGCTCCTGGAGGACATGGCTAACCACACCATGTTCTGAACAGAGTCTGTGGTCAGAGCCTCAAAGCCACATGGGACTCACAGCTAGCACTTCCTGTTTACCTGAGCCCAGGAGTCCAGGCTGATGTGATGACCCAGGGCCTGGCAGTGCAAACATTTTTTTTCCTGACCTTGGTCAGACAGTCCACAGTCTCCTGGTCTACCACCTCCAAAGACCTGGACTATAATTAAGGGCTCGATGACACAAAGAACGCCTGGTATGACAACAGTCAAACAGCCTGCCGGGCATGTTGGCTCACGCCTGCAACCCTCAGCACTCTGGAGGTGGAGCCAGGAATGCTATCGCAAGGGGTACATAGTATAGTGGGTTCCGGGTTTTACGACATTCAACTGCCCTAAAATTAGGTTGCCCTTGGGACAAATCCAGATTCCAGACACTGCTCTTCGATACCTAATCTCTGAGCTCTGGACTCGGGAGGTAAGAGCTTCCTTCAGCCCACGCCACAGGTGCTGTTCCTGGGAGATTGAGGGGTGTCCAGGAAGAAGCCCCACAACCCAAAAGCACAGGCTGTGTACCATGCACATCCCGGTGACAGTCACTTCATTTGGCTTTTGGCACTTCTGCTCTCCACCTATTAATATTTTAGAGTTTGGATTTGCTTGCATGAGTCACTGGCACCGCAAAGCTTTCAGAAAAGGAAGGAAGCAATGAATAAAATGCCAAGCAGACAGAGTTCACCAATGTCACAATGTTGTGTCTAGGTCACAGAGATACACACTACTGGCCAGATCTCTTCTCGGCTGTTGTTTGCAGTCACTAGCCCCAGCACAGCTTCAGCTCTCTGAAGCTTTCTATAACTTCAAGTCTCATCCGGGGATTAATACAAAATATGATCTAAAAATATGCTCTATTTCCGAAACCCATTGACTCAGCTCCTCCCTCATCAATCACATGCAAGCGGTCCATGTCTAGCCCATCATCCGTCCAAGATGTGTGAAGAGCGTTTCTTAATCCAACCTTTCCGGCCTGGCCCCTCCAGAGCCAAGAGCTCAGGGCAGCCCTCTGGGCTAATTTTCTGCAGGACCCTCCAGGTCACCCTTGCTCTAGCCAACCCCTCTCACTTGTGCCAGCCCTGAACACCCAAGGTTCCATGACTGTTACTGAAGCAGCCAGCTAGCAGTTGCAATCACCTGTTCTAAAGTGAATAAAGAAGCAGTTACCAATGTAGAATGACCCTTCTGGCCTGAAGGTGTCGAGGCACTGGGGTGCTTCTCCTCAGGCCTGAACTGTGCCCCCACACATCTGTCATTCAAGACATAGGATTTCCAGCAAGGAATCCAGCAACTAAAGTAAAGATGGTACCACAAAACTCAAGTATGTCCTAGCAAGGTTCTTCCATCTTAAGACTGCCTTTCCCAATGTCAGACATCTACCAAACACCCACAATACCAGCTTTACAGATATGACTTGCAGTTTTTCACTGACTGATTGGGTTGTTGAGGTCTCAAAGCCCTGGATGACCTCGAACTCACTATGTAGCTAAGGCTGGCCTTGAACTCCTGATCCTAGTACCTCTACCTCTCAAGGTGATCTTCCATTTTTGAAGCAGTAATTCATACAATGAGATACTATGCAGCTATAAAAAAAAGAATGAACACTGTGACACGAAGTTTACTCCAATGTACGACTGAGTTAAAAATAAAAAGCAAGATGCAGAACTATATTTAATGCTGTTACTGAATAAAAACAGAGGACTGGTAACTATAACATGTGATAGAAACACTGATATATAAGGATCTAATGGGGACCATCTGTGCATGACAGGGGTCCTGGGGGGGGACTATCCTGGGCTAATGGGTGATGAGAAGGGACAGGAGTCTCATCATCATATCCTGCTTATACACACACACACAAAAATATGGAAGGTGCTCACTTTGGCAGCACACATACTAAAATTGGAACAGTACAGGGAAGATTGGCATGGCCTCTGTACACAGGTGACTCACAAATTCATGAAGAGTTCAATATTAGAACAGAAAAGGAACGTTATTTGAGTGTATGACTTATTCAAAAATGACGGGGGCAACCAGGGATGGCTTTGCCATTAAAGGTTTTGCCACACAAATCCTGTGGCCTTGGGTTCAATCCCTAGGCCAGAGTAAAAAGCTAGGTGCGGTGGCACTCACCCCTAGCTACAGTGAGACAGGAGGCAGAAGCAGCCCTGCTCAGAAGCGTGAGGGCCAGCTAGCCTCCAGTACCTAAAGGACACATCGTGGCAGAAACAGGAGACACATTGCCTTGACGGGGTAGAAAGAACTGACTCCTCAAAGTTGTCCTCTGACCTCCACAAAACATCATGGCACACATGGGTGCACACGTGCACGCGCACACTGTAATAAACTGGAGAACAAAGGAAGGCCATAGAGGTGGCTCAGTGATAATAGCATTTGTGATACAAATGTGAGGACACATGGTCAAATCCCTAGTACCCACATAAAAGCTGAGCACAGCCTCAAGGGCTTGAAAACCCAGCATTGTGAGGCAAAGACAGGCAGTCAAATTCTGAGCTTCAGGTTCAGTGAGAGACCCAGTCTCACTGTGAAGGAAGTTAGAAGACAGTAGAAGGAACGCAATGACCTCCTCTGACCTCTCTACATGTATGTTTATTGGCTTACACACATACATATGCACACAAGTGTGCATTCATGCCAATTTTTTAAATAAAAAAGATGTTTTTAACAATTATATTATTTCTAATTATGTGTATGGGTCTATGTGTGAGTATGTGCACATGCATATGGTCCTCAGGGGCCAGAGACATCAGACCCCCTGGAGCTGGAGTTACAGGCAGTTGTGAGCCACCTCACATGGGTGTCAGGAATCAAACTAGGGTCCTCTGAAAGAGCAGCATGTGATCTTAACCCTGGAACCAGCTCACCTAAGGCAATCGAAGGCTGGGATGTAGCTAGTTGCTACAGTGTTAGATTCAAGAGACCCTGGTTTACAACCCAGTACTGCTTAAATGGAGAATTTAACTCAGCACCCAGGAGGAGGCAGGAGACTGAGTTCAAGGACAGAGAGTTGAGACCAGCCTGGGATGAATGAGTCCTTGTCTCAAAAAGAGAAAAAAAAGGAAGCAGCCAGTTACCCTAGAATCTTCCTCCCTGTTGCAGAATATGTGACCATATTGTGAACCCCAAGATTATAAACTGTAAAAAACCCGTTTCTAGTTGTGGGGTGGCTCAGTCTTTAGCCTTAGAACTTTCTGTTTATTGTACACAAATGGTATAGTGTGGCTCTGCCCTAGCACACCTTTAATCCAAGAACTCTCTGTATGCAAGATTAAATAAATTTTTTTTTTTTTTTTTTGGTTTTTCGAGACAGGGTTTCTCTGAATATCTCTGGCTGTCCTGGACTCGCTTTGTAGACCAGGCTGGCCTCGAACTCACAAAGATCCGCCTGCCTCTGCCTCCCAAGTGCTGGGATTAAAGGCGTGCGCCACCACCGCCCGGCAAGATTAAATAAATTTAACCCTAGGACAAGAGGAGGGGCACGAAATCAGCTGGTGGGGGTTAAACAGAAAGGAGAGACACTGAGCTGAGGGTATTTAAGACAGCGTGGAGAAGGGCTTTTGAGCTTTGGGGGAGTAGGAACTTCAGCCGGGTGCTTTCTCTGCCTCTCTGAGCCATCAGGCTTTCACTCCAGCAACTGGCTCCTGAGTCTTCATTGGTAAAAATCGAACACCAGGGATTTTTTTTTTAAATAACACCTCCCCAAACCAAAACTCCACCTACTCAAGAGGAAAAACATCAGCGTCTATAAAACAGGGGCAGTGTCTATGAAATAACTCAGAGCTCTAAACTATCAAAAGCAACTAAAGCAAGCAAAGACCGAATGAGCCCTCCCAGCCAAGAGGCACTCAAGACAGCATGCCAGCAACACGGAATGTGCTACCCCACGAGATCCCAGAGCAGAAAAGGGTAAAAACCCAGGAAGTCTAAGCAGTGTGGACCCTGGTCAGTGAGAGTATGTCGGTATGGCTAACCGGCTGTGACAAACACACCACACTAATTATGTAAGATGCTGGGTGTGCGACTCTAAAACGTCCAGATTTTTTTTTTTTTTTTGGTGGGGAGATTTTTAAGGCTATGGGAAAGAAAGATCAATCGAGTACCCCCCCCCCAAAAAATGACATTGAGCAAGTCATCCAGCCTCCCCCAGCACCCAGTTCACAGCTGGAAGCAAGCGGGCCTTTATCATGGACTCCAGCTCAATGAGTCTTGACACCTTGCAATGTGGTCCCCCTCCCCCAGAACGCTTCCTCCCCATTGCAACTCCCCCCCCCTACAGACCCTGACTTCAAAGTGAGGCCTAGGAGGGGGAGGAGAGGTTGGGAGAAACGGAGAAGGAACGAGGTGGGACGGTAGATGGGGTGAGTCGCCAAGGAGGGAAACCGAGGAAGGAAAGAAGATACTGAGAATGAGGAGGTGGCGGCGGAGGCTTGGGATGGGGGTGGCCGGGGACCATGGGCTGAGCGGGAGGGACCATGACGAGGCCTGTGGGGTGAGGGAAACAGCCTGACCCCTGCAAAATAGTCCAGGCAGGAGGAAGCACGGCCAGGGGAGCCAATGTGAAGTCTGTGAGGGGACAGTGGTGAGAAGTCAGGGAAGAAGGGCGGGAGGCCGTGGGGCTTCCCGCAGAACCCGAAGCCTGGAAGGCTCTAAGCAGCTCGGTGTGATCTGAGGCGTTTTAACCGGATTACTCTGAGTGAGGGATGAGGATAACTAAGTAGGTCCCGGCTCTCCCAGAGACAGGGAGCACTTCTGAACGACTCTGGCATGGCTGGGGAAGGGATCCAGTGAGGCGGGCCCCATGCTGCAGGACTCAGCAGACCGTGGGTGAGCCAACCAGCTCGGCCTGAAGATTCCGGCCAAAACCTGCACCCTATTATCAAAGCAAAAAGAACCCTCACCAACAAAAGGGTGCCTGTGACCCTTTAAAGCAGTGGTTCTCCATCTTCCTAATGCTCTGACGCTTTAATACAGTCCCTCATGTTGTGGTGACCCCCCAACCATAAAATTATTTTCATTGCTACTTCATAACTGTGATTGTGCTATTGTTATGGATCATAATGTAAATACCTGTGTTTTCCAAAGCTCTTGCCCAGCCAACTGAAAACACCTGTAAAGAAACCCCAGCAGCACAGCTCCCCGAAAGACACCCTATCATTTAAGCACTTCGTAATTACCCCGCACGCCTGATCTTGTTAGAAACCTCCCAGAGTATTTCCATGACCAGGCTGAAGAAGAAAAAGTTGTTACTGGGGCAGGCAGGCACAAAGGGCGATTTGCCAGACTACTTAGATATTTTAATTCTTCGTTGCCTCAGTAGCTAAATAAGCATGGAGAACAAGCAGGAGAGGAATACTAATTAGAGCTAATTAGGCCCTGCCCTCTTCTGCCTCAGTCGCCTTTATGAAAAGCACACACACACACACACACACACACACACACACACACACACACACACACCCCTGCCCCAATAAAGACAGTGAAGTTAAAATGTAAATCCCAGAGTGTAAATAGTAGTCTACAAACCAAGGCCACCCTTTGCATTTCAGCATCCGGGCCCAGTTACCTAAGGCGAGCTGCAAACTCGGCCAAATTCCAGCAGCCCCACCCCCACTCCAGCATCTGCCTACAGGCACGGTGGGCCAGGGACAGGGTGAGGAGGACCAGGTCCACCAACTTGCATTCCCTAAATACAACAAAGGGCTCTTGGTATTTGGAGCATTCTAATTTGCAAGCCATTCACTAAAAGAACATTTGATTGCTTATAAAATAATAAACTACGGCAGCAAACATGGCTCCAATCAAGCAGTAGACTGAGACCAGGCTCCTCCCTCAGTCTTAGGGTGGAAGTAGGCATGGGAGGCCTCCCCAGGGCAGCCCTTCCCTGGTTCTGTGAGAAGGCCTCGTATGTCAGGTTCCAGCCTGGAGACTTTTGGCCCCAGAAATAATTAAGGAGATACTCCTGGTGGGGCGGCACAGCAAAGGCTTATTTACAGTGAGCCCCTTAACCTTAAGGTCTGTGGCCTGCTGGATTCATTCACTGGTCTAGGGACCCCCACAAGGGCACCACACTTCACAACACTATTTCTTTCCTAAGGTAACTTCGATTTTCCTTTCAAATTAAGTTCCCATTAGCAAGAGAGAAATCATCTGAAGAAAGTTTCTGCCACCTATCAAGAAAAAAGGGGAGGGTGTGTGTGCAGGTTTGGGGGGGCCATGAGGAAGAGGAAACAGGATGAAGGTAGGTCAGCAACATTGGGAAGCTAAGTGAAATTACCCATTGAGAGACCTCCTTCTGTCCTTGCAAAACACCCTAAGAAGGAGGTGGCCCAGTCTGGAGGTTGGTAACAGGTTTGTTCCACTGTTTTACACTTTTGGGGCAACATAAATTGGCAAGACAAGCCTGTGGTTACAGGACAATGGACAAAACTAACTCTGAAGGCAACGAGAGTAAACCATCCCCGGCCTCCAAGATAAGGCATAAAAGAACAAACAGGCCTGGGCCTAGGCTTACCACTCCCACCCTGAGGGAAGAGGGAAACCCACATGGCCCTCCAGGGCCCTGGTCTGCAATGAAGATCCTGTTCTGGGGCACTGGAACTTTCAAAGAGGAGAAATCCAGAGCAAATGAAAAACTAACACCTCTAATAATTTGAAGGGGACCTCGAGGGGTGAGGCACTCTTTAATGCCAACA
This sequence comes from Lophiomys imhausi, assembly GCA_907164525.1. Lineage (NCBI taxonomy): Eukaryota > Metazoa > Chordata > Mammalia > Rodentia > Muridae > Lophiomys > Lophiomys imhausi. The sequence continues at coordinate 1,103,327 of CAJQZJ010000531.1, read as the reverse complement.
GGTGGGAGGTACAGGCAAATGGATCTCTGTAAGTTCAATGCCAGCCTGGTCTACATAGTGAGTTACCCCAGCTAAGTAGTGCAGGTTCAAGTTGGGGACCACAGGGCCTAGACTATCTGGGCAGCACAAATTGGTCTCATTGTGGGGTTTTTTTTTTTCTTCTTTTTTTTAAATGGACACAGAGTCTGATGTATAGGGAAGGGAGGTGGATCTGGGAGAAGTTAGGGGAGGGAAAGTAAATAAGATTAAAAAAAATCAGGTTGCTGGAAACTCAACTAATAAAGATTAAAGTGTTTGCAATGGGAAATGTCTGAGTTTTCATTAGAATCAAATGTCTAACTGGAAGGAAACTAGAGCCATTCCCAAAACTAAATTTCACAGGACACTAATAGAACAGGAGAAACTACTGGAATTGTTGCTGTATGTTCAGTATGACTAAAAAAATGTAAAATGCCATCACATACAAAAAGCCAAAAGAAGAAATTTTCCACCAAACAATAAAAAGTATAACTTCAGACTAGAAGTATGCCCTAAAGTGAGGTCAGTTGACAAGGATATATTCCAGAGGGGGGTGGTTATTCAACTTGTAGCTTGAATGTCTTTGCGTTTCCCTGGGGACCTGCGAACACCAAAGATGGGCAGTGGTTGCCAGATTGGGGGGGGGGGGTAGTGGGACCCGCTAATCTATTTATTTTCCCTTAAAAAGCAGCCTTGCTACACTATTAAGTTTGGACTGCAGCCTGAACGACGCTTTTTGCTTCCTCAACTCTCTTCTCGCTCTCAGATGGAAGCCTCAACCTCCTCCATGTAAATGAGACTCGGTAGGCAGAGTTCTCGCCTCAAGCAGTCAAGCAACCGCTGGGCTCAGAAAGACAAACAAGTACCTCTGGCTTGAAAGTGAATAGCGCACCCCTAATCAATACACAATTACTTCCGACGGAAAGGAGAACTCTGGGAAACTCCTGCTTTGAATGGGTAGGTTTGGAGAGGGTGGGACGAGCTCACGTCCCTGGCAGTCCCAGCGCTGTCTAGCATCCTTCCTCTAGAGAGTTCTTAACTGCCACTCGAAAGGCAGGTAGCCGGGGGCTCCTCCAGCGCAGCCAGGACAAGGGAGCATCCGGCTAAGGCGGTGCCAGCACCGGGTCCGCAGGCGGGACACCGGATTTCTGAATCAGATGGCGGAGTCCCCGGTGGAGCCATGACTTCGGACTTGCCGACAGAGTTGACAACTTTCAGTTCAGACCAGGCAGGCGTACAGAAAGTTGCATTCTCCCCAGACCTCCGGAGTGGCTGGCCGCCACGCTTTGGCCCCTACATCACTCCACGCGGGCCACAAGGGCCGCTTTGTGCAGGCGAGCGCAGAACCAGGGCCCCAGCACCCGGGCGGGGGTGCGGGGAGGCCTTCCCTCCCAAGTCCCCAGCGCCCTGGGGCTCGGCCACCAGGCGCACGATGTTTACACAGGAAGGGAAGGCTCCTCCTCAGCCCGGGAGGGGATCGGCCAGCGCACGCAGATCCGAAGCCCGCGCCCCGCCGTCCGACCCTGGGGGCGCCCCGGGGTGCACGGCACCCTCGGGCCCCCCGCGACGGGCTGCGGGAGAGCAAAGTTCTCGAACGCGCGGCGGGCGGCGCCGCTTACCTGCGAGGCGCGGCACAAGCGCGCAGAGCCCGAGCAGACAGGCACAGAGGGTCGCGGGCACCCGCGGCATGGTGCGCGCCGCTCGGCGGGGGCGCACGGCGGGGGACGGAGCGGGGCCGAGGCCGGGGACCGCAGCCGCATGCCGGGCGCTGCGCTCGGGCTCACGGCGCCCGCGGCCGGGCTGGCCCGCGCCCCGCCGCCACCATCCTGCTCGCTGGCTGGCTGGCTGGGACGCCCGGAGTTCCTGCCGAGTCCCCGCGCGTCTGCTCTCGGAGCCCCTTCCCTTCTCCCTCGGCCGCCGGGCCCCACTCTCCTCCGCTTTCTCCTCCCCTCTCTCCCGCGGGCCGCCACTGGGTCAGTTTACGGCTAGGCGGGACTGGGCGGGGCGAGCTCCGGGCCGGACCAGCTCCGCCCTGCGCCGGGACCCGCCGGCACGCTTAGGTCCCGGGGTGCCCAGGTGACTGTCACACCCGACACACTTGGAGTAGGGGTGGGGGACGGACGCGTTCGAAACTTCTAGTTAGGGGCTCCCTCCCGAGTCATAGCAACTACGGGAGAGGGCAGGGCGCGCTCCGCTAGGCCCGCAGAGATTAGTTGAGCCAAAGCAATCTCAGGATGACTTCAGGATCGAGTGCAGGTTCCGCTTGGATCTGCCAGGCCATTTCGTCATGCCAGAAGCCCATGCCAACCCCGGCCTCGCCCGAGATGAGGCAGAGGTGCGCAGGGTATTCAACCAAGACGCCACGCTTGGAGTGGACAACGGAAGACACGTGGAATGTAGAGGCACCGAGGAAGCCGAGGGCACACTACTGAGCAGGGATTGTGCCAAGTGCTGTCTGTATGTGTACTCAGTCTTTGAGTACTCCAAAGTCCCTGCTGTTATTTAAATGGGGAAACTGAGACACTGAGAGTTAACATGCCAGGGGAAGTGATGCTGGGATGTTTTGCCTAGAAATTGAGAATGATTTAAGTAAGGCAGCCTAACTTTTGCAGGTCAAGAACCCTCTGGAAGGTCCAGACTTGGAGGTGGGGGTGCAAAACCACCCTAAGGCATTTGGATCCTAAGCTTTGTTTGTGCCCACCTCCCAAACTGACTGGATGGTACTGGCAGAAGTCAGTTTGCACTGTAGTGTGCTTAGGCAAAAGTGAAGCCAACCTTAGAAAACTTCAAATCTCATTCTTAGACTGTGTTCAAATATCATACGCTGTAATATCTTCCTATGTTCTGACTTAAAAAGTCATACTGGCTGTCAAACATTGTCCAGTAAAATTCGTGCTGCAGAAACAGCCCAGGTTTATCTTGGAATTACCTGCGCCTAAGGGCATTTGCCTTGGGGCTACTCTTATCCCCGCTGAGAGGTTGTGGTTCTAAGTTATGGGTACTGATCAAAGAGTCTGAACTGGAAGGCATCCTGTGCCGGGTGCTGATTTGATTTGTCTGACAGGAACATGTAGGATAGATCAGCTAGAAGGAGGGTTGAGTCCTGAAAGCTGGTTGACTAGTGCTGGAAGCACAACTGGAGCCTTCATAGGCATTCTTTAAGTGCAGGACCCATATTATCCCATAATAATTACCCAAAATGGGCACTTCATAGCTGTGAAATATGCCACTTTGTCCCACCCCTGGCACAGACCACCATTTACCTAAACTGCACCTGGAAAGTGCTGTGATCCAACTTGCTCTAATTCTCACCACCTCCCTCCTCTCTTATCTGGGTCCCCAGCCTGCCCAGACCTGTCATTAGCCATGGCTTCGGAGCAGTCCAAACTGCATTAAAGCTGGTTGAAAGATCCCCTTTCTAATTCAGAACTTCTGCTTTGTGGATCGTGAACCCCCCTTCAAGAATCCTTCATCCAAGTGTTCACAGATAACTAAAGTGTCAGATATACATATAATGATCTTTTTTTTTTTTTGATCTTAAAAAGAAATGGAAGTGGGCATGGAGGCACACACATTTAATCCCAACACTCTGGAGGCAAAGGCAGGTAGATCTGTAAATCTGAGGCCAACTGTTCTCCGTAGTGAGTTCCAGGACAGCCAGAGCTATGTAGAGAGATCCTGTCTCAAAAACAGTAACAATAACAAAAAGGTATGGAGAGATGGCTCAGCAGTTAAGAGTGCTGGCTGCTCTTCCAAAGGAAGAGCAAATCCCAGTACCCACATGGCAGTTCACAGCTATCTAATTGCCAGGCGTGGTAACACTCACCTTTTTTGTTGTTGTTGTTATTTGAGACAGGGTTTCTCTGTGTAGTCCTGGCTGTCTTGGACTCACTTTGTAGACCAGGCTGACCTTAAACTCACAGAGATCCACCTGCATCTGCCTCCCGAGTGCTGGGATTAAAGGCATGTGCCACCATGCCCGGCTGCACTCACTTTTTTTAAATTTTTTTTTAATTTTTATTTATTTTTTTTTTTTGGTTTTTCGAGACAGGGTTTCTCTGAATATCTCTGGCTGTCCTGGACTCGCTTTGTAGACCAGGCTGGCCTCGAACTCACAAAGATCCGCCTGCCTCTGCCTCCCAAGTGCTGGGATTAAAGGCATGCGCCACCACTGCCCGGCTTGCACTCACTTTTAATCCCAGCACTTTGGAGGCAGAGGCAGACAGATCTCTGTGAGGTCAAGGCTAGCCTGATCTACGAAGTGAGTCGAAGACAGCCAAGGCTACACAAAGAAACCCTGTCTTCAAAAACCAAACAAACAAAGGAACGGAATTCAAACACTTGCTGCAAATTAAAAACACCCTATGTGGCATAAAACAGACCCAAAGAGACAAATATTATATAGTTCTACATGTGTGTGGGGGGGGTGGGAGAACTCTCATCTAGCCCAGGCTGACCTTGAACTCTGTTCTGAACATCTCTGGAGAGGATGATTTTGAGTTATTCAATTATTCATTCTCCTGTCTCCACCTCTTGACTAACAGGTCACAGGGCGTGCCACCACGCCTAGATAAATCATGCATAAAGTGTCTAGAAAAAAGTAAAACAAATGTTACCAGGAACTGGTGGGAGGGGAGAATGGGGAGTTTGTTTGCAAGTACAGAGTTTCAGTCTCAGATAATGGGAAAGGTCTAGAAATGGACAGTCGTATGGGCACAGAATAGTTCACTTAAAATGGCTAAAATGATAACTTTCACATTATGTATCTTTTACCATTAAAGGAATAGTTAGGGGGCTGAAGAGGTGGCTTGTGGTTAAAATAAATGGCTGCTCTTTAGTGGACTGGGGTTCAACTCCAAGCACCCACATGGCAGCTCACACCTGCCTGAGGCTCTGCGGCCCTCATTTGAACTCTTAGACACATGCGTACCACACAGGGACATACATGAAGGCAAAATACCCACACATCAAATAAAAACAAACTAAGTCTTTTTTGTTTTTTTTTTGAGACAGGGTTTCTCTGTGTAGCCCTGGCTGTCCTGGACTCACTCTGTAGACCAGGCTGGCCTTGAACTCACAGAGATCCACCTGCCTCTGCCTCCCAAGTGCTGGGATTAAAGGTGTGCCCCACCACGCCCGGCTGAAAATATTTTTTGAGATTATATATTCCAAAGGGAATTGTATGTGTGTGTGTGTGTGTGTGTGTGTGTGTGTGTGTGTGTGTTTCCAGCCTTTATTAAACGATTCTTAGGGTTTGTTTGTTGTCTGAGGCAAGATTTCATTATTCTGTAACCTTGCAAAACTCCTGCCTCGCATTCACCATTGCTGGTAGGGTAGACATGTGCTGCCCGCCCATTCTAAACTGAAATACCTAAAAACAAAATGCAGGGCCAATAAGGTGGCTCAGCTGTTAGAAGCATGTGTTGCTCTTCCAGAAGACCCAGGTTCAGCTCCTGGCACCCACATCAGACAGTTTATGATGGGGTGGTGTTAAGCATTCTAAATGTTAATTGTCCTGTTTGCTGTCTTAATTGAATCTGATTGGTTAAATAAATGCTGAGGCCTGGAGATTGGGCAAAGACAGAGATAGGCAGGACTAGGGGCTTACAGAGAGAGATAGAGAGCATCTTGGAAAGAAGGAGGCCGGAGAGAAGCCAGGAGTAAACAAGAAAGACACTCCATGGGGTAGATTAAAAAAGATCCTTCCACGTGGCCTGGAACATCTGCTTAGTGTGGAGAATAATAGTCCAAAGGGACATATGTATATATGGGGTTATATTTGGATAATAGAATTATGAGGGCTGGAGAGATGGCTCAGCGGTTAAGAGCACTGGCTGCTCTTCCAGAGGTCATGAGTTCAATTCCCAGCAACCACATGGTGGCTCACAACCATCCATAATGAAATCTGGTGCCCTCTTCTGGCCTGCAGATATACCTGCAGACAGAACACTGTATACATAATAAATAAATCTTTAAAAAAAAATCTAGAATTATGAGCTAGCTTAGATGGGCTAGGATCGCACAACCCAGGGCCTAGGCTTGTTAAGATCCACCTGGTGTCTGTGTGTATTCATTTATAATGGCGGGTTAAGGATTAACACCGCCGAACCAATTAAAGATAATATAAATACTGGTTAAATAATTTAATTAGCCTTAATTTTTTCTACAAGTTTACCACTGCCTGTAACTTCAATTCCAGGGATCTCATGCCCTCTCCTGGCCCTTTTAGGTATCTGCATGCACATTGTGCACCATGAATACATTTAATGCATACACATTTTCTAAAAAATTGAGACAATCTTTTTTCTCTCTGTGTAGCTCTGACTGGCCTGAAACTCACCATGTAGACCAGGCTGGCCTCAGTTCCACCATCCTTTTCTTAAATAAATCTTTTTAAAAAATGAAAATAGGGGGCCAGTGGCGCACACCTTTAACCCCAGCACTTGGGAGGCAGAGGCAGGTGGATCTCTGTGAGTTCGAGGCCAGCCTGGTCTACTGAGTGAGTTCCAGGATAGTCAGGGCTACACAGAGAAACCCTGTCTTCAAAAAAAAAACCAGAACAAACAAAAGGCCTGGTGGGGTGGGGAACAGGAGTAAAAGGATGGCTCAGGGGTTAAGGACACTTGCTGCTCTTGCAGAGGACCCAGATTTGCTTCCCCTCACCCACATGGCAGCTCACAACCTTCTGTAACTCCAGTTCTCGGGGGGATCCAACGTCCCTTTCTGGCCTCCACAGGCACTGCATGTATGTGGTGCACAGATACATATGCAGGTAAGACACCTATACACATTAAAAAATAGATCTCAAAAAATAAATAAAATAAAGCCTTTTTAAAAATATTTATTGTAGCCGGGCGGTGGTGGCGCACGCCTTTAATCCCAGCACTTGGGAGGCAGAGGCAGGCGGATCTTTGTGAGTTCGAGGCCAGCCTGGTCTACAAAGTGAGTCCAGGACAGCCAAGGATACACAGAGAAACCCTGTCTCGAAAAACCAAAAAAAAAAAAAATTTATTGTTCTTATTCATGAGTATGACTGTGTGTGTCTGTGTGAGGGCCTATGTTTGTGTATACAAAATATATCTTTGTGTGTTTTTATGTTTTTTAATTGTCAGCAGGCCTTTAATCTAGAGGAAATCTTTGCTGGAGTCTTTACTCTCCCTTTTCCAGTCCAACAAAGCAGTCATAAATTATCTGTTCCTAGATATTTCCTCACAGTGCCTAAAGGGTGAAGACTATTTTCTGGTTACTTCAGTAAAAAAGTAAAATGAATGGAAACAAATATACCAAGAAAGGGAGAAAGCTGATATGCTTATGTGGAGATCAAGAGATGAACCCAGGGCCTCAGACATGCCAGGCAAGTCCTCTACCTACAGGACAGTACTTATATCCTTAGTCTCTTAGACATCTTGAGTAAGTGGCTGAATCAGAAGAATCTGACCTGTCACCACACTCAGAGATCCCCGAAGGACCGTGCCCCATTGGCGCTTTATTTGTGAGCATTTGTGAGCATGTACAACTCAATGGGTTAAAACGTTTACTTTGCCCAAGGTCCCCTAAGTCCAAGACCCACTGTTCTGTTTCACAGCTTCCCCACTTTGCATGGAGTTTCTGATGTCTAGTGAGACTTCGACACTCTCCATGTAATTGACGTTCATTTGGAGCCGGAGAGGTGGGTGGCTCAGTGAGCTGGTGCTTTTGCTGCTCTTAGAGAAGACGGGGTTACATTCCCAAGCACTCCCATTGAGTGACTCATAATCACCTGTAACTCCTGCTGCAGGGAATCTCACACCCACAGTCCAGTTTTTTGGGTTTTTGTTGTTGTTGTTGTTGTTGTTGTTTTTGAGACAGGGTTTCTCTAACAGCCCTATCTGTCCTGGACTCTCTTTGTAGACCAGGCTGGCCTCGAACTCACAGAGATCCGCCTGCCTCTGCCTCCCGAGTGCTGGGATTAAAGGCGTGCGCCACCATGCTCAGCTAGAAATAGTTTTGTTTTGGTTTTCTATCGCTGACAAAACAGCATGACCAGAGACAACATATAAAAGTGTTTATTTGGGCCGGGCGGTGGTGGCACACGCCTTTAATCCCAGCACTTGGGAGGCAGAGGCAGGCGGATCTTTGCGAGTTCGAGGCCAGCCTGGTCTACAAAGCGAGTCCAGGACAGCCAGAGCTGTTAAACAGAGAAACCCTGTCTCGAAAAACCAAAAAAAAAAAAAATATGTTTATTTGGGCGTACAGTTTCTGAGGGTTAGAGTCCATGATGGCAGGGGAAAAGGGCTGTGGCAGGAATAGCTCACAGCTCACATTTGATCAGAAAGTTGGAGGAAGAGAGAGAACACTGGGGAATGGCATGAGTCTTTTGAGACCTAAAAGTCCACCCCTCTTTTTGTATCAGTGGTTTTTTTTTTTTATAAAACATTTATTTATTTATTATGTATACAGTATTTGCTCTACATATATGCCCGGGCAGATCTCAATGTAGATGGCTGTGAGCCACCATGTGGTTGATGGGAATTGAACTCAGGACCTTGGGAAGACCAGCCAGTGCTCTTAACCTCTGAGCCACCTCTCCAGCCCTGGTTTTT
>CAJQZJ010000531.1:1055876-1079923 GCA_907164525.1 Lophiomys imhausi | reverse complement strand
TCCCAAGTGCTGGGATTAAAGGCGTGCGCCACCACCGCCCGGCTTGAGGTATTTTTTTAAAGATTTATTTATTTTACATATGCGAGTGCTTTTATCTTCATACACCTGACATCTCAGTATAGATGGTTGTGAGCCACCATGTGGTTGCTGGGAATTGAACTCAGGACCTCTGCAAGAGCAGACAGTGCTCTTAGTCACTGAGCTATCTCTCCAGCCCCGAGGTATTTTTTTTTTCTTTTTGGTTTTTCGAGACAGGGTTTCTCTGAATATCTCTGGCTGTCCTGGACTCGCTTTGTAGACCAGGCTGGCCTCGAACTCACAAAGATCCGCCTGCCTCTGCCTCCCAAGTGCTGGGATTAAAGGCGTGCACCACCACCGCCCGGCTGAGGTATTTTTTTAAGCCATATCTCAAGACCCCTTTCTTTCTCTTTTAAATTTGATTCACTCATTTGTGCACTTGTACATGTTCATATATGTGCATGTACTTCCATGTAATGTATGTGTGGAGGCCAAGCTTTCATGGATGTTGGGGGTCTGAACTCAGATCCTATTGCTTGATCAACAGGTAGTTTACTGACTGAGCCATCTCCCCAGCTTCCTTTAAGTATTTTTCTTTTTAGCAAATCTTCTTTATCCTGCCTTCCCTTCCCCACCTCTTTCCTAGCTCCTTTCTCCTCTTCCTTTTCTGTACTTCAGATCTTTATCACTCTTTCCCTAGTAACTCTAAACTTCTTACCAGCCTAAAACCAACTATTGTTCAGAAAGCTTCCCCAGGGAAACAAAATATTTCTGGCCAAACCTGCTTTCACTCTTTTGAAATGGGCTGTTTTGCAGGAATGGCCTAAGGCACTGGAATACATACATACATACATATATATATATGCATATATATATATATATATAACTGTATATAAACACATTTTACTATATGTGTATGGGTGTTTTGCCTGCATGTATGTCTCTGTGCCTTGTACCTGTGAAGGCCAGAAAAGAACATCCTGGGACTGGAGTCATAGACAGTTGTGAACTGTCATGTGAGTGCTGAGGATCGAACCTGGGGCCTCTGGAAGAGCAGCCAGTGCTTTTAACTGCTGAACTGTCTCTCCAGCCCTGGCACTGGTGATGTGGGGGAAGAAGAGAGCTGCTTTTGTGCGCTTGGCTGACAAGGTTCCCACGGCCTCACCCTGCAGCCACTGTCCTTTCTAGGCCTGACTTAGACTTCAGTCTTTTACGGCCTGGGTGCTGCCATGCTAAGCACTTAAGTCATAATCTTGGAAGTGGATATTTAATTTAATTTCAATTTTGTTTTATTTTAGGTATTATAAATTGTTTATAGGGCCTCATAATATATTACCAAGCCTCTTTTAAATTATAATTTTAGTAATGCAAATCATGTATTTCGTTCTTAATTGTTCTCTTCATCTACTCTCTCCCACCTCCAAGCTCTCAAATCATTTTCTTCTCTTCTGAGGCAGCATCTTACTGAGTTTTCCAGGCTGGCTGTGAACTCTTCCTGTAGTTCAGGCAGGCCCTGAACTTGCTATCTTCTTGTATCTTGAATAGCTATTATGATTGTCCCTGGCTAGAGGATAATTTCCTTTTTGTCTGTTTATCACATTCGTATACCTGGGAGGAGAGATCCACATGCCACAGTGTACATGTGGAGGCCAGAGAACAGTTCATGGCAGTTTGTTCTTTCCCTACAGTATGTGGGTCCTGGGACTGAGCTCAGGTCGTCAGACTCAGAGGCAAGCTCCTCGCCTCAAGGCCAAGCGGCCTCAGCAGCCTGGAAGTGGATAAGTTAGAGGCTCTCAGGGGCTCTAAGAATGAGTTACTCTGTTTTATAAAACAGAAAATAGAAGCGAGAAATTCAGAGACAGGGCCGGTGTCATGTAGGTGGTCATTAGTGCTCGGGACCAAGCAATGGCTGTTGCAGTGGCTGGGACCTCTTTACTTCAGCTTTGGTTCTTTGCCAATATGTATATATTATATATAATATATATACAATATATAATGTGTTTATATTTTTAAAGATTTGCTTGTTTCTTTATATGTATGCGTGTTTTGCTTGTGTTTATGTATGTGCACTATGTGCTTGCTTAGAACCTAGAGCTCAAAGAGGTCACTGGATCCTGAGGGGAACGAGAATTGGGGATGGTTGTGTATCGCCATGTGGGTGTTGGGAACTGAGCCCAGACCCCCTGCAAGAGTAGCAAGTGCTCTCTCTCTCTCTCTCTCTCTCTCTCTCTCTCTCTTGATCTTCAAGACAGGATTTCTCTGTTTAACAGCCCTGGCTGTCCTGGACTCCAACCAGGCTGGTCTTGAACTCACAGAGATCTGTCTGCCTTTGCCTCCCAAGTGCTGGGATTAAAGGCATACTCTACCATACCCAGCACAGCAAGTGCTCTTAACTGCTGAGCCAACTCTCCAGCCCACCTTTGGCTTTCCTCTGCCTGGGCATTATGTTCTGCCGAGTCAGAGGCTGTACTCACTCACCTAGTAGTCAGGGCGAGGCACGCTTCGCTGGTTGGCATAGGGATTTTGGGTCTGACTTGGGATCCCTGTTCTGACTTTGGGAAAGATGCTGTTGTCTGCTCCGAAGTTGCTGAAGCCAGTTTGCTGCATTCGTATGTTCTGAAAGTCATCCTCAATCAACTTCTGTTCTTCTATATTCTTCCTTTTCTTCTTTGAGCTATAATCAGTAAAATGAATTAGGACCCAGGGATGGCAACAAAGTTTCTTGAAGTTTTTATTTGTTTGCTTGTTCCTTTGTTTTCTGAGACAGACCTCGTTGTATCCCTGGCTGTCCTGGAGCTCACTTGAATTCACAGAGATCTGTCTGTCTCTGCCTCCTGAGTGCAGGAATTAAAGGTGTGTATCACCATTCCAAGGCTCATATTAGCACTAAGTGTGCTTTTCAATTAGTTATGGAACTAATAGACATGAGATAAACCATGACTTACAACATAAGCAGAATACACGTCTACAGTGAGTAAGATGAATTTAGCATACCAAGGTCTTAGAAAAGGAAGGAGCCCAAGGAGATGGCTTTGATGTTAAAGAAATTGCCACAGAAGAAGTGTGAGGACCAGAGTCTGGATCCCTAGAGTCCATGCAAATATCAGATGGGCATGGAGGCCAACCTGTCATTCAAGCCCTTGGAAGGGGGGGACCCAGGACAGGGATCCTTGGGCTAGCCAGAGTGAGCCCCAGTGCAACTGAGGGATCCTGCCTCAGCTAACGCAGGAGGCCACAACAGAGGAAGCCTCCTGATGTCTACCCTGGGCTTCTACATTCACTCGCATGCATAGTACTCATACTAGTATATATGTGTTTCCACAAATAGACACAAACCACACACACACACACACACACACACACACACACACACACACAATGGTGAGGAAAGAAAATAGAGCTTGGCAAGATGAGAGGACCGGTTGGCACTTCAAGGACCTCTAGCATGGGGATTCTAAGCCAAATGTTAGTGTTTGTACTCAACAGAGGCATTGTCCTACCTCACTCTGATTACAAGTCTGCTCATCTTCCTGACCACCGGCCATAGTCCCACTCACCACATCAAGAGGGTTGGGACAGCTGTATCTATGACAAAGACCATGCCCAGCACTCTTGTGCTTCAGTTACGTGGGGAGAGACATTTGTTCAGCACCTTAGGTAGCTAGCTCAGCTTATACTGGGGACCCTGCCTTTGACACTCTTGTCCAGAGTAGCAAAGGCTCTCCTTCCCTATGAATTGATCAAGGTGGCAAAATTTCATGCTGTATTCCCAAGAACCCTGACTCTGTGGCTGGGCTAAAAGCCTGCCTCTGCAGTAGGATGGAGGAGCTGTGATGTGAAGCTGTCAAAAGGCCACACAATTCTATAGTAACTCTGGTCCCTGAGGGCCAGCACGGTCAGCCAGCTACATTAAGAGGACACAGGTTTGCTCCAAAACCAGGAATGTTCTGCTTCTCTTCCTAGAAGAAGAAAGCTGGATATTGTGGGGATGGCCATGTGGCCGGTCAAGCTTTTCTCTGGGAAGACTTAACATCAAACATCGGATTGCACACCTTAAATGCATACAGTTTAAAAAATAAGAATTACCAGTAGCTGGGCAGTGGTGGTGCATATCTTTAATCCCAGCAGTTCACATGTTTGTTTTGAGACTGTCTCATAGAACCAAGGCTGAGCTGAAAATCTTTATGTAACTAAGGATGACCTGGGACTTATGAGCCTTTCCTGTCTGAGCTGGGAAGACTGAGATGCACCCCCACGTCCCATTTACGCTACACTAGAGATCAAATCCAGGTCTGCGTGCAGGGGGCTACGCAAGCACTCTTCCAACTGAGCTCAGCCCTGGATTTTTTTTTTGGGAGGCAGGATCCCATGTAGTCAAGGCTGGCCTCAAACTTGCTATGTAGTTGAGGATAGCCCTAAACTCTAATCCTCCTGCCTCCACCTTCCAAGTACTGAGTTTACAGCTGTGCATAACTTGAGTTAAACAGTGCTAATGGAAAGTTGTTTTTCTGTTGTTTGAGACAGGGTCTCTCTCTATACCCCTAGTTGTCATGGTACTCACTATGTAGACCAGGGTAGCCTCAAACTCACAGAGATCCACCTGCCTCTGCCTCCGGAGTTCTGAGATCAAAGGTGTGCACAACCACACCTGGCCCTAGTGAAGAGCTATTAATGCAATAGAAAACCAATTGTTGGGTCTGATTAGTGTGAAGCAAAAATTAACTTGAACAAAAAAATTATATATGTATATAATATAAAATCATGTATATAAATTTATAGTCATGTATATAATAATTGCTTAAAAAGATAGAATTAAGTAAGGGCTAGAGTGATGCTCAGTGGTTAAGAACACATATTGCTCTTGTAGAGGACCTGAGTTCAGATCCCAGCACCCAGGCTGAGTGGCTTACAACTGCCTTAACTCCAGCTCTAGGGGATCTGATGTTCTTTCCTGGATTCCTCAGGCACCTGAGTTCACATGCACTTATACATACACACATACGTATATACATACATACATACATACTTACATACTTATATTCATACATGTAATACTTATACATACTTAGAGAAAAATAATTTCTTTTTAAAAGAAAGAAGATTACTTAAATAAAAAAATTCAGTGATGGAAGAGAGTCATCCTTGCTTCCTCTTCCTCAGCATGACAGTCCAGGGGCATTTGGAAAGCAGCTTATTTAAGATCATCTATCCACCCCCATACCTCACTGAGATGATAAATGCAACCAGCAGGATGAGAATGAGAGCTGCAGCAATGGTACCCACAATGGTGAGGATCAGCTGGAATTCTGGAGGGGGAAAAAGACAAGAACAGTGTCCCGGTTAGTTCTAACTGTCAACTTTGGCACAACCTAACCTGGGAAGATAGTCTTAATGAGGTCTCATCTATGTTGGGTTAACTGGTGGGGTGTGTTTGGGGGCAGGGGTTGTCTTGGCTTAATTGGCCTAGGAAGGTCCAGCCCACTGTGGGCATCACCATTCCCTAGGCAGGGGGTCCTGAACAGCAAAAGAGAAGAAAGCCAGCTGGGAGTAAGAGAGGAGCAAGCAAGGGTCCATGTGATTATTATCTTTTTGATCTTGTCTGTGGAGGCAATGTTTGAGTTCCTGCCTTGATTTCCCAAAAAATAAATAATAGACTGTAACCTGGAATTACAAACCAAACAAAGCTTCTCTCTCTCTCCCCTCCCCCTCCCCCTCCTCTTTCCCCTCTCCAGGGCTTCTCTGTGTAGCATTTGGCTGTCCTGGAACTTGCTCTGCAGACCAAACTGGCCTCGAACTCACAGAGATTCACCTGCCTCTGCCTCTCTAGTGCTGGATTAAAGGTGTGGGCTACCACTGCTCAGCTGCCTTTCTCTCTTAAATTGCTTTTAGCTGGGGGTGTTTGTCTCATCAACAGAAATGAAACTAGAACAAATGACCCCCAGCACGTGGTTCCTGCTGCCTACTGCACAGAGGCCTCGCAGTCCCAGTGACTCCCATTGTGAGCTCAATTAGGTTCTTGTCTCCCGGCCCTGCAGAGGCAGGCAGGGCAGGTGCCCATCTTTGTTGCCACCCTCTCTTTGTCCTCATGCCCTAACAACGTCTGCAGCACATAATCATTGCAAGCAGCCTTTCCAGCTATAAAATCACAAACACCAAAAAGGCTGATGGCAGCAAGGTCTTCCCGGGCTTTGTGGGAAGGAACCTCAACTGAGGTCTACACCTCCCTCTCCATCTCTCCTACCACTGCCTGCACTCCATAGTGACCCTTTTTCATAAGCCAGTGATCTAGGTGGGGACTAAATATGTCACCAGTAGAGGAGGCAGTTAATGGCTTACCAGGGAAGAGTCTGTTAACGCCCACACTTGTTTCTACCTCAGACTATTGCTATAGACCTTCTATTATGTGGTAGCCCAGGATGGGTTTAAACTCACAGCAGTTCTCCTGTCTCAGGGACCCAAATACTAAGATTACAAACTTCCACCATTATGCCTGGCTGCTATGGACTCCTGAAATATGACCATAAAATAGCCTGTGAACATAACACACACACCAGTTCCAAACACTTAGCCTGAAAAAACACTGGATAACCCACTAATGCCAGTGGCGGTGGCACACACTTTTAATCCCAGCATTGGAGAGGCAGAGGCAGATGAACTGCTAAGCTTGAGGCCAGGCTGGTCTTCAGAGAGAGAGAGAGTTCTAGGATGGCCAGGGCCACACAGAGAAATCCTGTCTCAAAAAACAAAACAAAACAAAACAAAACAAAAAGATATTTTAAAATTGAATGTGAATGTGCGCATGTATGTGTGCACACAAAGGCCAGAGAGGGTGGTAGGTCCCCTGGAGCTAGAGTTACAGGCAGTTGCGTACCGCTCAGCATGTGTGCTGGGAACTGAATCCATGTTCTCTGCAAGAGGCGCAAGTACTCTTAACCGAGCCACCTCTCCGGCCCCTCATTAATACTCTTTTTTTTTTTTTTTTGGTTTTTTGAGACAGGGTTTCTCTGTGTAGCCCTGGCTGTCCTGGACTCAATTTGTAGACCAGGCTGGCCTCGAACTCGCAAAGATCCGCCTGCCTCTGCCTCCCAAGTGCTGGGATTAAAGGCGTGTGCCACCACTGCCTGGCTAATACTCTTAAACTGATTGCATATTTAAATATTTTAGATTAGGTGGACTATGTTAGGAAAGTAAGGTTCATCTTATTTACTCTCAAAATTTGGCTTGAAATGTTCACAATTTATGATGATGTGTGAGGCTCACATTCTTTTTGTACTGGACAATGCCTCTCTAGACCTCTGTCACATCCTGATACATCACTGTCACACAAGTCACCTCTGACCTGGGCTCACAGACCATGAAATCTGGGAAGGACCTGGCAGCTTTTTATCTACAGCCAACTTCTCATTTCTAGATGTAGAAAGGGAAGACCAATTAGGGAGAAATGGCTTAGCAGATCCCATCCTCACAGCTGATTAGCGAGTTGGAACCCTCCTCACATTGTTCTCAGGCTGCCTAGAAGCAGGTGGGCATCGTTACTGAATCTTGTGATGTTAAGCTTCAGTTAATTATGATGATCATTTAAATGTAATTTAAAAGCTATAAGTTAATATTGTCCCAGACTGATGGGGCTGAGGCATGGAAGAGACAGACACACTGTTTTACACCACCCCATCCAAACCAGTAAACACTAAAATTGGTAAGACCTGGCCCAGCACCGTCTTTAATCCAAGCATTTGGGAAAGAGAGGCAGGCCACTCTCTGTGACTTTGAGGCCAGCCTAGGCTTACATAGTGAGTTCCAAGCCAGTCAGGGTTACATAGCAAGACTCTGTCTCCAAAATGAATGAATGAATGAGATTTGGTAAGACCTGCTTGAACATTAAATGCCTGATTTCTAAACTGCCCACCAAAACCCACCATTTTTGGAAGCACCATCTATAAGATAGAACTTGAGTATATGATTGGAGATTCCCTTCTGTGGTCTGCAGGGGGGTCCAGAGGCACCAGCTCACCCCTGGGTCTGAGTTCTGTTCTTTCTAACAGCAGGGCTGTTGCTGCCCATCACCTAAGAGTGACTGTGGGATGCAGGGCCCAGAAGACAAGCTCCGAACTGAGCGTCTCTCTCAGTGAATGAAGGAAGCCTTTGGTGGAGTGGGCGGGACTCTGGATGGAGTCTGCATGTGTTTCTTGGATGTCTAGTAATTTAGGGTGTCTATACTCACGGTCTTTGCAATCTGTCCCGCTGTAGCCAAATGGACACCTGGAATATAGTCACAATAGGAACCCACATTAAAGAGCCTCCTTAATTCCCACCCACCCCAATTTCCATTTCTCCCTTCACATCTGCCTGTCAATCTGTCCTTCCTTGCTCTTCCTTGTCATCTTCTTTATGCTACCATTTTTCCAAGAGAGCACCTTCCATGGGGCCCTGGAAAGGGTGAGGTGTACTCAATCCAATGTGGCCTTATTTGCTGCAGACTGAACATAACAACAACCTCTGGACTCCGGGAGGGCTCAGGGCAATTCAGGAGAAGCTGAACCTAAAAGGCATGGGGTAGATAGACCCTCTTGAGGGCAACTGGTGTCCTCTGAGTGTGGGCATGTCATTCATTCAGCTTTGTCCCCTTGTTTTGTAATAGGCACATAACGTGTTTCTAACTGTTGTATGATAGGTCCTACCTACTGTGGCTTCTAGAGATACAGGATGCTCAAAAACTCCCAGATGGTGATGAGACAGGGATGCTCTGTGCCTGCCAACCCGTGCCAGCTTGCCAGCTTCCTGAGACTAAACCCACATATGTGCTGCGAGCTCTAGCCTAGCTATGCTGTGACAAGATAAAGATGGAGGGACTTCTTACTCTTCACACGTCTCGTCAGCCTTCTTCTGGTAGCCGGGCATGCACACACACTGCGATGCTCCATCATCCTTGGTTACGCATTGCTTCTTGTCCTCTGCCATGCAGGGCTCAGGGCATTTTGGAACTTTAAAACAGAGTGATTTCTAGGTCATTATTTCCAGAAATATTCTCTCTCTCTCTCTCTCTCTCTCTCTCTTTTTTTTTTTTTTTGGTTTTTCGAGACAGGGTTTCTCTGAATATCTCTGGCTGTCCTGGACCTGCTTTGTAGACCAGGCTGGCCTCGAACTCACAAAGATCCGCCTGCCTCTGCCTCCCAAGTGCTGGGATTAAAGGCGTGCGCCACCACCGCCCGGCTTTCTCTCTCTCTTTTTTAAAGTGTGTCTGTAGTGGTGTGTGTGTGTGTGTGTGTGTGTGTGTGTGTGTGTGTGTGTGTGTCGCACATGCCACAGCACACACGTGGGAGTCACAGGACAACTTTATCAGCAGAGTCAGTTCCTTCTCTCCACCTTAACCTGGATTTGGGGGATAAACTCAGGTCTCCAGGCTTGCTCGGCAAGTGTCTTTGCTGGTTGGGTCACCTCATCAGCCCAGGGATGACCTCTTCAATCCCAAGATGACAAGTCACAGCATACAATTCTGAGGGTTGGTTTTCCCACGTAATGTAAGGGCATACCTCTTATGAAGACCGCTCTTAGCTCAGGTCCTAGTCTAAAGTCAAAATACACATGGGAACTCTAGCACTCATGACTGTCTTTTGGAAATACTAGAGGAGGGAAAGTGAGAGTTGTGAAGAAGATTGGAAGCAGTTGGAACACTTACCTGTACGAATGCAAAAAGAAATCTGTGGGTTCGGCCTCACCCACCCAGATTTGCATGTGCATTGTAAACCGTTCTGGCAACTGTCTCTGTTATTATCTTCACAACCGTAATAATCACACAAACTTTGTACTGTAAGAGGCATAAATACACAAAACACAAAATTAGAAAACACATCGAGTAAGGTCATATAGAGAGTCCCAAAAGCATCTCACTCCTTTGCTTTCTGCTCATTCAACCGTGTTGATTTTTATTTATTTATTTATTGGTTTTTTTGAGACAGGGTTTCTCTGTGTAGCCCTGGCTGTCCTGGACTCACTTTGTAGACCAGGCTGGCCTCGAACTCACAAAGATCCACCTGCCTCTGCCTCCCAAGTGCTGGGATTAAAGGCATGTGCCACCACTGCCCGGCTTGCTTTATTTATTTATGTATCTATCTATCTATTTATTTATTTTTGAGCCGTGTTGATTTTTGATGGGTCCAAGTTTCCTCCATCTATAAAATGGTGCTAGTAATTCTTTTTCACGTGACTGCTGTGAGAACAGAGTGAGCTAATGTAGGTTTTTGTTTGTTTCTTTGTTTTGGTTTTGGCTTTTTCTTTTTTTTTCTTTTTTTTGGTTTTTTCGAGACAGGGTTTCTCTGTGTAGCCCTGGCTGTCCTGGACTCACTTTGTAGACCAGGCTGGCCTCGAACTCACAAAGATCCGCCTGCCTCTGCCTCCCAAGTGCTGGGATTAAAGGCGTGCGCCACCACCGCCCGGCGGTTTTTGCTTTTTCAAGACAGGATTACTCTGTGTAGTACTGGCTGTCCTAGAACTTGGTCTAAAGACGGGGCTGGTCTCGAACTCAGAGATTTGTCTACCTCTGCTTTCTGAGTGCTGGAATTAAAGGCGTATGCCACTATGCCTGGCTTTTGACAGTGAGTTTTAATTTTTTTTTTAAATTTTATAGTGTGTGTGTGTGTGTGTGTGTGTGTAAGTTATGCCACTTGTATAGGTTCCCAGAGAGGACAGAAGAAGGTATGAGATTCTCTGGAGCTGGACTTAAAGGCATTTGTAGAGCACCTGACATGGTTGCTGGGATTCAAGCTCCAGTTCAGTTTTCAAGATTAAACTAATGTTCTTAACCGCTGACCATCTCTCCAGCCCCTGACCTTTGTTTTGTTTTTCGAAACAGGATTTCTCTGTGTAAGAGCCCTGGCTCTCCTAGACTCACTCTGTAGATCAGGCTGGCCTCTGACTCACAGAGATCCACCTGCCTCTACCTCCCGAGTGCTGGGATTAAAGGCATGAGCACCACCACGCCCAACTTCAGACCCTGATTTTATTCCTAAACCAGAGAATCCTTTGGAAGGCGCTAAGCAGGACCATGCCATGAGAGAACAGCTTCCAAGAATACTGGTCTGGATCTGGATTGCAAATGGTAAGGGTGAGAGGGTGAGGCTGAGAGTGGACTGGGGCAGAGTGTAGAAGGAGCTGGAAGAGCAGTTTTCTGCTCTCTAATAAACACTCCGAGTTGTAACTAACCCACTGCAGCCTGAAAATACCTCTGTCTTAGTTAGGGTTTCTATTGCTGTGATGAAACACCATGACCAAAGAGGAGGACAGGGTTTATTGGGCTCACACTTCCACATCTCCTTCACCATCAAAGGAAGTCAGGACAGGAACTCAAGCAGGGCAGGAACCTGGAGGCAGGAGCTGATGCAGAGGCCATGGAGGAGTACTGATTACTGGCTTGCTCCTCATGGCATGCTTAGCCCACTTTCCAGGACCACCAGCCCAGGGATGGCACCACCCACAGTGGGCTGGGTCCTCCCCATCAGTCACTAATTAAGAAAATGCCTACAGCCTGATCTTACGGAGGCATTTTTCTCAGTTGAGGCTCCCTTCTCTCTGATGACTCTAGCTTGTGTCAAGTTGATATAAAATTAGCCAGTACAACCTCCAATTCAAAATACAGGAAAAAAAAAGAAGGCCCAGAAGAGAATATATTTTTGTGACCAGACCTGAAGAGCAGGAAAAGGTGACTTCCTCTGAGTTCTGAGGCATTGGCATCTGGGGCAGTTTGCTGTGGCTCTCTCTAGACATCAGCTGTGGCACTCAGTTAACCTACGTAAGCTCACACAACCCATTTCAGAATGCAGAGAGATGTTCAGAGAGTTGGCCCAAAAAGCACTTTTCGGAGTTGGCACTGACTAATTTCAGTTCTACCAGGGTTTCTAGGCAGAGCAGTTACTCAGGAGTGTAAAAACGAGATGACACTTGCGGGGAATCCCCAAGATTATGCTGAGAAATCAATAAGTTCTTCTCAGCTGATGATCCCCTGTGGTCGGTGCCCATGCTGATGGCGACTCTCAACGTCCTCATGTGTACGCTAAGTCCTATCTAGTCCCAAACAGCATGAGATACAGGCTACTGCTGCTCTAGGCAAAATTCTGAGCTCAAGAAGAAACAGATCAGTGGACAGCTGTGGGAGGCCCCGTAGGAGAGCGTCATCTCAAAACATTTATGCTCTACGTCCTGACATGCTGATAAGAATCTTTGTAGATGGGCTGGAGAGATGGCTCAGCGGTTAAGAGCACTGGCTGCTCTTCCAGAGGTCATGAGTTCAATTCCCAGCAACCACATGGTGGCTCACAATCATCTATAATGAAATCTGGTGCCCTCTTCTGGCCTGCAGATATACCTGCAGACAGAACACTGTATACATAATAAATAAATCTTTAAAAAAAAAAAAAAGAATCTTTGTAGAGCCCCCAAAGAAAGAGAAAAGGTGTTGGGGAACTCTAATGAACGTATTTACTTAAGTTTTGAAAAAACAGAAATCAGGGATTGGGAAGATGGCTCAGTCAACAGAGTGCCGCTGTGCAAGCGTGAAACCCCTGAGTCCAATCCCAAGCAACCATGGGAAAAAGCCAGGCACGGTGGTGCCCACTTGTAATTCCAGCTCTGAGAAGTGGAGATCTGGGGTCTTTGGGGCTCACTGGCCAGCCAGCCTAATGTAATCAAGGAGTTCAAAGATAAATGAGGCCAGACCCTGTGAGGTAGCTCAGTGGTGGAACACGTGACTATCATCCATAAGGTCCTGGGTTTAATCCCCAGCACCAGGGGGATGGCCAGAACTCAAGGAAGATGGCTCCTGACGGACATCTGGATTGACTTCCAGACTACACAGAGAGGCGGTGGGGAGGGGAAATGGAGATACACATGTAATAAAAATAACTAAATAATTAACTAAATATAATTAATAAAAACAGAGATGGAGATACACATGTAATAAAACATAACTAAATAAAATATTTTTAAAATGAAATCGTGGAGCTGGCAGTGGTGGTGCACAACTTTAATCTCAGCATTCCGGTGGCAGAGGCAGGCAGATTGTCAAGTTCAAGGCCAGCCTGGTCTAGAGAGCGAGTTACAGGACAGCTACACATAGAAACCCTGTCTTGAAAAACCCAAAGTGGGGGGGTGATTTGGAGACAGCAGTCAATCTCTTGACTAGCCCCCTCCTCACATATAGCTGAAAGAGTAACAGAAAGTTAGATCTTTTCTCAGACTTTAAGTAAAGTTACTTAGTACTTACCAACATAGTCTCCTACTTTGTTATTACTATCAGTCTTGTTTCTGATTGCAGCAGATATGGTGCTCTCATTTTGAGCCGTATTTTCTCCAAACATATTTACTACTGACACGTAGACCTTTTTTTCAGCTTCACGACTTGCAGATCTTACTGTCAGAGAAGGGGCAGTGCTAAAGATGAAATAAAGATATCAATGGATGAATCAAATGGAAGAGTCAACAGATAGTATTTGAACTTTCCTGATACCCAAATCTGTTGAGCTCTAGTCCTGACCCACTGTCCTGTCCCCACAGCTGTCGATCATGTATGGAGGGCCCTGGATAATACAGCGTCAAATTTTCAGCTGGATGGCTTCTCTTTGATGTGTGTTCAGAGAAAGCTGAAACGAAAACAACATTCTATTGGAAGGTACTTGGAGTTCTCAAGCCAGGTATGATTTGGAACCAAAGGATCCAGCCAAACTAGTCCATATGGTGGCCTGGTCCATGCGAATAAGATACTGGGAAATCATCAACTGCCTTCCTCCTCCAGACCACAGCTTGCTCATCCTCACCAGAGTCAGTAAGACATTAGAGCCATCACTGAGCCACACAGCTCCCTCTGCAGTGCTCCGGCTAGCCTCCTCTTATTTTGTGTGCATGCATACAGAGGCCGGAGACTGACATTAAGTGTCAGTTGCTCTCCACCTTAATATTATTATTTTCAGTTGCTTGGTCAGCAAGTGTGTTGTGTTTATGAGGGGAAAATATCATCACAGAAAACTACTTTAGCTCTCAGCCCCTCTGTTCCCAAACTCTGAGGAAGCTTGCCTTGTTTTGAGCCACTCAATCTTTCTTCTGGGCAAGGAACATTTGAGGTCATTACATTTCTCTTTTGGAGGGGGTCACTACATTTTCTTTATAATAAGCTGTGTGTGTGTGTGTGTGTTTGTGTGTGCGTGTGCGTGTTTGTGTGTGTGTGTGTGTGTGTGTGTGTGTGCGTGTGCATGTGTTTTGCCTGCATGTATGTCTATGCACTGCTTGCATGGCTGGTTCCCACAGAGGCCAGAAGAGGCTGTTATATGCCCTGGAACTGTAGTGAGCCATCATGTGGGTGCTGGGAATTGAACCTGCATCCTTTGGAAGAACACAGTGCTTTTAACCACTGACCCATGGCTCTGGCCCACACTTTTTTCTAGATTCTCTTTTGGACTTTTTCTCACAGACTGAATTCTTTTACATAACAGCATGAGCTTTCTTTTTTTCAGTCATTTCAAGACAGAATTTCTCTGTGTAACAGTCCTGACTGTCCTGGAACTCACTCTGTAGACCAGGCTGGCCTTGAACTCACAGAAATCTGCCTGCCTCTGCCTCCCGAGTGCTGGGATTAAAGGAGTGTGCCACCATGCCCGGCAGAGATTTCTTATTCACATCCTCTTTCATGTTTGAAGTTACATTATTCCTTACACACTGAGAGAACTTAAAAATTTTAAAATTACCTTTATTTGTGTGTGTGTGTGTGTGTGCAGTTGTATGAGTTCATGAGCACTGAAACACACATAGGGAGGTCAGAGGTCAACTTTCTAGAATAATTCTGGAGATCAAACCCAGGTCATCAAATTTGGTGGCAAGTGCCTTCTTGCCCACTGAGCCATCTTGCTGGCCTGAGAACTATTGCTTACAAGCAACTTCATCTTTCTTCCCTCATACGATGTTTCCTCCCTTGATGTCCTTCCTACGTGCTTCGCTGGATCATGACCACGGGATCATCTGGAACTTCAATGGACAGCTTCTACCCACAGCTCCTTTCTGGGCCCCAGAACTTTATTCCTAACATCACCAGTTCTGACAAGTGGCATCTAATTTCGAGTAGATCTTGGCCGACCACTGGTGCTTTCTATGACGTGTTCTTCTCCAAACACTTCCACTTGCCTTTGTAGACCTTGGCCATGCCAAACCTGCTGAGAAGCCTATGGTCCAGCAGCAGACAAATGCTGAAGCCTGTAGCTTTCACACAGTATCTTTTTCTTTTTTTTTTTTTTTTTTTTTTTTGGTTTTTCGAGACAGGGTTTCTCTGTGTTTCCTTGGCTGTCCTGGACTCACTTTGTAGACCAGGCTGGCCTCGAACTCACAGTGATCCGCCTGCCTCTGCCTCCCAAGTGCTGGGATTAAAGGCGTGCGCCACCACCGCCCGGCTCACACAGTATCTTGGTAGCATCATGAGCACAGGCTGTTAAACCCACTTCCAGCCGATGGAAGCAATCTGAAAGTGAGGTTCCTGCCAGCTACACGAGTTGTCTCCCTATATCTGGGTGTGTTGTACTTGTTTTTGTCCTAGATCGATAAGCATTTCTGAGCATAGTAGTCAGTTTTACCCTCTCATTGTCCCCTACACTCTCTTCTTGTCCCCTAAAGTAGCCTCTATCCTTGATGACGTTAGCAAACTCTCTCCTGCAACACCGTGGCTCTATGTAGACCCTCAGGCCCACCAGTGAAGGGGTAGGGATGGTCTACCTTAGGAGACAGAGTCTCTCACTGAACCTGGAGCTCACCAATTTGGCTAGGTTGGCTGGCCAATGAGCTCCAGTTTGGCTAGGTTGGCTGGCCAATGAGCTCCAGGGATCCTCTTGCCTCCATCCCCCAAGTACTGAGGAGTGTCACAAGCCTGACAACTAAGTGAGGATTTTTACCTAGCTACTGAGGATCCAAACTTTGCTCCTTGTGCTTATGGGACAAGCCCTTTACCAACTGAGCCACCCTCCCCCCCAGCCCCATGGCTCTCCCTGACGTGTGACTTAACACAGGATGGCCTGGGACATGGGAAGCTCAAGAGAAGAGCAGAAGTGAAGCAACAACATGCTGCCTCCAAGGTACCTCACTGGTCCAGAGCAGACTCACCTCACTTTAAGAATTATAGTCTGTCCATAATAATAATCAGCTTGATCAAGTGCGCTTTTAAACTGTGGAGGAGAACAGATAGATATAAAAACAAGGTGAAAAAAAGCCTTAAATTATATTCTAGGTTTAAACATTTCTTTCCTTGTTTTCTTTCTCCCTCCCTCCTTTCCCTCCTTTTTTCTTTTCTTTCTGAGACAGGGTCTCATGTAGCCCAGGCTGGCCTCAAACTTACTATGTAACCAAGGATGACCTTAAACTCTTGATCCTCCTCCTGCCTCTACCTCTGAAATCGTAGGATTATAGGCCACACCCAGAGATACGCTGCTGGAGATCAAACCTAGGCCCTTGAATGTTAGGCAAGCACTCTACCGACTAAGCTACATACATGTTAGGCAAGTACTCTACTATTGAATTATCTGCATTTTATACTTATGTATTTATGTATCTGTTTATTTTGTGGTTCTAGGAATTGAACCCTAGGCCCTGTATATGCTAGGCAAGTGAAGCGCGTGCGTGCGCGCACATACACACACACTCCCCAGCCAACTTTTTCTGAAATGCAAAGAAAAAAAAAAGGTTGATTAAGTTGGCCTTGAACTCACTCTTCAGTCCAGGCAAACCTTGAACTTGTAATCCTCCTGCCTCAGCCTCCCAAGTAGCTGGGATCGTAGGCCTATGTCCCAAGCCCCAGTTTGTTTACAGAAATAGAAACATAGAGCTTAGGATCCCTGGCACAGTGCCCAACAGAGCATCTGGAAATCTCTGTGCAAAGTCCAATTAGACTCAACTGGGTAGAGAACAGACCCTGGGAGACATCTCATGGCTTGAGCTGTGAGTGGTCAACACATAGAGTCTGTTGAGAAGAATATTTCCTAACTATGCTCCAGAGAATGTCAAGAGGTTCTGAAATATCCCCTTTCGATTAAAAATCTCTTTAAAACCAGGCATAGTGGCTCATGCCTGTAATCCCAGCATCCAAAAGGCAGAGACAGGAGGATTGCCACCATTTGAGGCCATTCTCAGAAGTTTAGAAAGTTCCAGGCCAGTCTGGAATACAATGTGAGACCTCGTCTCAAAACACTGACCCCTACTGGGTCCTGAGATAACCCGGTAGGTCCAAGTGCTCGCCTCACAAATCTGAGCTGGGTCCTGAAGACTCACATTTAAAGATGGACACATTGGGTCATGGTGGCACACGCCTTCAATCCCAGCACTCGGGAGGCAGAGGCAGACGGATCTCTGGGAGTTCGAGGTCAGCCTGGTCTACAGAGCGAGTTCCAGAATGGCCAGGGCTATGCAGAGAAACCATGTCTTGAAAAACCCAGCCGGGCGTGGTGGCACACACCTTTAATCCCAGCACTTGCGAGGCAGAGGCAGGCGGATCTCTGTGAGTTTGAGGCCAGCGTGATCTTCAGAGTGAGTCCAGGACAGCCAGAGATGTTATACAGAGAAACCCTGTCTCGAAAAACCAAAAAAAAAAAAAAAAGAAAAGAAAAGAAAAACCAAGGTGGGGAAAAAAGATGGATGCAATGGCGCGCATCCGTATTCCCAGCACTCTTCTGGTGAGATGGGAGGCAGAGAAAGGAGACTCATCCAGAAGTTGGATGGCCAGCTAGCATGGAATACGAAGTGTGACAGAAACAAGAGACCATGTCTCGGCAAGGTGGAAGGAAAGCCAACTCTTGGGTGCCACCCTCTGACACATACATCAGTACACATGCACACACAAACAGTAAATAAAAGATTTTTTAAAAGAACAACTCAAAAACCTTCTCTAAAACTGAATAAACAAAAACACTCTTTGAAACTATAAGAATGCTTCACTGCCTCCCAGCCCTCCCCTAGGAACACTGACGGTGAGCTCAGGTGTCTAAACACTGGCTGGCTGGATGCCATGGAGAGTTTCCCAGGTCCAACGACCATGGCTCCACACTCCACTCCTTCCTTGCCAACACACATATTCTCTCTCTCCCTCTCTCTCTCTCTCTTTCTCTGGAGGGTTCGAGACAAGGTTTCTCTGTGTAGCCCTGGCTGCCCTGGAACATGGTCTCATTTTGTAGACCAGGCTGACCTCAAACTCAGAGATCCACCTGCCTCTGCTTCCTGAGTGCTGAGATTAAAGGCATGCGCCAACAACATCTGGCAAAATAACTTATGTTAAGACACCATTGGAGCTCTTGTCTCTTTAAAATCACACCAATAGTTTCTATAACAGATAGGCCTGGTGTATCGTCCCAAAGTTGCTGTCCAGAGGCATGGCAGGGCTACACTGGGTGCTCTGTCTCAGGCACACAACCACAAGGAAGCTCAAGAATCCCTGGGGATCTACCTGCCCACCAGGAGGGGTACATTTCACTTTGTCAACAACAAACACAACCCTGCCATATGGCCACATGAAGACCAGCCCCACACCCTGCAGGACCAGCCGAGAAGGATGATTTTTTTTTTTTTTTTTTTTGGTTTTTCGAGACAGGGTTTCTCTGAATATCTCTGGCTGTCCTGGACTCGCTTTGTAGACCAGGCTGGCCTCGAACTCACAAAGATCCGCCTGCCTCTGCCTCCCAAGTGCTGGGATTAAAGGCGTGCGCCACCACCGCACGGCAGAAGGATGATTTTTTATAGATTGGAAAATGGGAAAACACTTACAAATTTGACAACATTGTTGTGAAAGTTTTGATAGCTGGCAGAGTTTTTATTTTCCAAGTCAGTTGTTTCAGATATTGTCATTTCAATCTCTCCGGGGAATGTCTTTCCTAAAAATCAGACAAATCCTTTCTGAAGTACTTAATGTTAATAGAGCCCTTTTAATGTTGTGCTTAAAGCCTGTTGCTTTTTCTTTTCTCTCTCTCTCTCTCTCTCTCTCTCTCTCTCTCTCTCTCTCTTCCCTTTCATCCCCTCCCCCCTTAAACATGGTCTCACTGTGTAGTCCTGTCTGCCTGCTGACTGGTCTGGAACACCATTTGTAGACCAGGCTGGCCTTGAATTCACAGAGAACTGCCTGCTCTGTCTCCCAAGTGCTGGAATTAAAGGCATGCACCACTGTCTCTGACTTATTTTTTCATCCTTGAACTTAAATATTTAAAATGGAGGGACTTTGGGGGGGGGGGATCATTATTTACATAGAATAGATACCTAGAAATCAGATTATTAAGGTTAAAAATACAAAGTTTGCAAAGCATATCTCCAACTATTGTGGAGTACATAGTCTATCTGCTTTCTATACAACTGAACTGCTCTAGAAGGAAAAGTCATTTCCTACTCATGAAGCAGAACAACAACAACAAAAAATATATATATATAAAATTTAAACAGTGTTTCTCACCCTTCCTGATGCTGCAACCCATTAATAGAGTTCCTCATCCTTTGGTGATCCCCAACCATAAAGTTATTTTCATTGCTACTTCATAACTGTAGTGTTGCTACTCTTATGAATTGTAAAGTAAATATCTGTGTTTTCCCATAGTGTTAGGCAACCCCTGTGAAAGGGTCATGACCCCCCAGAAGGAGAAGCACTGACAGGCAGGCAAGCAGGCTTTGGGCTCCACAGCACTGGGTGATGTAACCCAGCTTGTACCGCGGTGCTTTCAAAGTCCATTTCTGGAGATCAAAGCTCCCAGCCTGTTACCTTCTTCTGCCTCAGTGACCCAGTGTTGCAGACAAGTTCTTAGTGTGTAGGTCAACTTTCAGGGGATCTGACGGCCCTTGCTCTCGGTTTGTATCTAGCACATTCCGGAGCATCAGAGGGAAGGTTCGGTCCACACCAGAACTTCAGCCTAGCTTGCAAAACTGCCTTACTCTCTCCTCACTCCACGAGGCTTGGTGGGGACAAAAGCAGACTCTCCCTCCCACCCCCACCCCCACCCCTGCCAAACATCTTTCTCACCTTCAATTTTTCTTCAGCCTCTTTTACTATCATTTTGAGAGTCCTGTAGAATCCACTCCAGATATGAAATACAGGGCTCCACCATGGTTGCCCCTTGTAACTTACCTTTTATACACGATGAAGAGTTGTAGTAATAGCCTTCTAAACACATGCAGAAACGACTGGAATGCAGCTTAACACAAGAAGCATATCCTCCACAGGGTTGAGCCTCACAAGGATCAGAGGAACCTTAGATGGAGGAGGGAGACATTACAAATCCACAGAACTCAGTGAATAACTCCTGGTGACTTGTGTCCACTCTTCATTCCCTCCTACTGGACACACTTGTTTTTCTTTTGAGACACGATCTCTCTATGTAGCCCTGGCCGTCCCATAACTTGCTTTGTAGACCAGGCTAGCCTTGTACTCATAGAGAGACCTGCCTGCCTCTGCCTCCTGAGTGTTGGGATTAAGGTGTATGCCATCATAGCTGGCCTCCATACCCTTTTTATATCTTTGAAAGGGCTGGAAACAGTTGCTTGCTTTGGTCTCTGGGGAAGATCAATGCTGCAAATTTGAGGCTGAGTGCTTGTTAGAGATTGCCACCAATTTGCTTTCTTAGAGCCTGGCTAATTCTAATTCTGATTCTTCAGCTCTTTGGATCTCTTCAAGTCTTGAGGATATCAATGCCTGTTCTTTACCATGAAGTAGGGCTCCCCCAAAACCTTTTAAATTAAAGCACCTTTTTAGAGAATAGTGTGGCAATCACCATACAAAGTAGGTCAGCAAGAAGTTTGAAAGGGAAGCTAGATGTCATATTCTGATGAGCCGAGCTGGCACACATTCTTGAAGAAAGGAGAAGAAAGCCAGGCACAGTAGCACGTGCCATTCATCCCAGCCTTCAAGAGGTAGACACCTCCTGGGAGTTTCAGCCCAGCCTGATCTACAGAGTGAGTTTCAGGCCAGCCTGGGCTACAGAAGAAGACTCTGTCTCCAAAGAAAGAAAGAAACTGAGGAAGAAAGGGAACAATAAAGGAGAGAAAAAAGTGCAGATTAAGCCAATGAACTTCCTCCCATCCAAGTATGAACCAAGTCCAACCCTGCTTAGCTTCTCACAAAATCAGGTACATTCAGGGTAGAGTGGCCTGGGAACCCAGTAGTAGTTTTCTAAGGGAAGCAGCAAGGATGTATTATACCCTTGGCTCTGCAAGGAAGGATTCAGAATAAAGAAATACAACAATGGCTCCTGCACACTGATCTAGATTTCCTGGGCCAGGCTGGAGGAGGGACATTCTATAGGTAAGCAATGGTGATCTTGGTTGGCTTGCCTTCCTTCCTTCCTTCCTTCCTTCCTTCCTTCCTTCCTTCCTTCCTTTCTTTTTCAGTACTGAGGATTAAATCCAGGCCCTCATGCATGCTAGGAAAATGCTTTACCATTGAGCTATAGCTCAGCCACTGGGTCACCCTTTTCTTCATCTTCACAGACTCTGGAGATTTAAAAAACAAAAACAAAAACAAAAAAAAAAAAACCAACTTTTTGTTTTTGAGTCAGGGTTTCTCTGTGTAGCCCTGGCTGTCCTGGACTCACTCTGTAGACCAGGTTGGCCTTGAACTCAGACATCTACCTGCCTCTGCTTCCTGAGTGCTGGGATTAAAGGTATGTACTACTACGCCGGGTTGAAAAGCTAGTTTTAAGGCACAGTATGTATAACATACTCCTCTGTGATGAGAAAAAGCAAACGTACTTTCTTGCATTCGCCAGGTTGTCTCTAGAGGGAAACATAAGGAACTGGCGGTAGAGGCTGCTTCTAGGCTTCTGTAAGGGCCATGGGGGTTAGGGCAGGAGGACATTACTTTTAACTGCATATATTTTTGTCCTGCCTGAGCTTTGCTGACATAATCATGGGCCTATCATGCTTTTGTTTTATTGGAATTTTTTTAAATTAAAAATTCTTTCATGTATTTAGTGCGTGATGAATAGGCATGCATGTGTAGGTACTGGGGATCGAACTCCAGAACTTTAGCCAACTCAGCCATCTCACTGATCCTTTTTTTAAACTTTTTTTTTTTTTTTTTTTTTGGTTTTTCGAGACAGGGTTTCTCTGTGTAGCCCTGGCTGTCCTGGACTCACTTTGTAGACCAGGCTGGCCTCGAACTCGCAAAGATCCGCCTGCCTCTGCCTCCCAAGTGCTGGGATTAAAGGCGTGCACCCAGGCTGACTTTGACCCTGTTACATAGCCAAGGACGGTCTTGAACACTTGAGCCTCCTGTCTCAACCTTCCAAGCCCTAAGACCACATGTGTGTGCTACCATACCCAGCAAAACCAGGAATGTTAAGTAGACTAAATGACTTTAAAAAAAAAAAAAAAAAAAAGACTCAGTCCCATAGCAAGGATGATCTGGAAAGCCCTAGCAGAGAAATAGGATGCAGCTTCTCTCTGGAGGCAGCAGACAAGTGACTCTAGACATGCTTTCTTTCTAGCAGTGATGGACAAACTCAGGGGGTTGATCCGTGGAGGGATGGTTAGGTCACAGGATGTTATAGTTGGAAGGGATTTGAGCATCACACTTTAGTTACAAAGTCCTTTTTCTTTTGTTTTGTTTTTGTTTCTTTGAGACAGAGTTTCTCTGTGTAGCCCTGGTTGTCTTGGCCTCCCTCTGTAGACCAGGCTGACCTCGAACTCAAAGAGATCTGCCTACTTCTGCCTCCTGAGTGCTGGGATTAAAGGCATGTGCCACCACTACCTGGCATTAATTATGAGATCTTAAGTGAGTTCACTGAAGCCAAGAAGAGAAGCAATTTGCCTCGTTCCAGCCAGCATGAGCAGCTCACACAGGACTGCTGAGGAGGAAGCAGAAATGGTCTGGAGAAGCTCCCGTCCCTGAGTCCACTACAGCTGTCCAATGGCTGTGACCCCCTCTGCCTTTCTATACATAGAACATTGGGGAAACAGCATCATAGACAGGCTGAGTTCTATTTAGTTAACCATCCATTTCTTAGATCTATCAGGAAAACTTGGAAAGTGATCAAAAGTGTAGGGAGACACAAACTCTTTGGGCAAGTGACTATTCTCTTTGGGCCTTAGTTTCTTTGAGAATGACACAGTCTATTTGAACTCCAAACTCTGAAGTTCGAGGAGTACTCTAGACCAGTGGTTGGTAAATTATGGCTCATGAGCCATAACTAACTAACCCTTTATTTTTATAAATAAAGTTTTATTGGGATATAGCCAAGTTCACTCATTTATACATTGACATGGCTGCTTTTTGTTAAAAATGTCACAGGTTAACAGTTTCAGCAAAGACCCTGTGCTGGCCACAAAGCCTAAAATATATACTATTTGTCTTTCACTGATAAAGTTTGCTGACACTTGTTGTAGACCAAGCTTTGGAGAAACAAGCCAAGTGGTTTTAATATCATTGGCTTATGGCCAATCCACCCAAATGCTTGTGCTTCAGCCCCGGGGAGATGACAACTGTTTGAGGACAGCTATTGTTTGGCCTCTTAGCCCTTGGGCTCAAATTCAAAGGCTTGACTCTGTTTCTGAACTGTGATCAGCCACCCATCTTGACTGATTCCAGGGTAGAGCTGATTTCTTCCCTTAGGACCAGTGAGGCTGCCAAGCCAGCCCTTAGTCAAACCTGGTCTTTTTGGAGAACCTGAAGCTACTTCCAACTCTCCTATGGGCAGATCTCACAAAAACCAAACTCATACAAACATACTCCACAGCTACCAAGTAACTTGAGCTGCAGGAAGGAAAAGTACATAACTGAGTGTTCACTTAGGGGCTCTTCCAACATGACTGAACTTTGAGGGTTTTTTTTCCCCTAGCCCTTTCCCTTCTTCACCAGGACCGACTGACCCATCCCAGCCCTCAGTGCTGTGCATCCTAGTGAGGACATTTTTAAGGGTCACGCTTACCAGTGCTACTAGTACTTGTGCTGTTGTTCTCTGATGAAGTGGGGGTGCTTTTGGAAATGACTCCTGGGGACTGAGTTGAAGTATCGTTGGGCTGAGTTGAAGTATCATTGGGCTGAC
>CAJQZJ010000531.1:1017063-1043103 GCA_907164525.1 Lophiomys imhausi | reverse complement strand
TTTTTTTTTGGTTTTTTGAGACAGGGTTTCTCTGAATATCTCTGGCTGTCCTGGACTCGCTTTGTAGACCAGGCTGGCCTCGAACTCACAAAGATCCGCCTGCCTCTGCCTCCCAAGTGCTGGGATTAAAGGCGTGCGCCACCACCGCCCGGCTTCAACTGTTCTTGTATGCAGACGCATCTCCCTTCATAAACAGAGAGATCTGGTCTCAGGTAGAGCCTTTGGCAATCAAAGATGTCCACTTAGAATCAACGTTTTATTTTTATGTTATAATTACTTTCTATTTATGGCCAAGAAAAGTAGTTCTTTTCTATCTGGGGTTGTGATATAAACTTTAAAAGTAATTCATGGGACCAATGAGATGGCTCAGCCAGCAAAGGAAGTTGCTGCCAACCTTGATGAGCTGAATTTGGTCCCTGGAAGCCACATGGTGGAAGAAGAGAGCTGATTATTGCAAGTTGTCCTTTGACCTCCACACATGTGCTGTGATATGTATTCACAGATACATGCATATATACATACATACACACACACAAAAACAAATATTAAAAATCACAAGAAAATTTATTTAGACCTTTAAAAACGCAAGTGAATTTCAAGCAAGCATTATATAACAATGTAGAGATGATGCATAGTTTGTCAAAAATCCCGAGATTAAGGCCTGGTGACACATGCCCTTAGTCCCAGCACTCCAGAAGCAGAGGTAGGGGGATTTCTGTGAGTTCAAGGCCAGTCAGGGCCACACAGTGAGACCTTGTCTCAAAAAATAACTAAACCCAGGGGCTGGAGAGATGGCTCAGTGGTTAAGAGCATTGTCTGTCTTCCTCCAGAGGACCCGGGTTCAATTCCCAGCACCCAAATAACAGCTCACAGCTGGCTGTAATCCAGTCCCAAATGATTTGACATCCTCACACACACACATACAAGCAGACAAAACACCAATTCACATAAAATAAAAATTCGTAAAAAGTAAAAAAAAAAAAAAAAAAAAGATTAAAGAACAACATCAAAACCCTAAAACCAAATAAAGTATCTCAATGGTACAACAAAGTAAGCTGAAGTTTGGGAAGCTCTGATCCAGTGCACTTTGTACGGAGGATGGCGGGGAAGGGGTCTTCTATTCCAAGGGAAACAACCAAAGAAAAGCACATTTAACCCGTGAAAAATGTCCCCTCACACTAGTAAAAGAAGCAACTGTACAAAGACTAAAATGAACTTGGTTCTTCTTTCTGGTTGGCTTCCATGCTCAAGACCCAGCTCATGGGAGTCTTTTTTTTTTTTTTTGGTTTTTCGAGACAGGGTTTCTAGTATAACAGCTCTGGCTGTCCTGGACTGGCTTTGTAGACCAGGCTGGCCTCAAACTCACAGAGATCCACCTACCTCTGCCTCCCAAGTGCTGGGATTAAAGGTGTGTGCCACCACACCCGCTCACGGGAGTCTTGACTACCTGCAGCCATGTGTCCTGGGGGAACAAAACAACACATAAAAAGACACTCAAAGCTTGAATTCGATTGACAACTGACCCATTAATCTCCTCCCTCCCCTTTTAAAAATCTATATGGGTGTTTTGTCTGAATGTGTTTCTGCACACCAGAAGATGGCATTAGGTCCCATGGGACTAATTACAGATAGTTGTGAACAGTCACGTGGGTGCTGGGAACTGAACCCAGGCCCTCTGGAAGAGCAGCCAGTGCTCTTAACCACTGAGGCATCTCTCCAGCACTTCATTAATCCTTGACTAGATTTTTTTATATATACTTTTATTCCAAGTCACCTATGAAAAGTCTCTTCCAGGTGGAAGTCTTTGATTTAACTTTCTTGGGAATCTCTTTTTTTTTTTTTCATGGGCAGTTTGAATTAAACTCTGGTGCTGGTAATGTGACTCAGCAAGTAAAGGTGACTGCTGCTAAACCTGACTGCCCAGGTTCAAACCCCAGGTCCACACAGTGAAAGAAGGCAATGGACTCCCAGAGGTTGCTCTCTGACCTCTACACATGCACCAGGGCATGTTACTTGACCCAGCAATTCCACTACAGAATTTTTTCATAGTAGCCAGCACTGGGTTTAGACTCTTTCTCTCCTTACCCAGGCCTTCCAGCACCTAGGAATGGAAGATGCTCTTCTAGACTTGGGGGCCTCAGCAAGAAACCAAAGATGGCATTCCTGAGATAGATAGTAAGTCCGCCTGTAATCAGAAAACAAACCTCACCTTGGAGCCCTCCACAGTGGGTTTTTTTTTTTAAACATTTATTTATTTATTATGTATACAGTATTTGCTCTACATATATGCCCAGGCAGATCTCAATGTAGATGGCTGTGAGCCACCATGTGGTTGCTGGGAATTGAACTCAGGACCTTGGGAAGAACAGCCAGTGCTCTTAACCTCTGAGCCACCTCTCCAGCCCTCCACAGTGGTTTTCAAGCAGAGTGTCTGCAAGTGGGGACAGAACAGATGATACGTAGCACACAAACTGACTGTCTTTTGTGGGGTCTCAAATATTCCAGTCTCAGTACCACCAACCTCTGTTGCACCAGGAATGAGGGGCCCAAGGCTGCAGGGTTGGGTGGCATAAAGTCTTAGCCATATGAGAATTAATATAAACAGTTTTTTCTTTTAGATTTATTTTATTCATGTGCGTGAGTGTTTCGTCTGCATGTATGGATGTGAATCGCACGTGTGCCTGGTGCCCCAGAAGTTCAAAAAAGGGTGTTGGATTCCTGGAACTGAAGATATGGATGGTGGTGAGCCACTTAACCACTGAGCCAGGCCCCTAATATAAAAGTTTTAATGGAGAATAGACACCGTGTACAGAAGCACAGCAGGTGAACCCTCAAATTTCCCTTAGGGGAAATGGGTCCCTGTATGGCAGTTAAGATAAGTTACTTGGCCTTGTCTCCTGTGTAGGGATCTAACCAAACAGATAAGAGGAGGGCAGCTCACTATCTGGCTACGCAGAATATTTTATCGTCCCACTTGTCCTTTCTGAGACTCGCCTTTTTGGGGTGAGGCACTAGGGGACAACATTAAGTGTCAGGCTCTGGGTAAGGCAGTGGTTCTCAATCTGTGGGTCGTGACCCCCTTGTGGGTTGAATGACCCTTTCATGGGGGTTGCATATCAGATATCCTGCATATTAGGATATTTACATTATGAGTCATAATAGTAGCAAAATTGCAGTTATGAAGTAGCAACAAAAATAATTTTATGGCTGGGGAGGGTCACTACAACATGAGGAGCTGTATTAACAGGGGAGAACCACTGCTCTAAGGCATCATGAGCCACTGGGTTGGGGCCAGGGCACTTTGCTTTTTTATTTTTTGGCCTTTTAATGCCACACCCTGGTCATTAGCTGCCAGGCAGGTTAGAACCAGAAGATTTCCTTACCCCACCTCTCTGAACTCCTACTCTGAAGCTGGGCCTGACTCCCAAGCACGGCTCCTCCCTCGAGGCAGCCCTTCTCTGGCTCTGGTTCCTCAGTCAGTGTTTGCCTTTGCCTTAATGCCATTTGTAAAATCTACATCACATCACATACTATTCTGGGGAGTAGTCCCTTTTAGTGGAGGCAGAGGAAGGAGATCTATGAAGGTGTGGGAGGTAGGGCTTAGGCACACTGTGCATGGGTTTCTGTCTTAAATGGGTTGTTATTCTAGCTCCATTGGAGTTGGGATGCCCTCAGTGATCTTTCCTGTAAATGCTTGCTGCCCCTTGGGAAAAATCTCCTCCCCTTCAATAGTATCTTCTTAGAGAACAGATCAGTGTTTGGGTTTATGAACCACAAAGTTAATTACCAATGGGGCCCAATCCCTGACACCCTTCTCTAAACTGACTAACATTTTCAGTGGAGATGCCCTGATGCTTTACGGGGCTGGGTCCCCATGTGGACCAAGTATGGGGAAGGAAGCAGGATAGATTCTCCACAACATTCCATCCCAGAGAATTAAATGTGAGCTGAATCCTGCTACGTAGCCACTGGGCTACCTACCAACAAGAAGATCCTTGTATCCTGTCAGTAAGGATAGAGGGATGAGAACCCCATTCACTCACTTCTAATGAGAATGGAACCTGTGTGGCCCACCCTAGAAATCAAGATGGCAGCTCCTCAGAAAGGCAGAAGCAGATGTAGAATTACTCTTGGACTCAGCAGCTCCATTTCCAGTTAGGTACTGGAGAAATGAAAGTATGTCCACACAGAAACTCATGCAGGAATACCCATGGCAGCATCTTTCATGATAACACAAACGTAAGACCAGCCCAATGCCTCAAAATCCACTATCACAGAAGTAAAACCCCAAATGTCCATCAACTGGCTAATAAACAGAACATGGCTTATCCATACAAAGGTTATTATTTATCCATGAAAAGGAATGGAATGCTGGCCACTGTACCTCCTGGTTAGCTTCATTGTCATCTTGACACAGCTTGGTCATCTGAGAGGAAAGCCTAGACTGGCCTGTGGTATGTCTATGGTGGGATTATCTGATTGATAACTATCTAATGCAGGATGGAGGGCACACCCACTGTGGGAAGTGCTATCCCTGGGAAGATGGTCCGGGTCATGTAAGAAAGCTAGCTAAGGGCTGGAGAGATGGTTCAGTGGTTAGGATCACTGGCTGCTCTTCCAGAGGACCCAAGTTCAATTCCCAGCACCCACATCAGACAGCTCACAGGACACACATATCCACTTATGTATATGTGTAATTGAAAATAAAATCTTTAAAAGAAAGAAAGCTAGTTAGTTAAGCATGAACCTGTGAGCCAGTAACCAGTAGTCCTCCATGGTTTCTACTTCAAGACTGTGTGAGTTCCTGCCCTAGTATCCCTCAATGACAGACTGCAACTCAGAAATTCAAGCCAAAAACGTATTTCCTCCCCTAAATTACTTTTGGTTTGAGTGGGTTGATTTCATTTTAGTTTAGTTTTTCGATAAGGTCTCACTGTAACAGTCTTGTCTTGGCTTGGAAATCGCTCTGTAGACCAGGCTGGCCTCAAACTTACAGAGATCTGCCTGCCTCTGCCTCGAGTGCTGGGATTAAAAGCGTGTGCCCATCGTGCCTGGTTTGATCAAATGGTTTCATCATAGCCACAGAAAGGAAGCAGAACACAGCACCAACAAACTTGAAAATAACAGCTAAGTGAAAGACGCCAGACATGAACGCTGCATATTATAGCAGGGCCCCAGACTTCACCATAACCGGCTCCATGGTGGAAGAGCCATTCAGGCCATAAAACTCAGTTACGCATACGGTAACACCTGCCAAAATGAAAACAAAGCCCTAATTCATCAAAGTCCGCAGTTCTGGGAAATTCCCTAAGTGTACTAACCTTGTTTTTTGGCTTCTATAGTTCCGTTTCTGGATAATTGTTCTTGTTAATGGAAGTATGTCAACCCAGGACATGGTTTTTGTGCTTAAAAGCTCTCCCTGAGAAAGGCGCAGGCTACACTGGGATTCTGAACACCCAGGGTAGTCGCTGGCTGGCTAAAAAAGACTTTCTATTGGCTTAACCCATGTCTGAGCTGTCTTCTCTGGTGGCTGCCCCACAAACACATGTGGTAGGATTTTACTTATAACAAATGTACAAATAGACAAAGCTGCAGAGATAAAATGTGGGTCAGCAGGTGGCCAGGGCGGGAGGAAGGAGATCAGAAGCAGCAGGCTTCTTGGTGGAATGGTGAATGTGGTCTAAATTGATTGTGGTGACGCAGTGAGCCCCAGACACTGTGGAGCCTGACTGAATCCATCTTCAAAAAAGAAGATTCCGTTTTGTATTAAGTTTGACCCAGAGCTGACCTCCAGTTCCAGAACAACAACAAAATGTACCCGACCTTGTATTCCAGGGGTGTTCCCTCATCATCACCAGACAGCTCACTCTGAGAAGGCTCCCAAAAAGTCTAAACAAACTTTCTGGTGGTCAAGCTGACCTCAGCTGGTTAGTCAGAAACAACGAGCCAATCAGAAATGGACATGACTAGCTACCCAAATGTCATCCAATCGTATGGTAAAGAGCCCGCTTCTTTGTCTAAGCCCCTATATAAACCTTGTATTTTTGGAGTTTGGGGGTCTCAACTCGAATTGCTGTGTCAGTGAGTATTGAGAGTCCAAGCTCTGAGCTTGAATAAACAACCCTCATGTATTTACATCAGAGTTGGCTCCTAGAGGTGGTCTTTGGGGTCTTGAGAACTGGGCAGAACAAGACCAGTTAGAATTATATCTCAGTAAAGGTATAGAAGAGGGGGAAAAGGAGGAGAAGAGAGCATGAGGGAGAGAGAGGAAGGAAGGAAAGGGAAGGGTGGAGAAGAGAGAAAAAAGCTAATTTCAGAGAAGACCGTCCTGAGGCCTTTAATCCTAGCTCTCAGGAGGCAGAGGAAGGAGGATCTCTGTGAGTTCAAGGCCTGGTCTACAAAGTGAGTCCAGGACAGCCAGGGGTCTGTTATACAGAGAAACCCTGTCACGAAAAACCAAAAAAAGAAAGAAAGAAAAAAAAATCTACAATTCTTTGTATTTTCTTTGAGGTCCCAAAGCAGTGGTGGGAAGTTTGCTTTTCAGCTTAACTTTTGGCTACACAGGATAGTTAGATAGTTGCTTCACATCACTTGTGAATCATAAACGTTAATTGATCAAATGCCTTTACATAGTATAAAATCTGCATGTAAGCACTATTTTCCCTTGTCATTATAAATTGTGTTTATTGTCAACTTGTTTAGACTCAAAGAAAACTCTTCGAAATCATTGTCTTGTGTTAAAATGTATTGTTGATACTATTCCTAAGGTCCTCAACTCCCTAGGAGCCATTTTTTTTTCCATAATAATCACGGGCAAGTTTTGAATAAATCTCTTTCCTCTGGACACATTTTTTTTTCTGCAGCAATCAACCTGTGGATCATGACCCTTTAGGGGAGTTGGATATCAGATATTCTGCATATCAGGTATTTATATTATGATTTATAACAGTAGCAAAATTACAGTTATGAAGTAGCAACAGAAATAATATTATGGTTGGGGACTGTATTAAAGGGTCTCAACATCAGGAAGGTTGAGAACCACTGATCTAGTGTGAGCCTATCCTTGCCCAAAAGCATCATGAAGGCTGGCAGAGGAGTGAGCTGTCACCACATCTTCTAGAATGAACTAAGTAACTGGCGTCCAAGCGAGTCACAAGCCATTTTCCAGAGTGCTTCTCTGGTGCTGGGGTGAACATCATGCTGTCTGTTGTGTAAATCAACCCTGAAAAGTCAGTTCTGTGGTCAGGCATGGAGATATAAGTAAAAACATGAAGTATGACAGAGCTGGCACTAACCCCAGGTCTCAGGGTTACACACCACACCGCATGGCACACCACACGGCTCCACAAGGCTGCGCACCACTGGGCACCACTCGGCACTGTACCACACCATTTCTGTTTCATGCAGACGTCTATCTGCTCAGTGTCTAACTGGGCTTTCTCAAGAATCACCAGGGATTTCTGCCTCCGTTATGAAGTGCAGCCTTATCTGTCAGCCGCGCTGAGCTGTCTGGCCGACCTTCCTCCTGAACTCTGTATCTCGCATGCTCTCAGGCACATATTTGCCCAAATGACACGTGCCCTGGAAAGTGTAGTAAACTGGATGTTTAGACCGCGGGTCTTCTTTAAATCCCTCTACAAACAAGCTATGGAACCTTGGGAGATATCCCTCTTCTGATTTTCAGTTTCCTTATCGGTAAAAAGGAGTGGGTGCTGAGTGGCATGTCATTTCCAGCTCTAGCCTCCATGAGTCAACTGATTCCTACCATGTTTTATTACTTTATTATTGCCACATGCCTTAATTCACACAAGCAATGGGAACTTTCACATAGGGATGGGAAGGCCTGGACCCTGAACCCTGGCACAAGGCAAACAACACATTATTCTATTAGTAGACATAAAACCTGAAAATAGCAACTTATTGACATATTCACAAGGATACCCGAGAATAGTTTGCTCTTGTTGTTGTTGTCTTATTTGTTTGAGACATCTCAACATGTAGCCTGGGCTGGACTTGAACACATGATCTTCCTGCCTCGGCTTTTCAAGTACTATGACTACAGGCATGCACCACCATACCAGGCTTGAGGTCATATTAGCAAGCAGATGCCAACTATTTGTGTTCATTTAGGGGCATTTCGTGTACCATTCTAAGCCACCTCCCATTCCTCTTGAGAATAAAGGGGTGTGACAACACTTGGGTAATAAATAAACGTGGTAGAGAATGAGAGGAGTGGACCCCTCTCACTTTGTTGTCACA
Organism: Lophiomys imhausi; assembly: GCA_907164525.1. NCBI lineage: Eukaryota > Metazoa > Chordata > Mammalia > Rodentia > Muridae > Lophiomys > Lophiomys imhausi. The sequence continues at coordinate 1,034,844 of CAJQZJ010000531.1, read as the reverse complement.
CTACGTCCAGGGAGCTGTCATGTTAACCTTCAGTTATGAACAGATCTTTATTGTGTCAATAATTATTCATGTAGTTTTGGGGTGGTTTCGGTTTTTTTGGTACTGGGGATTGAACCTAGGTAAGCCCTCTGTCTGAGCTGCATTGCTAGTGTGACCCTCTCTTTATAATGTGACTCTCCACTCTCCACTTGTTTCATAGCTTAGAAGGTCGTCAGGGACATAATTTAAAAAGACTGGCGTTATGTAGAAGCCAACAGCCATTGTAATTGCTTCATCATCCCTGGTGTGAACCCCACAGTGTCTTCATTTAGCAAATACTTGTATAGTGTCTATATGTAAAATACGTTTTTCTTTTCTTTTCCTTTTTGTTTTTGTTTGTTTGTTTTTACAGACAGGGTTTCTCTGTGTAACAAGCCCCGGCTGTCCTGGACTCACTTTGTAGACCAGGCTGGCCTCGAACTCACAGAGATCCACCTGCCTCTGCCTCCAAAAGTTTGCACCACCACAGCCGGCTAAGTATGATTCTTTTTTGTTACATTTGTTTATTTTGTGTGACAAGAGGTACACATGCCATGGCTCAAAAGTGTAGCTTCCATCAATGGAAAACCCAGGGACAGAACTACTTCATAAAATACAGGCACTTCCGTAACCAAACAAATGGAAGGGACATTATCTCCTTACAATAAGATAACATTGAAATTGAGCACAAAGTTTGCTTTTTGACAAAAACAAACACACACACAAGAAAAACTCCTCACCAGTTTTATGTAGGCAGGAAGTATGTCAGGAGGTATGTTTGCCCCTGATTGGACGAAGGTGGGAAGTACATAGTTTTGCGGGTTTTGCCTTTGTAAGCGCCTGACTGACTTAATTAGCAGCCATTCTCTGGGAATCCTGAGTATGGGCCTAGCCAGTGTTTAATAAAGCTTGCTTCAAATTTAGCTTAACATTTTTGGTCATGGTCTTATTCTTGCCTGGTGGGATTAAACAGGAAAGTGAAAGGCTAGATTAGCTAAGAAATTCACTAAGGCCCCAATGCTAACAAACAGTATAGGTGAGTTTCAAACTGAGGTCATTTTCACTCAAAAGACCCCAAAGTTCCACACACCAGGAGTGAACACTAACCATGAAGTACATGTTTCTGGCTTGTTTTTGCAGTGCTGGGGCTGGCAGTTGAACCCAGGGCCTTGTGTACATTAGGCAAGTTCACAACCACTAATATCTCCAGTTTTTTTGACGTTTTTTAAATTTTGAAACAGGGCTCCACAAGCCTGGGCTAACCTTGAATTAGCTGTAGAGCCCAGACTGGCCTTGAACTTGTGGTCCTTCTGTATCCGACTCTTGAGTACCTACGCTATACCAGGCCTAGCTTTTTTATTTGAATTTTGTTGAATGTTGCTGATGGAAGTTTTTTTTATTGAGATACTCCCCCATCCCCTACCGAGTGCCAGCTTTGTAATGTGCTTCTGACATTAAGTAATCCTGTATTTCTTAAATGGTCTCATGGTACTTGCTATGTAGCTCAGCCTGGCCTTGAACCCTTGAGATCCACCTGCCTCTGCTTGTTTCCCAAGTGCTGAGATTAAAGGCATGTGCCACCACAGCCCCCAGCTCCATATACTAATTCTTAAAGTGTTTTCCCAAAAGTGACACATTTCATCTTCATTCACATGTCTTTAGCCAAAGCAGGTCCCTTCAAGGGTCAGGGGAAAGGCATGACTGGAAGGAAGTACTGGAGAGGTTTAGTGGCCAGAAACGGTTTCCTTTCTACCCTCCCATCAATCACTCTTCTACTTTCTATAGTTTTATCGTTTCTAGAATGTACTATAAATGGACTCAGTGTGTTGATTTTTAAGTTTAGCTCAAAAAATGTATTTGTGTATTTTTGAGTCTGTGCACGTAGGAGCCCGAGTAGGTCTGAAGAGGGCATCAGGTCTGAAGTAGGTCTGAAGAGGGCATCAAATCCTCTAGAACTGAAGTTACAGGCAGTTGTGAGCTGCCATGTGGGTGCTGAGACTAGAACCTAGGCCCAAGAGCAGTGGGCGTTCTTGACTAAGCCATGTCTCCAGCCTATCCAGGTTTCTTTTCTTTTTTCACTTAACCCAAGGTTTTTGAGACTCAGCCTTGCAGCTGTACCTTTCCCTGTTATAGTAGTCTGTTTCTTTTAGTTGCTTGGTGACGTTCAATTGGATAGTTACTCCACACTCCACAAGATGTCCAAGCTTCGGACACTGGGCTTCAATGCTTCATCTACAAATGTGTTGGGCTGTTTTCATAGCTATCCTGGGATGTATCTGGTCCTTGGACCGCAGGTTAGACCTGTCTCATAGTCTCTCTCTTTCTCTGAGACAAAGCCTTGCTAGGTACCTCAGTCTGTCCTCTGATTCATGATGAGTCCCGGCTGGCCTTGAGCTTCCTGTCATCCCTCTGCCTCAACTTTCTGTGTTGCTGGGATTATAGGCACAAGCCACCATGGCCAGACCAGGGCCTTTGATTCTAGTGTATTTTTTTTAATGATTCACACACACACACTAATCCATTGTTTTAGTAGCACAGAGTATCTGACAAGCCTGTACTGCTGTCAGTCCCCACAGTTTGATCCTGAGCTATGATTTTGACGGTATGATTCTGAGCTGACTGGTCCCTTTATGTTGAGGGGGCAGGTTCAGACAGTGGGGTAGACTCAGGCCTGCCGTGGTGATTTGGAAGGAAACATCAGGGAAGTAAAAACAAATGCCTTATACCAAATGATAGTGTAGAATGATTGCATAAAGTCTAAAAGTCAGCGTAGACATTAACTCCTGGTATCGCTCTGTCATTCTAATATGAAGTTTCTGTTCACCATGCCAAGGGCTGCATGATGTCACAACCCCGTTATCAGAAAGCTGCTGTGTCCTTCACCTGTCAACACAGGAGGACTCTGCCCGGGGACATCACTACACCACACACACCCAGCATCTGCAAAACAGGTGACTGTGAATCCTGAAGTCTTCAGGCTGAGAGTCTGAAGACACCTGGAGAACTTTCCTTCGCAGCAAATCACACCCTGGAGCAGAGGCTCAGCCATGGAGGAGGCACCAGTGGGCTGAGCATGCAGACCCACCTAGTGTGTGGGCAAAAGGTTTCCATCGGGGCTGGAGAGATGGCTCAGCGGTTAAGAGCACTGCCTGTTCTTCCAAAGGACCCAGGTTCAAATCCCAGCATGTACATGGCAGTTCACAGCTGTCTGTAATGGCTGGATGTGATGGCGCACGCCTTTAATCCCAGCACTCGGGAGGCAGAGGCAGGTGGATCTCTGTGAGTTCAAGGCCAACCTGGTCTACAGAGTGAGTCCAGGACAGCCAAGGATACACAGAGAAACCCTGTCTTGAAAAACAACAACAAAAAAGGCTTCCATCTTGGCTTTCATAGTTATCAAAATGGAGTATTAGTCACAGAAGCCAAGATGTAGAAATAACCTAAGTGTCCACTGACAAAGGACTAAAGAAGCAGGTATAGATGTATATAATGAATATTATTCAGCATTAAAAAGGGGGGAAAGGGATCCTCTATTTTGAGATTGTGTGGAACTGGGGAGAATGGTATATTGACTGAAATAAGCCAGGCAGAAAGATAAATATTGCATGACCTCACTTACATGTATGCATTAATGTTTATTACATGTGTGTGTGTCACTGCTAATATGAAAAACCTGAGGATGTTCACTTTATAAAGAAAAGACACTGCCAATCATGGTGGCCCAACTCTAACCTCAGTACTCAAGAGACTGAAGTGGGAGCATCTGGGTTTGATGCTAACCCATATTTCAAAAAGTGAAAAAGGAGAAGAGAGAAAGGGAGGAGGGGAGGAAGAATAAAGGAGGAAGTGGGGAAGGGGACACACACATATATACACACACAAGGAGACAGAGGAAAGAGAGAGAGTATTTAGCTTGAGGCTCAGCTTTGGGGATGGCCCTCTTGGCTATGTTACATAATGGAGGGAAAGTCTGTATGTGAGGAAGAGATCATAATGCAAAAATGGAAGACAAAGAGAGACACTGGGGGTCTTAAAATTCCTCCTCTGTGGGCACATTTCTAATTAACCTCAGGCTCTTCCCCCACGTCCTACCTGTTACAGATCCTGCCATCTCCCACACTTGCCACAATGAAGACCGAGTTTCCAACACGTGGACCTTTGGAGGACCAACCACCCACTCCCCAACTTCAGTCACATGGAGCCTGAAAACACACACACACACACGCAAACAGAGAGATGAAGGTTAAAGGGCAACTACATGGACACTATCATTAGTGTTTTAAATGCTAAAGATTTGTTGAAAGATCTTATGTTACTATACATATATGTACAAGGGAGAGGACAGGTCCATTTGTCTATGAAGGAACCACTTCCTTATATATATCAAACATCAAAATACACACAACCAAATGCATACAATTTAAAAGACAAGAATCACCAGTGGAGGGGAGGTCTGGAATTGGTGTGGTTTCTAATGTCTGGCTGAACTGAGCAGAAACAGGAAGTGACCAACACAGAACCCAATGAAGACCTCAGTAGGGGCCCAGCGGTCGTGGTGCACACCTTTAATCCCGGCACTTGGGAGGCAGAGGCAGGTGGATCTCTGAGTTTGAGGCCAGCCTGGTCTACACAGTGAGTTCCAGGGCTATTGCTGGAGCCCATGCCCAGGACTCTTGGGGGGCAGGGATGAGCTGGCGCAGAGTTAATGAACCAGACTCTGGGGTCCAGTAAGTGGCAAAAGCAGACCTGTTTATTTCAAGAAGAGGGTGGCCCCTTTATAACCTCCGCCCAGAGTCCCATTGACTCCAGAACTGCAGGCTGCTGAGGCTCTTCCTTGTTGGCTCGTGTCTCATTACACGGTGTGGCTTCATCAGTCTCCAGACAGGTCCCGGCAGGTCTCCGGCTAGTTGCATACAGAAGCCCAGCCCCACCTGCACTGTTTAGCAGCAGGCCTTGTTTCTGCTCAATGGTAGGCCTTGTTCCTCCTACACAGAGAAACCCTGTCTCAAAAAAACAAAACAAAATCCAACCCAACACAACAACAACAACAACAAAAAAAGGGTCTCAGTTAGGGATGTTAGTGGAAGGAGAGAGGGTACAGTCTGACTGAGTGTGCTGACTAGATGCCCTCATGCCCCAAGCTGTGGTTGTGGCCTCTACTAGTGCCAAGTTGTTTTTTGTTTTTTCCCATAAAGTATATGACAGGCTTCAAAGGAAGCAATTGACGAATTAATGAACATTTATCTAGGCATGCAGCCACATTCTTGGCCACCATAAGTGAAAGGTCAGTAAACTGGTTTTAAAGCTCCACAGATTCTCAGACATGCTTATTTACTGTCCCATCTTCAAGACAAGAGGAGGTGGCAGTCAGTTCCTGACCTAGCTCTCCAGGTTAGAGAGAAAGTGGGTGTTATAGCTGAGTTAGGCCTTTATCACTCAGGTAGGTCTGTCCATCCATCCATCCATCCATCCATCCATCCATCCATCCATCCATGCATGCATTCATCTTCAACAGTGTGTTTCTCCACTTCAGGGCAGGGACAACGGAGAGGTGGCTCACTGCTTCCATTTGCCACCCAGAAGTTCACTATTTACTTCAGCTATTTAAACGGTGCACTGGTTAAAAAAAAAAATAATGGCAACCCCTTACACACTCGTTTGCTTGTTTTAAGAGAAAACAATGGGAATGATATTAATTTTATTGCATCATTTTTGCTGACTAGAACGCCAGACTTAGAGTGGATATAGGTATAAAAATAACCAAATTCTTAAAAATAATACTTTGCTACTACAGTACTGAATAATTAGTGGAGGTGACATTATAATACAACTTTAAATAACATTCTCATGATGGGTTTCACACAGTCAACCTGGGTGTCAGGTTTAAAGGTGTACAGAACAAAATCCAGGACAAAGGGAACAGAGTTCGTACTGCAGTCTCATCTCCATTTAAGTGTAAGGCCAGCAACACACAAATACACACATCACCAAAACCCACAGCAACTCATGTTGAACGGGTCCTTTTCTCTGTAGAACAGGCCTAGGTAATGCCCAAAGCTAAGCGAGTCGGTTCAGTTCCCCTGACAAACTGGCCACATCCCACCCCTATTCTCACCCTGTCCTCAACAATTCCGGACAAGGGCATCAAGACCATTAATTAAAATTATTGCAGAATCTACCAGTCGGCCCCTTCAAAATGACCTCTTTGAAAAATGCCCATGTGACAGGTACAGGCCAGGACCTGCCTCTTTTCAGACCTAAAGGGGCCCCTTTGGTTTTACAGGCTATTCTGTAAGCTAAAGTTTCCATCAGATGTAAAGGGGGGGTACAACCTTGTGGAGACAGCCAAGCACAGTGAATTGATTGGCATTTAAAGTTATCATTTTAACTTCAGTGTTCATATTTCCCCCCTCTGGGATTTGAGAAAAGAAAAGAAAGAACACACACACCCAAAGACAAACTACAAAACCATTTCTGTGTCCAACATGCTGATGAGAATCTTAGAATGACACTGGCAAGAAAGAAGAAATGACAGGGCTGGGGTGTGGTGCGGTAGTTCCACAGTAAAGCACGTGCCAGGCGTGTGGAAGGCCCTGGGTTCCATTCCTCAACCCTGTCCTCCCAAAGAGGAAGAAGAAAATAAAAAAGCTTTCAGGTAGATGAAGATATCTATCTGCTGTTACAGGTTGTTTTAAATAAAATACCAAAATACAAAACTTTGTATTGTTCTTCTTCCCAAAGAAGTGCTTTGGTCTCAAAGGAAAAAAATCAATATAAATTTAGAAATATGGGTAAAGCCACTAGTTTTGAGTGTGCTATGGGAGACTAAGTCAAGGGCAACTTGGCTGCTCAGCTTTACTGCTTTAGAAAGGCCCACAGTTAGAGAGAGACCCGGGCATTTCACTACTGGGCGAGGTGGCTTAAGGAGGCACCCAAAAGCCACGTGCCAGGGGTGATCCTAACGTGTTCATGCCCACTCTGGAACTTCACCTTCGAATAGACAGCGTCTTTGAAGACTTTGCTCTTGGTGGTTAGCCAGTCTCTCCTGTGAGCCAACTTTTATGACTTCCTGACTTCCTCTTTTAGACCATAATAGTCATCTCTTAGTCTTTACCCCAAATACCACCTGGCAGCTTGACTATACCAATCATACAGCAGTCTGGTTCAACATGACTTAAGATGTTTCTAAAAATAACCTCCCCAGTAAGAAAAATTGTTCAGCACCCCAGTCAACTATGTTCCCAGCTCCCTCAGGTTCACACTTCTAATATGTGGCAGCCATGGCCTCACTTTGAGAGTAAAGCAGGTAACCCTCAAATGGGTCCCTGTGCCCAGCTGTGCTTGTCAAAAACCCACCTAAACCACCCCTTTCACTTCCAGCAGCCCAAACCCCACGTACCAGTATGTTTCTTGCCAACCACAAACCAGCCAAATTTTCCTTTTTGAGACAGGGTGTCTTGTACTCCAGGAAGGCCTTGAACTCTAGATCCTCCTCCCTCAACCTTCTGGGGGCTGGGATTACAGGAGTGTACCACTGTGCCCAGTTTATGTGGTGCTGAGGACCAAACCCAAGGCTTTGTACATGCTGGGCAAACACTCTACCATCTAAGCTACATGCCCAGTCCCCTTCTCCAAATGTTCATCCTCAGCTAACACAGGTGCTCTAAGGCTTAAATACCTTGCATAGAGGCCAGGTTCATGGTGGGGACACATGGTGCTACTTATCCTCCTAAGAAACAGCCTCCAGTGTCATGAGGTAGCTCATGAAGAAAAAAAAAAAGGCCCTTTGGAGTTTACACAGAACTCAGGCTGGATTAGGGAAGACCCCCTTTCTTAGCGCTGTTCCTGAATATCCCAAGATAGACAAACTCACCTGGCCTGGTTCTTCCCTACACAAACATCTCCTAGGGAGTGAAGCTTTTCCCTTCTCCCCGTTCCCCTTGTCACAGGACCCCAATGAAGGTCTGTGACTCTTCTATACACATGCATTATACATTCTAGGTGTGGGGACTGATCCTGAACACTTGTGTCCAGCAAAGATCCTGCATGTCCAGGCATGGGTTCATCCTGTTTGCCCTGCTCATGGGCAGCTGGAGTCCTATCTCCAGGCTCCTTCTGGATGTAAGCTCAGTAGGAAGTATCTGGTCACTCCATTCCTCCCAATGGTGGGACGGAGGCCTTTCTACCTCAAGCTCCTCCAACAGTAGACTCAGCATGAACTCACCCTTGCCTGGTGCTCTCATGTTTTCACAGTTAAAAAGAACAAAACGAAACACTCTTACTCAACTCTATTTGGGCCAAACTCATGAGTCAGCAAGCATTTTTTTTTGGAATTCAAAGGACACTTTTTCTGGATGTTGGAATTCTTCACAGGAATTTTCTCTGAGTATTTCATTCTGTGGGGCTTGAGGGTCCTGGCCCTGTACAGGTGCTCATGGGCTGCAATGCCAACTGCAGGCATTAGAAGTGTGCCTGGGGACAGCCACCACATTTGGCTCTTCCCACAGCAAGGTGGTTTGGGACAAGCAGGAATATTGTGGGAAGGGCCAGAACCTGGCTATCTCATAAGGGATCTGGGGTTCAGGCAAGCAGAACACAGGAGTTCACAAAGACACAAGGAGCCATTGGTCCTCAGAGAGAGGGAGAGACAAGACCCATGGTCCTGCTGTAGCAGGTGGTGGTGACTGGTGGAGACCAAAGGGACACAGTTCACACTTCATACAGGATGGGCCCTTCATTAATTTTGGAGGAACCAGAGAACCCCGGAGAAACACATGCAGAAGCATCCCCAACAGCTGCCCCATTTCCAGAAAGGTATGCTACTGAGTTCCCAGTTTCACCTCATCCAAAACCAGGATATACCACAAGCTGATCAATGAACACAGTTCCACAGGGGACAGAACACTACACCACTCCCCCACCCCCCAGGATCCTACCACAATACAATAAAAAAGACACAGTACCTCCTTCCCCCAAAACAAACTCTCAGACCCCTAGATGGCCAGGCTTTAGTTCTCCAAGGCTGACTTGGGCCATAACTAAGTTTTGAGGGGCCACTGTACAAGAACACACACGTATCAATGACCGGGTGAGAGACAATACGTTCTCTCTTCAATGAGTGGTTAAAAGCTTCCGTGAGTTTGTGGACAACATTACAGGTTCAAAAATTAGCAGGTACGAGCCGGGCGGTGGTGGCGCACGCCTTTAATCCCAGCACTTGGGAGGCAGAGGCAGGCGGATCTCTGCGAGTTCGAGGCCAGCGTGGTCTACAAAGTGAGGCCAGGACAGTCAAGGATACACAGAGAAACCCTGTCTCGAAAAACCAAAAAAAAAAAAAAAAATTAGCAGGTACTGCCCTTACCTGTGGCTTCCTCCTAGCTCCCTATTCTTCCTGGGGGAATACCCCCAGCTTCTGCACCAGGGGTGCAGGGAATGTGTCATGTTATTCAGGCCATTCCTCAGCCACATTCTGCTGTAGGTACTCCAGCAGGCTGCATTTCCTTCAGAGGTGAGACACGGACACACGCACCAATAGTCTCCTCTCCCTTTCCTACTGCACCCCTGCAGGCTCTGGTTCCACGTTGGTGGTCAGAGCCCCAGGCCCCATGCAATTCCCTCACGGATCAAAAACATCCTACCACATGTAGGACCAGCCTGATGTGGCCTGCCGGGACACTTTTAAGGGGCACCTGGATGCTTTTAATGAAAACCAAAGGAAAGTTGTTTCGCCCTGGTTCGTACGTGCTTGGGAAAGTAAAAGAAATAAATCATAAACAAAGGAATAAATCATAAGCAAACATGTCACCCAGGCTTACAAAAGTCATGCGCTGTCCCTTGCCAATGTCAAGTTCTCATTTAGGGCTGGAAATGAGCATGACAACCTAGAAACCTTAAAATACTGTGCCCCTGGCGGCAGCACCCTCAAAGTCACAGCGGGATGTTTGCCTCCATCTGTCATTTAGTACAAGGCCCCAGGCGGGAAAACAAAAGTGCCAGCACCTGGCTGCCAATTGACCACCAAAAGGAGGCCTGTGGAAGTATCCTAGGAAAGGAAGGGCTTTCTGGAATAGTCTGGAAATGAGCCCAAAACAAAACCTCCCTGCTCAATCTATTAAAGTGCAAATTAAGGGGAAACTGAGTCCTGGAAATGGTGCCTAGTGGTCTGCTGTGGAAGACATCAGTTCTACGTGCCAGACACTCAGGGACTCGGCACTGGCCCACCCACGGTCATGTTCACAGTCACACCAGGGCTGGATGAGTGGCCTGCAGTTTGGCATCCATCTGTCCCTTCTGCTGTGTGTGGCTTGAGGGGCCCTAGGAAAGAGCAGCGAGTGCATGGTGCTCCCTTCTTGCGGAGTCCTCTGACCCAGACGTCTGGGGCAGTGGCTCAGAGAAACAGCCCCTCTGTCTCCTGGACTCAGAAGTAGTCTCTCCTCCTGCTGTCATCGCTGATGAAAGATGGGTTATACTGTCCTGGGAAAATGCAAGAGTGCCTCGATCCGGGCAATCCAGTGTAGGCTGGGTACAGTCCGTTGCGTTCAAGTTCAGGGTTCCTTACATTTGTGGGCTGGATGCCGAAGAGAAAAGAAGAGAAGTCAGTTATTCCTGGACTTAAATAAGTGTAAAAATGTTAACATTTTGATGAAGTTAAATGGGGGTTATCTATAAATAGCAAAGCACTGTCTCACAGTACTTTGGAAGCACAACTCAGGTTTATTTACGTACTTAGACAAGGTGGGGGGGGGGATGGGCACGGCCATGCTATCTGCTCCTGGTGACCTGGAACTCAAAGTCTCCTTTTCTTTTTTTTTTCTTTACATGTATGAACATTTTGTTAGCATGTATGTGTATGTACCACACGCATTCAGTGCCTGGGAAGCCAGAAGAGGATATCAGATCCTCTGGAACTAGAGTGAGCTGGCATGTAGGTGCTGGGAATTGAACCTGGGTCCTCTAGAAGAGCAGCTAGTGCCCTTAACTGCTGAGCCGTCTCTCCAGCCTCCCCCCACAATCTTCTTGCCTCTTCCTACCATGTGCTGGGATTACAGACATGTGCCACTCCACCTGGCATACAAGTCCATCTCTTTAAGGATGTAGGGATTTTAACTTTATTTTTAAAGGGGGCTTAAAAAAACATTAGTCAGGCCAGGGTACCCAAAACAACAATAAAGGCTCCATGAAGAAGTCCTCATAGCAGTGTCAGAGATAATTTTTTTTTTTGGTAGAAATAAAATACTAGATAGTGTGTACTATAAACACAATACCCACGAGAGCCCATTGTGGCACTGCCTGGACCACTTTGTTGCACTGTGTGGCACAGTGGCACTCAGGTGACAGTATCATGCTGTAAACTCAGGTTCTGTTTCTATAAAGAGAAGATGGGACTTAATCCTGGCTGGTTTTATGTAAACTTGACACAAGCTAGAGTCATCTGAAAGGACGGAACCTCAACTGAGAAAACGCCGCCCTAAGATCCAGCTGTAGGGCATTTTCTTAGTTCAGGATTAATGAGGGAGGGCCCAACACATTATGGGTGGTTCCATCCCCAGCAGGTGGTCCTGGGTTCTATGGGAAAACTGGCTGAGCAGGCCAGTAGGGAGCATTCCTCTAAGGCCTCTGCATCGGCTCCTGCCTCTAGGTTCCTGCCCTGCTTGAGTTCCTGTCCTGACTTCTTTTGGGGATGAGCAGCTATGTGGAAGTGTGAGCCCAATAAACCCTTTCCTCCCCAACTTGCTTTTTGGTCATGGTGTTTCGTCGAAGCAGTAGAAACCCTAACTAAGACAAGCTCATCTGGGCTCTTAACTAGATTTAAGTGAACCCTTTAGCTAATGCCCTGCCTCACAGCATGGTCCTCCTTGTATGGTAAGGACTCCACACCAGGGCTGAGGAGTCCCCAGCAGAGCCTGTGGGGCTCAGATACACTTTGTACAGCTTCAGTTAGGGAAGGGAAAACATGTCCCCGACAGAAAGGAAAGTCCAATGCCTGTTCAGAGACAGGACATTTAACTAGAGTTTTAACTAGAGGTGTGTTCCTGTATTTTCCCCACCTTTCTTGTTCTTCCTCCTGGCTGAAATTTTTCAAAGAGCACATTGGGACAAACCTGCCCCTCCCATCCAAAGTCTGATCCTCCTGGTCAATCCCCATAGCAACCAGAGGGATTATGGTTTCTATACTGAAATGTCTAGCGTCATTAAGTCTCCGCAGAGCAAGGTCTCAGGCTTATTGCCACACAGCAAACTAATTAGAAGTCACCTGACATCTGTTTATTTTTCGGTTCAGCCATCCCCATTTGTGTCTGCCTTGTGGCTGACACAGTGTGATTCAAACAGAACCAAACGGAATAAAAGTAAGAGCTGTGTTGTCTTCACTGTTACAGGAGAAGAGGCTTCTCAACCTGTGGGTCTCGACCGTAAATACCCGTTCACAGGGGCGGCTTAAGACCATCAGAAAACACAGATATTTACATTACGATCCATAACATTAAGCAAAATTACAGTTATGAAGTAGCAACGAAAATAAAATTTTATGGTTGTGGGCTCCTTGTGAAATCACCACAACATGAGGAACTGTATTAAAGGGTTCCAGCATTAGGAAGGCTGAGAACCACTGCCTTAAGGTATGGTCCCAGCTCTCACAACGATGTAGACCAGGGCAGGAGAGAGCCAAATATTTAAGACCTGCTTGGTGAACATGACATTGAGTCATTCTTATTATGCCTTTCCCAGCCCCCAGTTTTGACTGACAAACCACGGGAGGTGAGATACAAGATAGCAAAGGAGGTTTTTTTTTTTTTTTTTTAAAAAGGGAGCGGGCAGAGGGCTAAAACCACATTCTTTCTTTGCCGTCTCGGTTCCAATTCTTAAAGCAAGTTTGGGAATTACGACTCCCACTCCCTAAAAGTAACTTACTCCATGGAAGCGTCTCTCATGCTCAAACTGAAAATACCATGCAACTGGGCCACGGCTAAACCGAACGGCAAATAAGCCACGCGTCTGAGAGGTTCGCCACTATTCTCGTGAAGCTTGAACTAACCGTGATCCCCGAGCTGGGGGCCCTGAGCCTGGCTGGCACGGACCTACCGGGTAGTACACATCTGTCATCTGCAAGAGGTTTTTGGTGCTTCCGTTCTCGTGCATTTCAATGGCTTCTCTACCCCATTCCTGTGAGCGAGGATTCTTCGGGTACTCAGCGTAGGGGGACATCTGGAAGTCCCCACTTTTGAAGATGAGTTTGCTTAAGTCGTTTTTACTCTTTCTGTGAGATTTAAAAAAAAAAGTGCAACAAATTACATCAGTAAGTTGGGTCAGGAAATGACATCTTCCACAAGACTGACTTGAGTGTTTTGCATTGTAAATAAGACTGGGAACTGCCTACCAGATATGCTAGTATGATTTTGTATTTGACTAAAAAATTGCAACTGCCATTAGGTGTCCCGCCACCATCCAAAAGAGATGCAAAAAAGACTTCCCAACTTAAAGAGCCTAAACAGAACACGAAGGCCGTCCCAGAGGAGCTAAGGGCGCTGTGCCCTGGGGTAGCCAGGGAAACAGGAATCAGCATTCACAGCCGGCAGCAGTAGGAAAGGAGCTCAACTGTGGCCAGAGATCAGAAGCCGCAGGTAAAGCGCCAACGAGGTTCTTGGGTTTCCAGAATGGGAGCCAAGCCATGGGAGGCTCTGGCTCATGAAGACGGCTGACTTAGCCCCTGGCTCACCTGCAGCTACTAGTGATCTGGAGTGGAGCTGATCTTTTCTCTTCCTGGCAAGTATTTTATTTACAGCTTCACAAGCCACTAAAACTTCAGTGGGGCCACCAGCTTATAGACTCCACATTGTCATTTCAGCAGGCCTAGAAATGGTTAGAACAACTGTCCTAAACCTGGCTTGTGGGCGGAGGGTCAGAAATGTTTAATTATGTTTGCTCTGAGTGAGAGAATCCAAAGCGCGTTTGTTCCTTTACATTCCTGGGAAAGGCACAGAAATGACCCAGATCATAAAACTAAAGGCCCAGCTCATGGCCTCAGCACTGGCCCTTCCTCCAAGCTCAGAGCAGGCCTGCCACTCCTCCCCCTTCAGTAACCAAGAGTCCAGCTCCCTCCAAAAATAACTACGTATTGTTATAGAGAATATTGCCAATACAAGGCCTATGTCCTCCCAGCTGTCGGGCTTTGTTTCTCTGGGTAACTGCTCTCAACTGGTTTATTTCCGCTCATGCTTGTCCACAACGGCAATCTGAGAAGGGCTAATGAAAGGCCATACATGTGGCCTGCACTCCTGAGCTAGTGTTTACATTAAGTTACTCTTTGTGCCTCCCTGGAGGCAGAGGAAGTCTTAAAATGTCCCTTTATCACTGGGACAAAAAGATAGCAAGCGGTTTTGGAAAGGTCCCTCCATCTGTCACATACAAATAATTCTTCCCATTCAATATCATCTAAATCAATGATGGCCCCCCTCCTTTACTTGAACAGGTAGCTGTAGACAAGGGAGATTCATTCTCTCCTTTCTCTTCTCTTCCCATAGGAACTCCATGGCAGGTCCGTTACTGCTAAAACAGCTGAGGAAGTTGCTTCCCTCCCCGAGTCTTTGCTGCCTCTCTCTATATAACACAGCTCTGAGAGATGACTGACAAAGCCATATGATTTACTCATTTAATGTTTTTTTAATACATTCACAGTGGTGCAACCCTCATCACAATTTTAAAACCATTTCTGTCACCTCCAGAAGAAGCCTCAGCCATCTTAGCAATAATCCCCAGTTTTCCAACTTCTCCACCCTGATCTCTGCCCTAGACTCCAAATAGTCTACTTTCTCTCTCTATTAGATGCAGACTACTCTAATAACCCATATTCATATCACACCCCAGATGAGCTCTCAGATGTCTTATTTCACTCAGAATAAGATTTTGAAGGTTCACCCATATGTCAGTCAATGGCTGAACAAGGCTCTGAGGTAGTGCCCTCTCATGTTGGGGGTTTCTCTGTGTAGCCCTGGCTAACCTGGAACTCACTCTGTAGACCAGGCTGGCCTTGAACTCACAAAGATCCACCTGCCTCTGCCTCCTGAGTGCTGCCTGGCAATTACAGACAGCTGTGAACTGCCATGTGGGTGCTGGGATTTGAACCCGGGTCCTTTGGAAGCATAGCCAGTGTTCTTAACGGCTGAGCCATATCTCCGGCCCCACAGGTACAAGTTCTTGTGTGGATGTGCTCCATCTCTTTTAGGCGTCCACAAGGACAGGAAGTCCTGGGCTTACCAGACTTTCAAAGCTGCTTCACTTTTTTATATCCCTATCAGCCATGTATGTATAAGGACTCCAATTCTGCCACATTCTCATCAACATTCCTTATTTTCTGTTATTTATTTAAGACAGCCTCATTGTGCAGTCCTGGCTGTTTTGGAACCTGAAACCCACTAAGTAGATAGACCAGGTTGGCCTTTAATTCAAGGAAACCCGAGTCTCTGCCTCCTGAGTGCTGGGATTAAAGATGTGTGTCACCAAGTCCGGCTGTTTTGTATTTTTAAAATAGCCGCCTGATCCCTTGTTGAACGACTTTGAACCCTTGACTCCTCCTGCCCTTACCTACTGGTCTGGGATCAAAGGCAGATAAGGCCATGCTTTGCTTTTCGATTTTTTGCACAGCTTGGGAGCAAACCCAGGGCTCCATGCATGCTAGGCAGGACCTCTACCAACTGAATCTCATCCTCTGCTCCAGAGTTTGAAAGTTTTTAGTTTTGATAACGTCTAATTCACCTTTTTACTTTGTTGATTGTGTCATTTGTTTAGTTTTGGTTCTTCTGGAGACAGGGTCTTACTGTGTAGCCCAGGCTTGCCTAGAACCGGCTATGAACCCAGGCTGTCCTCAGCCCCCCAAAGGCTAGTTTATTCGGGGTTAAAAACCAATCCTCAAACAGCACAGTCGACAAAACAGGATTTAAATTTGAGCTCTCGGCCACTCACCTGCAACAGGTGACAATGAGTGCCACGCCTAGGATGAGTAGGAGGCCGCCTCCCGCTGCTGCTATCACCACTGTGATGAGTTGATAGGCTAAACGCACCAAACAAAGGAACAAACAGACGACTGTGATTGGCAGGAGGTCTTGAGCCCCTTTCCCACTGCCACCTCTGCCAGCATGGCGCTAGCTGCTTTCTCCCATTGCCTGGTCTCTGGGCCAGAGATCCTCAAAGGCTAGAGTTCCACTTTCTTTGTATTGAGGGGAATCCCCCTTTCAGCCCCTTCTAGGGTGGTGGCCCCGAAATTCTTCCTGTAGAGCAGCCCTGATGATATCACTAACTCACAAAAGAGAACTAGACAGGCAAGTATTGTCCCCAGACTGTTCCAAGAGATTTCATTCTTATACCTTTTTTTTTCTCTCTCACTTAAGATTGGTTACGCATCAGGAAATTTAACTTTTTATCTTGGTGGTAATAGTAAAGATAATGATGCTTGATTCACACTGAAGGCAGAGGCAGGTGGATTTCTGTGAGTTCAAAGCCAGCCTGATCTACATAGTAAGTTCCAGCCAAGCCAGGGCTGCAGTGAGACCCTGCCTCAAAAAAACAAAAATAAACCAGATGATTGATTCATTTTTTGGGGGGTCTTACTTGGTAAGACAGAACTGAAACAGGTTAAACTCAATTTCAGAAGAAATATTTCCGGTCTACTAAGTCCCAGGGGTCTGAGTCACTGTATAAACTATATCAGAGATCCAGGAGGCTCCTTGATTTAATTACCAGAAATTAGCACTGATAGAAGCATATATCATATATAATAATGCTAGAAGGTCTAATTAATTGGGTTTTATATCTGTAGCAAAATTATTTATAATAAGTTATATTAAATTTTCAATTTTTTTCTTGTGGAAATGTAATCAAAATTGGTTTCTCGGGTTGCAAGATATATGAAAGATCAATTTTATTTTATTTTATTTTATTTTATTTTTTGGTTTTTCGAGACAGGGTTTCTCTGAATATCTCTGGCTGTCCTGGACTAGCTTTGTAGACCAGGCTGGCCTCAAACTCACAAAGATCCGCCTGCCTCTGCCTCTGCCTCCCAAGTGCTGGGATTAAAGGCGTGCGCCACCACCGCCCGGCAATTTTATTTTATTTTTAAAAAATATTTCTTTTATTTCATTATCAATGTTTTACTCAACTATTTGTCTGTGACATGACTAAAGAAGCCAGAAGAGGACATTAGATCCCCAGGGACAGGAGTTTCAGAAAGCTGTGAACCACCGTTTAGGTGCTGGGAGTGAAACTCAGGTCCTCTGCAAGAGTAAGACCCTGCTCTTAACCACTGAGTCATCTCTCCAGCCCCAAGTGACCAGACTCTTTGAAGTAACTTAAGACTGAACCATAATCTGCAGACATTTTTATAAAGTCAAGGCTATGGTACAACACCACAGCTCTCGCCCTGTCTGAACATTTAGATGAAGGGTTATAAGCAGAACAGCCAGATGACAAGCTATGAACCCTTTACCTATCCTTTTATTGAAATAAATAGCCAAGAGGCCAGGTTATTATGAAAAAGATTAATACGGCAACATAGAAGTAGTGACAAACCACAGGATGCACCCCTCCTCTCCTTCGCCTCCTGATATATGCATTCAGAAGTTTCCTGTATATGAATGACACCTCCTGCTGTCATTATTATTTTACATATTTACCTTTAATTTTTTTTATTAGCGTGTGTGCATGTGCACATGTGTATGTGTGAGTGAAGGCAAAAGGAAAACCTCCTGGATGCATCTACTGTTCATTTAAAAA
>CAJQZJ010000531.1:913808-1016157 GCA_907164525.1 Lophiomys imhausi | reverse complement strand
CACACACACACACACACACACACACACACACACACACACACACACACGACATGAAAGTAGAAGGTAGACAACAAGGTGGGAGAAATAACTCTGGCTGTATAGCCTAGGGTGGTAGCCTGGAACTCACCATGTAGCCCAGTCTCCCCTCAAACTCATGATCCTTCTGCTTCAACCTTCCAAGTACCAGAGTTACAAGCTTGTGCCACCACACCTGGCTGGATAGCTAAACAAAATAAAATCTTACTTGTTCCCCCATCTTTCCCTTTAGGTACCAACTCTTATACACTGCCTTTTTCTTTTAATGACATTCACTGGGCACCAATACATTGGTAAAATGCAACAATGTTCTTTTTTTTTAAAGACCCCCGTGCTTGGATGTCACGTTAATGCAAATACTTCTAAGTATGCATGCTATGACAGCATGAGATTTGCAGTAAAACGGATGGAGTTGGAAAACATACAAAGTGAAGTGACCCAGACTCAGATATCTGGATCCTCGCTTGTAATATCTGTATGTGGGTATATGAGTGGGGGTGAGCACAAGTTACACCACTAAAAAGGAGACCATGAGAAGGGACAAAAAGGAGCTGAAGGGGGAGGCAATAGCATCCATGTGACATGAGGAAAGGGGGAAAGATTGTAGGGAGATGGAAGGGTCTTGAGGGGTACACAGGGAAGAAAGAATTAACATAAAAGAAGTATGTTTGAAAAATCCCAAGATGAAACCTGAAAGTGTGCATGCTAATTAAAAATTTTATATACGAGAAATAATAATAAAAAAGAAACAAGATGAAGAGATCTCATAATGGCATTTACCATCTCTATCAAGGGCAATTCCTTACAGAATCATTCTAACAGATCTTTTGACTTTAGCTCTCTGCGACGCAGAGCTTCATGGGGGTCTTCCTTCCCAGGTCCCCACTGTCAGGGTTGCTTGTAGCTTTGCAGGGACTGAGTGTTCCAGTGTGATAGAGACAGGGATATACCATCCCTGTCTGTCTGTCCTGGGCTTTCTAACTGAGGAGATGCTGCAGAACGAAGCTGGGGTCCTCAGGCCTCTTTCCACATGGACACGTGTTGATAGTTCAGTGCCTGGCCAGCAGTGGCCCTTCCCGCCATCCTCTCAGCTTGAGTGATCTCCGCTTGCATTTTTCACCAAGCCAGCCCACTCTGGGTCTGGTCTCCACCTCCCTGAGTATGGGTTGGTCACTGAGTGGGTCTTAGCTTTGCCTACCCTGTTGTTTGGAAGAAGCCCACTCTCTGTGTAGCCTACCCGTTCCGGGAGCTGTCCACCCAGTTGATCTACAATGAGCGTGGTCACTCATGTTGACACCCTTGGCCACAGCTGATGAGAAATGAAAACCCAAGCTCACATGGAAAACAGAGGGAACTTTCTCTTTCAAAATGACTGAACCACAATACGCACACTAGCTGTGTGGGGACTCTTGTTTTCCACTGCGTGATCTGGAAAGGGACGGAAGCTACAAGAAGCAAAAGCAGAGAGGAGTTGGAGTTATGCTCAGGCGCTCTGGAAGCTCTGGCCTCAGCAGCGGAGGTGCCCACTGAGACTGCCACACCTGATGCTCAGGTCCCAGGACAAGTCCTTCCAATAAACTGCTTAAGCTCACCAGCCTCTCACTCCAGAACTATAGCCTATGAACACACTTTCTTTCTTTAAAACTGAGCAACAGAGCTTTCTAGGCAGCCTTATTGGTTTTTGTGTAAAATTCGTTCAGTTGGGCTGGAGAGATGGCTCAGTGGTTAAGAGCCCTGGCTGCTCTTCCAAAGGACCTGGGTTCAAAGCCCAGCACCCACATGGCAGTTTGCAGCTGTCTGTAATAGCTCGGCTTGGTGGCACACACCTTTAATCCCACCACTCGAGAGGCAGAGGCAGAGGCAGGTGGATCTCTATGAGTTCAAGGCCAACCTGGTTTACAAAGTGAGTCCAGGACAGCTAGAGCTACACAGAGAAACCCTGTCTTGAAAAACCAAATAAATAAAGAAATACATAAAATAAAATCCGTTCAGTGCTTAACCAGATAAGGTCAGAGCTTTGCCTTTGAAGCCTTCCCATTCTCTTCCATCTCTGCTCAAGGTGTTCCTTTTTTTTCTCTGAAGTTTCCCTTTCTCAAGTCTCCGGGCTGTGTTGGAATCTACCCAGTGCCTCCTGCCCTCTATTATGATAATCTTCCATGTGACTCCTTCACTCTCTGCTGGGATTTCTATCCCTTCCATTGCACCACGACGAGGGGACATCAAACAGAGAATGGTGTTCTCCTCCCCCAAGCCCTGCTTCCCTACTGGTCTGATGGGAAAGGAAATCAGCTGAGGCCAGTGGAATGCCTGCTTGCCCAGCCGTCTGGGTGATTAGTGATGGCTCCTTCCTCCTAAGCATTTTGTTTCTGTCCTTCTGGACATGTGTGCCAAGAGACTTCGCTGACACAGAGAACTCCCTCTGATTTGAATCTCTGTGTAGCCCCATGCGATGGCAGGGAGAGGAATGTGAAAGCTTGTGGGTGGGCGGAAGACCGCGGGGAATATCTTTAGGTGGAAACATCTACTTCATTGGAAGAGACTGCAAACAGAGAAGAGAAGACTGCTCTAAAAGTCACCAAGAAGCGGTTAAGGAAGGAGCTGCAGGGATGGGTATGACAGGGATGGACAAAAATGTCTGTGGTAAGAAGAAACTGACCTGGAACAACAGTGTGAGTTCTGCAGACATGAGGTGACAGTGACTATAAACCAGAGAAATGGCTTAGAGGATGAGCCCATAAAAAAGCCATAAAAGGTAACCAGAGGGAAGCACGTAAGTGAATTATAATATAACACAGTATGGCATTATCAAAAGTGATATAGTAAAAGTATAGAAATGAAAACAATGCACAATAAACAAGTTATAGGGCTGGAGCAATGGCTCAGTACTGGCTGTTCTTCTAGAGGACCTGGGTTCAATTCCCAGCACCCACACGGTGGCTTGCTCACAATCATCTGTGACTCCAGTTCCAGAGGGTCCAACACCCTCTTCTGGCCTCTGTGGGCACTGGGTAGGCACACTGTGAGATATGTATACATTCAGGTGAAATACTCGTTCATGTAAAATAAAATCTTAATTTTTAAAAGTTAAAAAAACCCAGGTTACAAAATAGTATATCCAGTGAGGTCCAATTCCTTGAAAAAGAGACACACATTCACACGGATGTCACCTGTGCTTGCTCGTCATGCAATGCAGCAAGTCGCTGAGTTTGATACATTTCCTGACTCTGGTCCCATAGGTGTGGAGTGAGAATATCTGAGACTCTGTCTAGTGGGTGCGAGGTAACAGGAGCTGCTGGTCCTCACCCAGACGGTGTGTGGCTTATAATGCGTGACGGAGGGTGTACCCGCTTCCCTTTCCCTACCCACACCTCTACTCTAACTGATCGGGGTTGGAAAAGGGAAATCAATGATTTTACATTAGTCTGCGCTATGACAAAGTAAAATTAATTTTAAAAGGAGAAAAAAGTGGCTGCCATGATAGTACATGCCTGTAATCTCAGCACTTGGAAGGCTGAGGCAGGAGGATTGTGAGTCTGGGGTCATTTTAGGTTACAAAGTAAGTTTTAGGCTAGTATGGGAGATATGTTAGATTCTAATTCAACAAAGAAACATGTACACACATGTATACATACATGTGTACACATATATGCATACGTACATACACACATACATATAACACACAATTACATGTATACATATAAACACACATGAATGAGATGGGAAAAAAGTGAAGCAACTCAAAGCATTAGGGGAACCACTAATGCACTGAGGAACCAACCTAAAATTCAAGCAACAAAGGAAATGCGCGAGTCTGAGAGGACAGCAGAGGTCAAGAGAACAGCAGAGGGCAAGGGACAGGTCTGGTCACACAGTTCAGGAAGAATTCTGGACAAGAGGTATCAGAAGACACAATTGTTGGAATATGGAGTATAAACAGAGACAAATGTTCCATGGGAAGAAGAGAAAAGGGGTAAGCCAGTTGGAGTCCTTGGGTGTGGGTGACCTGCAAGTCCTTGGAAGCTAAAGATTTGAGAAAGACATATCTTTTGAAGGCTATTTCTATGAGAAGCAAGGAGTGGAACCTGGGCAGAACTAGAGAGCTAGCAAGAACCTTGAAAAAGACAGGACACAGATTACCCCTATGCTTAGAATATGCTGGAATTGGATGACAGCCAGGAATGTATTTCGAGGTCATGCAGTAGCTAAAAAAAAGTTGGTTTAGAGACCTCACAGGGCTTGAGAACAGTGTGTGTGGAGAAATCTATCCAGAGACATCTTTTGCCTACAGAAAATCTAGCTTATAGGCTGGATGTGGTAGAGCACATTTGTTAACCCCAGAACTCAAGAGATGGAGGCAGGAGGATTGTGAGTTTGAGGCTAGCCTGGGCTATATATAGTAAGATCACATCTCAAAACTAAAGAAAAAGGAAAACAAAGTTCAGGTTGAGTGACAGCCCCTGAGATGAGTGGTGCAAAACACTGAATGATGAGTCAGAGCCTCATCACCATGGGGAGATATTAGGTGTCCTCCAACTCCATAACTAACACCCAGTGTTGGGCTCAGACCACAGATAAGGAGCCAGGTGGCAAGTGTCTCTCAGTGTGTGCTGCTGAATCATGTACAGGAAGTGTCACCTCACGTTTTCACAAGTTCTGACATTTTTATCAGTCACCATAAAATGCTTCATAATACTAAGTTGATATAAATATCAAAGTCACCACGGTTTAATAAACTATCAGCGTCCATTCCTGAAGCAGGCTGGGGCTAACAATCCAGGCAGGTGTTTGCCCTCTGCTGGACACAATGATGATCACTTGGATAAATGGGAAGGGAAAAGTGGTCTCAGGGACCGGTGAGAAATTCTGGTTATTTCTAAGACCCCCGCAAACAATGGGGTTGATTTGTCTATTTTCTCACCATAAGAGCTCAGGGAATAAATGGATGTAGGGTACGCATTTCCTAGACAGATAGTAGCAACGACCATTCATAGCGAATAAAAAACACCAATGGCACACAACCCGGGACATGAATGCATGCAATACCACCTTCCACAAAAGCACAATGATCCGGAACTCAGCACTCAGGAGGCAGAAGTAGAGATGGGCGAAGCTCTGAGAGTTCAAGGCCAGCCTGGTCTGTACAGTGAGTTCTAGGCCAACCAGTGCTACATAGAGAGACTTGTCTCAAAAGAAAAAAAAAAAAAAGGAAAGAAAGAAAACAAAGGTAGGTTAGGGGAGAAAAGCTAAACCAAGCTTGATGGGGCACACAAGTAGGAAATAGCAATGGTGGGGGCTTAACATGCGGGGAATAAAGTCATGTCTACTTCCAACCTTAGATACTCATCATTTGCCACACCTGCACAGAAAGGGACAAAGCTATCCTAAAACTGTCTCCACCGCTATTGTTTGTACCATACTCTATCGTGCCTTGTATCACAAATTTTGTCTCATAATTTTTTTTTTTTTTTTTTGGTTTTTCGAGATAGGGCTTCTTTGTGTATCTCTGGCTGTCCTGGACTCGCTTTGTAGACCAGGCTGGCCTCGAACTCACAAAGATCCGCCTGCCTCTGCCTCCCAAGTGCTGGGATTAAAGGCGTGCGCCACCACCGCCCGGCTTGTCTCATAATTTTGAAGGTAATTTTCATCTCGAAAGTAGATGCCAGGGCAAGCAAATCAAACTGCTCCTCAGAAGGGACTGGGAGAGGGTGGAGATTCCATGCTTGCTGCACCATCAGCATGCTTGGCTGAGCGTTGACCTTTCTCCTTCATGGAGTAAGGCTCTGCCACACAGCAGGTGTCTTCCGAGGCTGGTCCTTGTGCCCAACAGGCACTACACTGGAAGTCTCCTGACTCAGACCTGGTGGCTTTCCCTACTCATAACTACCACGCTGTGATTGATAGCTGCCTATTATTAATCACTGATTGCATCTGTCCAACAACTCACTTCCTGTGCTTTTTTTTTTCTTCCACAAAGTTGGCACACCCACTTACAAACTGTTGCCCAAACACCATAAATCTGTGGCTGCTGAAGACTGGGTCCTAAATGGATTTTTCCCCTGGGACATTCCTCACTCTCACTCCATCCTGTCAGTGCTCTTAACCTGAGCCATCTCTCCAGCCCCCTTTCACCCCATCCTTGTATCTTCCCAAAGTCTTTCTAAACCTCCCTCTAACTCCATTACTTCCAGGAAACACTCATGAGTGTCTTGGATTTGCCCTGAGGTGTGGGCTGTGCTCCATGCCTCCTACCTCAGGCTTGATTTGCCGCACTCACAGTACAGGCAGAGCTGTACAGGGGTGTTTATTTCTTCCTCTACAGCTTGAGCTTCAGCAACCTAGGCCCCACCCAGTCACAATTCTCTAACTTTGGGATACTTACGGTTTCCACAGTTGAGACCACCAAGGCCAAATGGGCAACTGTAAGTCAAGAGAGACAAAAGAGGGCTCAGTCTCGAATCGCAAAAGCTATAATGAGGCAATCAATGTACGTGAGAAATTACTTAGAGTAGGTTCTTTATTAGGATAATCTGTCTTTTGTTCTTTTATTTTTCCTTTATTATTTATATATTTATTTGAGACAGGGTTTCTTTGTGTAGCCTTGACTAACTTGTAACTCACTCTGTAGACCAAGCTGGCCTCAAACTCAAGAGCTCTGCCTGATCCTGCCTCCTGAGTACTGGGATTAAATGCATGTGCCACCACCTCCCTACCTGGATGGCTTATCTTTCAGGTTCAGGGTTTTTAAAAAATAATTTTTAAGAACTTCATCAGAAAGAGTGAAAAGAGAGCCTACCTCATACAGGTTTCATTTTCAAGCCTATATCCATCTTCACACGCTGAAAGAGAAAAGGAAAGCCATGAGGGTCTACGTGACCAGAACTCACATCCAAACAAACACCAGCTGCCCAAAAAGCCCACAAGAGTATTCCAGAAGCAGGAAGTTTTTAATTCATCTATATCCCGACTGAACACTGTTGTCATCCCAACTCTTAAAGTGATCAAGAAGCATTTCTTGACCTCACTGTGGCTCAGTGTCCCATCAGTAAAAAGAGGATAATGAGAGAATAGCAATAACAATGATTTCTTAGGAGAAGTGATATCAAATAAGGCACGCAAGTGGCCCCCGTGGTCTAGCACCTAGTAACTACTAGGCAAATGTCTCCCTTTATAACTATTTTTTTTCAAATCATTTTTTTTAAATCAGACTTTTTTTTTTTAAGATTTATTTATTATACAGTGTTCTGTCTGCAGGTATGCCTGCAGGCCAGAAGAGGGCACCAGATCTCAATGTAGATGGTTTTGAGCCATCATGTGGTTGCTGGGAATTGAACTCAGGACCTCTGGAAGAGCAGCCAGTGCTCTTAACCTCTGAGCCATCTCTCCAGCCCCCCTTTATAACTATTGTTCAGTAAGTGCAATTATTTTAGGAAGTCCCCCAGAGATGAAGACTGTCACCCATAGATTAGTAAACCTCTACCAACTTTGACATGAGTCACCGTGACCTGGCTCTTTACTCTCTTCCTGGAGGAGGCAGAAGTGTTGTGGGTGACACCCTTTGGAACCCAGTCCTGGTTGATGACCAGGTTTTCATAAGTGAATGCCTACCTATACCCTGTGACAGGGATTCTAGACGTACCTAGATGTGTTCTAATTTTCATCTTCAGGCCAAGAACATAGGTGTGAGCCCTCTGGCGGCAGAGCTCCAGGCCCACTGCCTTCCTGGATAGGCTAAAGCCCAGCTCTTCTCCTGGGTCAGCAATTCTCAAGCTTGCCTGATCACAGGGTTTTTGATATTAGACAACTCAACCACAAACATCAGGAATGGTAGTGCACATGTGGATGGAAGCAGACAATGAAAAACACCTCCGTACACAAATGCCTTGCAGCAAGGGATTTTACTCATGATTGATGTCTGATACCCTCTGCATACGAGATCAGACCAAAAGAAAAAAAATGGCACAGAATGTAGAGCTGCCGATAGGGAGCAGGTAGTAGAGACACAGTAGGGGAGAGCTGTGAGTGGCAAGGGCAATCATGGGCTGGGGATGGCGGGTAGATACCCTGCAGGCTGGGGAGGACAGAAGGTCTCGCAGACTTCCCGTGGTCTGCCATGAATTTGTGCATAATTGTATTATCTGTGTAGAAGTGTTTAGTATTTTTCTTCTTTTAAGTTTTTAGCACTAGAAGCTAAATATTCCTAGCATCTACTTTATTACTGTCATACATCATCTATTACTTGCAATAGAGTTTTGTAGAATACACTTTGAGAAACACTGTTCCAAATATCCTGAAATGGAACCCAGAGTGGATCACAAAAGCTGTAAATACACGTTGGGCTCTGTAGACTGACTTTTCCTGGGTCCCATGTACCTGGACTGTTTATCTATTTTGTTTGTTTGTCTTTTTTTTTTTTTGGTTTTTCAAGGTCTCTGTGTGTAGCCTTGCCTGGCCTGAAACTCACTCTGTAGACCAGGCTGGCCTTGAACTCACAGAGATCTGCCTGCCTCTGCCTCCCGAGTACTGGGATTAAAGGGATGTGCCACCACGCCCAGCTATGAACTTCCATGGTTTTGGCTTGGTTTTTCAAGGCAGGGTCTCTGTGTGGCCTTGGCTGTCCTGGAACTCTCTGAAGACCAGGCTGAAGACTGTCTATTTTAAGCAGCAGCCATAAGAAACCCCTATGATACCTATTGTATGTAGCCAGGAACCACACTGCTACCTCTTGTGAACATGCCCACAAAAATTTCTTGTGGGCCTCAATGTCCGAAAAGATGGGGAGAGCCTCCTAGACAACACTGGTGTGTTTCTTTACTTCATGGGCTCTGACTCCTTCCAAACCATGATCTTTCTGGTTTTGCCTTAGTGTCTGGTCATAGACCTCGAATGGATGGACTTCCTTGGCTAATCCACCATTTAGCTTTCTACATGTTCAATTCCCTTCCAGTCTCAGCAAAGCAGCCAGTTTCCCCTGCAATCTGACTTACTTCTTAAACACGAACACTTGCTGGCTTGGAGTTCATAACTCCCCTTCTTCAGCATCCCAAGGCTGAGGTCACAGGCAGGTGACAGTACTTCCCATTATGCCTTTATTCCCCCATTGCCACACCTAACCAGTCAAACCTGTGATTATTTTTAACAGTAGATAATTTAGCAGGGTGTGGTGGTGCACACTTTTAATCCCAGCACTCTGGAGGCAGAGGCAGGCAGATCTTTGTGAGTTCGAGGGCAGCCTTAGCCCATATATCAGGTTCAAGGACAGCCAGAGCCACACAGTGGATGGATCCTGTTATGGTAATGAGCTCACAAACAAAAACATCACTTAGCTACCCACTGAAACACACACTTGACCTGATCGAAATTCTACACATTTCCGCGAATTCTATACAGTTAGAATGACTACATTGAAGCAGTAGCGCCTCAGGGTTTTACACTTTAACTAGCGGTGACATTTTTTATGCACTCATCACCCACAAAAAAAGAAACAAATACTTATGACAGTTGAAACTAGAAAAACTAAGCAGCTTTATATTCTTTTTCATGACTTGTGTCCTTTTGCCTTTATTCTGACGTTCCTCATTACTTGTTATTATCCTTATTTGGTCTCCTTTCTGAATGCTCTTCTACACCCACACTTACACTGTTTGCATAAGCACATGACACAGTACAGGTCAGGATCTGCGTGTGAGGGAGAACATGTGGTTTGGTTTTGTGTTTCGTTCTTTCTGAATTTGGGCCACCTTGCCTAATATTGTACCTTCTAATTCCGTCTATTTCCTGCAAAATTTCATCATCTCATTTTTCTTTGCAGCCGAATAATATTGCACTTCATTTTACATATGCGCCACAATTTTATTTTCCATTTACCTGTTGATGGACATCTAGGTTGGTTTCGTTTTCTTGCTATCAAAAATGGAGCAGCAATAAATGGGGGTGTGCAAATATGTGTGTGCTAGAGCATGGGGTTCTCTGGGCAGATGTCAAGAGGGAAACAGCTGACCCTGTGTAGTTGTATTTTAATCTTTTAAGGAACTTCTAAACCGATTTCCATACTAATGTATTGATTTGCACCCCCACCAATCCATGAGCACGGTGCCTTCCCCACATCCTTCCTAACATTTCTTGTCAGATTTGATGATGACGGCCATTCTGACTGGGATGAAGTGCTATGACAAAGTAGTTTTAATTTGCATTTCCCTGATGACTAGGGATGTTGAGCACTTAAAAAAAAATAGTTACTGCCATTTGTGTTTGCTTGTTCATTTCATTCTCCCTGCTCAGTCAGTACCTTTTCAAATTTATATTTATTCATTTTGTTTTTACTTTTGTGTGTGTGTGTGTGTGTATGTGTGTGTGCTAGCTTGTGCATGTCATGGAGCATAAGTGGAGGTGAGAGAATAACTCTGAAGTCACTTCTCTTCTGCCATCTTATGGGATGTGGGGATTGAATCAGGTCATCAGGCCCCTGTCCCTATCCACTGAGCCATCCAACTAGCCCCCTTTTAATATTTAAAAATCTTGTTTATTTATATGAATTTTCTTTCTTCCCCCACCCCCCTCTGTTTTTTTTTGAGACAGGGTATCTTTGTGTAACAGCCCTGGCTGTCCTGGAACTCACCCTGTAGACCAGGCCGTCCTTGAACTCACAGAAATCTGCCTGCCTCTGCCTCCTGAGTGCTGGGATTAAAGATGTGGGCCACCACCGCCCAGATCATTATATGAATTTTCAATAGGTGTTTCAAAATCCTTTATTCAACAAGATAGAGTGTAATCATGCCCTATTTCGAGAAGAGACGAGGCTGTACCCCCAATCTTTGACACCCTGAGTGGTTTGAGGAAGGCAGGGCCTCCCCCACAGAACAAGCAGAGTGCTTCCACCTTTTTCTGGCCTGAGTGGAAAGCTTCACGCTCTCACTCATGGCCCCCCTTCTGCTCCGTGCTTCTCTGCCATGCTACAGTGGGGCTGTGGGAGTGAGGGAAGCCCCAGAGGGATGGCCTCTGGCTCAGACTGCAGGAGTGCTCCATGGGCACTGTCCACCTCTCCATGGTCTCAGCACTGAGGTAACCTGATCTCACCAGTCTACTCTATTCTGAACACTTTTTCCTGAAAATAAAACCATCTACGTACCCAACCCTCATGAGGGGGAGCTCTCCACTCCTGGCTGCTACCATGAGCCACGGGCAAGGTCCATTTGTTGTCCTGCCTATGAGCTCCAGCTGGTGGCTTGGGCTATTTTCATTTAGCATCAAAAGTATCCTGACTCGCTGATGTAATGACACGTCTCTAACCAAAAGAACATGAGCTGGTAAGGCAGCTCAGTGGGTAAAGGCATTTGCCACCGAGCCTGATGACCCGGAGTTCAAGCCTCAGGACCTACATGGTTAAAAGAGGAGTGACTCCTTAAGTTGTCCTCTGATCATCACATGTATGAACTCGCACAAACAAACGAGCAAAGAAATACATGCAAATTTTTTTAAAAGGTGTATCCATCATTTACCAAAGATTGAGTGTTCCTGTGTGCCTGGTGTCACTCTTGGGACTCTTAGGGACAACCTTGCCAGTAAAGGCACACCCAGTTCCTCATCACTGAGGGACTCTGACCCCAGAGCTCTGGAGACAGAAGGAATGTGGCAAGAATTTGCATATATCACCTCCTGGGCTTTTCCCACTGCTATGGAAAAAAAGCAGAATCAAGCTTAAAGTATACGGTGGAGTCTTAACTCCTTTGTAGGACACTAAGTAAGGAAACGTTGATCGTCTCAAGATGTTTCATTGTCCTTCCGTCACTTTGTTAGACCCCTGAACCCTATCCTACAATTTTGGCTCTGAAGGCACTGGCCATCTGACAAGATGAGGACTGATGGAATGTGTTCTGCAGAGGTGGCTCAGGGATTAATAAGAACACTTACTACAACACCAGGAGACCAGACTTTTGTTCCTAGCTAGCTTGTAACTCTCACTTTGGAGGATATGTTGCCCTCTTCTGGACTTCTAAGGTACTTGCAGATATGTAGCTCTTAGAACAGACACATAAAATTAAAATAAAATTTTGCCAGGTGTGATGGCGCACGCCTTTAATTCCAGCACTAAAGAGGCAGAGACAGGCGGATCCCTGCTCAGGGCCAACCAGGACTACACGGTGAGACAATAAAACAACCCCCTACCCCCCCCCCCCCCCCCCCAAAAAAAAAACCTTAAAAATTGATCATCTCAATCTGGTCAGAGGGTAAAAAGAAGGATGCTAGAATTGATACTTGTATGATGGAAAGAAGCTAAGAAACACCGGAAGGACACATTTTAATATTAAATATGTCTGTGTTCCAGCACGGACGGCCAGAAGATGCCACTGCTAACCCATCTGACAGGGCTAGAAGCCCATAAACCTCCAGAATCCCTTCATTAGAGGCCTGGTGGCCATGACCACTGCTGAGAAAGGGCCTCATGGGGCCTCAGTAACAAGCCCCAAGGCTAATAAGGGTCTCCCTCCACTGCTTCTTGGTCATTACCTGGTAAACTTTGTTTGCTTGGTGGCACCTGGGTCACTTAAAGCACACACACTGAAAATGATGACCTGGAAAGTGTCGTGTGCCATATGCCTGCGAGCCTTTGGGAAGCTGAGATGGAAGGATCATAAGCCTAAGGCTAGCTGGGCTGTATACTGAGTTCCAGGTAAGCTTTGGTTGCAAAGAGAGATCATTCCTCACCACTCCCCTAAGTCATCTCAAATTTGGCCAAATGTCTGTGTAAACAGAGGAGTGAGATGTGCATTTTATTTTCTAAATTTCTGCAATACAATCTGTAGGTTGCCAAGTTTTTATACGGTATACACACATATATGCCTCTCATTGTCTCATACAAGACATCACTATACTGCCTTTGTCATACTTTCAAAGCTATATGAGATAGCCTTCATATAGAGCAGTGGTTCTCACCCTGTGGGTCACAACCCCTTGGGAGTAGAATAACCCTTTCACAGGGGTCACCTAAGACCATCAGAAAACATGTATTTACATCACGATTCATAACAGTAGCTAAATTAGAGTTATGAAGTAATGACAAAATAATTTAATGGTTGAGGGTCACCACAACATGGGGAACTGTGTTAAGTTAAAGGGCTGCGGCATCAGGAAGGTTGAGAACCTGTTATAGAGGTTTACCCAAGGCAATGTGGAGAGTTGACAATGCCCACCTCTAAATAATTTTCTATCTAAACCCAACACTGTCAACGGGTCTAAGGCTCAGGATGAAAATGCTGCCCCCAAATATATTTTTATAGTCTTTTTCATGAAATGAGCCCTTTAAGAGAAAGTCCTGACTGAAGTGGCATGTCACCATGCCCTGGTATGTGAGTTTTCGCTTGGATCCTAGTACATCTGTCACCAGCAAGGTGTTGGCAGAGCAGGAAATCTGTGCCATTCATATTGTAACTGGAGACGGTGCTCTGTGAAAAATAACCTCTATATTGCCAGCTTTCTGGATCATCATAGATTTTAGCAGTCTTTGAAGTCAGGGAAAACAGCACTCTGGATCCAAATAAAAATTATTTTAGGGTAAACTTTTTTGGACCATATTCATTGAGTGTGGAGTGAATTCTGGCTTTTTCTAAAAAGGCTGGCAGAATTAGATTTCTTCTCTCACACACCAAGCAATCTTTAAAATGATAACCCATCAAATTATCAACAACCTAGGTAAATACAAGAGCAAGCCCCATGGATTACAAAGCACAGTCCTGAGACACAGCCTTCTGTCCTTCTCGGGACATCTAACGAAGTGTCACCACACTCATTGGAAAGAAGAGGAAACTGAGGCTCATTTCTACCTTTAGTGATTAGCATGCCACAGACAAATCTTTGGGGATAAAAATAATTTTATAACTTCCTCTAACTGGAAGAGAGAGGAAGGGAACCCTTGTGATAGCTTCCATTTTCTTTCCTTTTGAATGGGATTGGCTAGACCAGCATGCACCAGGAGATAGATGCAAAGAAACACTGTATTTATTCCTGCTGCTGGCCAAATAGCAAGAACCAGTTACCCCCAATTTGGAAGCATCACACCAAGAACAGAGACCATCAACATGGCATGTGCTGTGCCTGCCATTCTCAGAGGCATCTAGAACTGCTTGGGACCCATTGCTACCTCGGCAGGAGTGATCCATCTTGTTGAACTGAAAGTAGCCGGACTTGCACTGGCACAATGCGACGCCATCCAGGTCGGTGCAGATGGAGGTCTCTCTGTCACATTCTGGACTCTTCCGCTTGCACAAGCTGCCCGCTGGGATGTGGAAACAAGACAGTGATACCTAAGCAAACCTCTTCTTCACACCTTACAACATATGAACTTGTTATTTCAAGAGAGTTTCCTAGAGTCTCCTGGGAGCCATATTCCTCTCGGAGGCCCTGCACAGTCTCTGCCACTTGTTCCCTGGTCACCACCAGTAAATAAATATTGGAAAGCATTCCCTATGGAGAAATCAAACTGAGGAAGGAAAGGGCGCTGCCTGATCTGCAAACACAGTCACAGTGTGATGTGTTCTGTGCCTTCATGTTAAAGGACTGGGTGTAAGGGCAGGTAGGGGAGCTGGAACAAACCCAGAAAATGTGACCGAAGAGAGCGGAAATGAGATGGAATGCATGTTCATTATATAATGAATAGTGGGTGTTGATTTTGTAGACATAGTCTCCCCTCTTCTATCCCAAAGAAAAGACCTCAAGTTCTTCAGAAGGTTCCTGTTAATACTGCAAAACTCAACCCTTGCCTGGGCAAGTTCTGGTGACTGGAGCTGACAGCAGGGCTTGATGGCCCCGTGGAATTCCTAGCATCCCTTTTGAGAGTCCTGAGAAGTGAGGCTGTTGGACTGCCTGCTCCCAGTGGGGTGAGTTAGGACACAGCTTCAGTTCTCAGTGCTGAATTTCCTGCCTTTATCACTGGAAGCTGACGTGTTAAATCTGAGTTCCTTTGTTTATTGTAAGAAGTTTGTATTTAAGGGGAAACTTTTAAATGGAAAAAAATCTCACCAGGCAAACTTTGCAAAGCTGGCACCAGGGAGGAACTCAGTCTCCATGACCTGGCTTCTTTGAAGGTTTTGCCAGTCAACTAGATTTAGCAGAGAGAAACACCTCCAGGATAAAGAGTTGTCCAGGACATCCTAGCCTAGGAAATGCCTGGTCTGATGAGGTATTTTCTGGAAGCCAACACTAAGTTTTCCTTCTACCCTGTCCACTGATCTGGGCTGTTAGCAAATATGCATTGCCATGCCAGAGCAACCATTTCCTGCCCACCATCATATTTCTGTTTGAACAGGGAGGGCAGGTCTTGCCCCTGCAATGAGGAGCCACTCTCCTCAGCCTTCTCAGAGAACATGTTTCATAAAGCCGCCCAACAGGACCATGCAGAATTTCACTTAGGTTGATCCCTGGTGATGTGAGCTTTCTGCATTCACAGTTCCCATGGTCTTTCCTGGGCATGACATCCGTCGGAATAGACAATGAACACTCATACAAGCCTAAGGTTGAGGCACTCCACCGGGGATTTCCAAAGTCTCTAACTAAACCTCAGGAGACCATGAGAACTAAAGTGATTTGAAAGGAGGAAGGTGGGTACTCTGTGAACTGAGAGGAGAAACCTTCCTTGCCAGTGGCAATGTCCAGAATAGCCCAGTGCTGCCCATATGCTGGAAAATGACGTGTATAACACACGCTGGTCTAGCCTACCTTTCTAGCACCAGAAATACTACCAAGAGGCAAAACCCAGAGACAATCTAGAGAAAAACAGGGATGTGAGTCCAATTTTGGCTAATATGCATGGCTGTCATTCTGCTCATGGGATTGGAAGGGAGCAGCAGTGAGGATGGGCTCCTGGTGACAGGAGTCTTCCACACGGGGGCAGTCCAAGCAAGGCAGCTGGGTGAGAAGGCACAGCTGCTAGGGACAGGCTCTTGCAAATCCACACAATCTGACCAACTTGATCTGCGAAGCCCAGATGCATGTGCTGGCAACAGAAAAGTGCCCTGGCTCAATGCTGACCATGCAAAGGGCAGTCCAGAGATGGTTAGCAAACTGAAGGGCACCTACCTCACTGGGAGGCAAATAACGGTACCACTGAGTCCTTGGCAAGAGAAACAAAGCCATAAAACCAGAGAGGCTCCAAGTGTCCGCACACTAAAGCAGGGCATGAACTTTGAAACAAGACACTCCAACACTGCTGTGTTTAGTCCATTTCCCCCCAATTACTAAGTACCCAAGCGCCCAGAGTCTATCTCAGGGTGGAGGATAAGTGCCAGCTCCCAACCCCTGCAGCACTTGCTCATGCAAGGAAAGCTCTGGGCCAGCAGCTACAAAACCTTGACCCACTGGGAATGTCCCAGATTAACCAGCGGATGTGGCACCAAAACCTGATCCCTTCAATTTATGTCTAACATCTGGATGCCAGATGGGGAGGCTTAGCCTAAACCCTCCTTCCTTTGCCAACCCTCATCCAGTGGCACGAAGAGCTCATCAGAGTCCACTGTGATCACTTACAATTAACCAAGAGGGACTAGCTCTCTTTGCCGAGAGCCACTTTGGATTCCAGCAACCTTTCCTCTCCCATCTGTAAAACTGTCTCCGCAAGATGCAAGCATGCCTTCTAGACTTGTCCTTAATCTCCTTCACTGACCTTACCTTAACACAGGCCAAAGCCTCTAACAAAAAGAGAATCAAGGAAGAAAAATCCCCATCATTATGGCACTCCTGGGAGTACCCTGCCTCGAATCCTTTCTATAATTATATGTTTTTACAATAGGGAACAAACAGAAGATAGGTAATACCACACATGGGTCTTTGTTTTTACTTAGTAGCCACTATATGAAGGTTGTTGGATCATTGACAAATCTACACACTCGGTATGTCACTTTCTGTCTCCCCAGGTAACAGGTGTAATATCTTTTGGTTCCATCCACTCCTGTAACATCTTCCTCTTACTCTGGAACTGAACAGAAGAAACAGAAGGAGCCAGACTCCAAGGATTTGATGATCTAAAGGCCATGTGAAGACAGAACTGTTTGTGTGTGAATGAAATCCTGTGTTTACACATTCTAAAGACAGGCTCTATGAAGGAGATTTCCTAGGCCTGAGCCCCGAACCCCTCCCATTTCTAAGGCTATACTTGCCTGTAAGGGCAGGCTCCTCCCAGAGGACTCCCTCCTTACCTCTGAAGATCCGCCTCTGAGACCCCAAGAGCTGGCAGACTTCAGCAGAGGACCTGCAGGAGTTGACATATTTCTGGATCCTGTCAGCCAGGTCAAATATTGTCACATTGGAGGCCAGTGCAAAGGTGGTTTGCAGTGAGATGACCACTGTACTGGGCTCTCTGTGGGCAAAGTTATAAAGGCCTTAACTGACCTAAAATGGCATGTGGGTCCCAGGCAGTTTGCAAAGTAAATGTTACTGTCATTCTCCAGGGAAAGAATAGGAAAGCATAAAGGTCTAGTGACCTTGGCTTTGGGTTACCCAATGTATTGGTTGTAAAGCAGAGACTAGCTTTATTTTGATCACCCATGTGGGAACAGCCCCCCTATTCCATAGGCCAGTTCATCAGCAAAGAAATTCTGTGTCTTACCTAGACACACGGACTGTAGATTTGATATAACCAGGCAATGTTGAAAAACACACGTTTAACTGAAATGAAAAGCAGGGTTGTCAGGCGAAATATTTGAACCAAGAAGCAATTTCCTATTTCCGGGATAAAATAGGTAGTTTCTAGCCATCAAGTTATCAGCAGGCTCAAAGCAGTGTGGCTTCTGTGTCGCCCCCTTCCCTCCCCCAAATATCTTTCAGTTGTTCCCCCAAGAACAAAGGCAGAGGGGCAGATAATGGATCAGTGGGGGAAATGTTCAGGAAGTGTTCTGAAACCTTGGAAACAAAACATCTTCAAAGGGGAAGATCCCTTCTAAGACCCAGAGTTTCAAAGAAACAAGCCAACTGTTTATTTGGATTCAGCATAGCAAACAAGGTAACTGAAAAGGCTCAACTCCTCTCAGCTCCCCAGGTTTGATGCACCCCAAAGGCTCCTCATAATCTACAATGAGTTGACCTAACCCAAATCTTCCTCAAAAGGATTCTCTGTGGGAAATTACATGACGTGGGTCAAGAGCTCTTTTGTTGGGAACAAATTAAGAGCTATGTGCCCCGTGTTTGCCTTGTGGCCCAGAGAGAGCCGAAAGCCCCTGAGCGTAAAGCATTGTGCTGCCTCCGTAACAGCAAGGCTGGACATGATTCTGTGGAACAGAGGGCCTCAGTATCTTGTCCCAGGCAGACCCACCCATCTTCAAAGTCAGCCCTCTGACTTGGGAAGACGGTGTCAAATGTAGAATATTATCAAATGCTTTGTGGGCCTGAGTCATCAATTACTTTATATTCTCATAGCAATGAGTTATTATTATTGCCTTACTATTAACCGTTTACCCAGGTATGAGCAGAATGCCAACTTGGGAAAGCCCATGCTAGTGGCTTCTCCATGGCCATTTAATTCTTCAGTTAGTTGGGGTCAGGTGTGTGATGGCCCAGTGTTTTACATGGTGATACTTGGCCAAACAAACAAACAAGCAAACCAAGTCAGGCAAGTTGCTTAGCTCAGTGTAACACAAAGGACTGCACTTTTGCACAGGGCTATGCCCTCCACTATGTTAGAAGAAAATATCTACCTACAGAATAACCAAGAAGAGCAATGAATCTACTTTTGGCAAGAGAGGTGTCATGCCTCTGCCCTTGCAAGCCAGTTTCTAAGCTATTACTCAGAGCGTCCTGCTTGACAATAACCATCTTGTTAATCTGGGAGTCCTGGGCCATGCCAGGGTATCTGGCATAGTCCCTGTCACTACCAGATGATCATACTAATAGTGTGAACATTAGAGGGGACCCTGGATAATATGAAATCAGCTTGGAAGGTAGAGGTTTTAGGAACAGAAGTCAGCCATATGGGCGGCCAACCATATATGGCAAGGTCCAAATGAATGCTTCAGACACTAAGACTCAGGTAAGCATTATGGTTGGCAGTATTCCATATAGCCGCACACTGTCGCCAAGAGGAACCAACAATGTCAGTAACACTACAGGGCTAGAGCAACTAGAAGCTCTGCATTTGGGACCCCCAGTCTCCGTCTCATGCACCTCTTCCCTTAGCTAATTTTAACTTAAAACCTTTCAGTGCAGTGAACCGTATCTGTGAAGACAATGGTCTCCAATACGTTCTGTGGGTCCTCCTAGTAAAAGAGCTCTTTGAAACCACCAAACTCATGGCTAGTGTCACATGGGTGACCTAGTGAACCACTTTCAACTCGGCTTTTGCTTAGTGTGGTCTCAGACGATGCCATCAACGTCCAGAGACTCTCAGGTTTCCATCTGGAAGTGTGTCACCTACCCTCTTAGAGGACTGACCATCTGGCATCGTCCCTGTCACAGATTAAATGTTCAGTAGACATAGAAATGGAATTAAGATAGAAGTAAAATACACAGTCTTAAAAGAACACTTAATTCCTGGCTAATATATGAACTCTAATTCAATGTAATGGCAAATTTAATTTAATTTCATCTCTAATTTAGTGTAATGGCAAACTTCAGTTCCCAAACACCAAATCTTTGACTTGGGCAGCAGCTGAGAACAAAATGTATTGTCTGTGTTTCATTTTCTCCATTTTTTGGTTCCTGATATAAAAGCAAAGAGGGAAAGAGTAGCACCCAAGGCCCCTAGAGAATTTACATTGTGAGCTCACAAGCCCAGCTAACTGGAATTAGAATCAGGCTGCTGGCATCCTATGAGGAGAGAGTGGCCTTTCTCCAAGCTCTGAGAACACACCGCAAAGGTCACCTAAGATAACACATAAGGGTTTTCTGGGTCTTTCCACATCATCCACAGCCCGCCCTGGTGCAGGGTATCACCATGCCTGTTGACTCTGTTTGCACATGAAAAAGAAAGAGCCTAGCAGAAAGGGTCTGCACACAATGATGTGCCTGAAGCAGCGTTCTTCCCGGACATCATCAAATCCCAATACCCTTCTTTTATTTCCAAGACACTTTTTATGTCACCTTGAGCTTTCCCTCTAAATGCACACGCAAGTCTGGGATATACAGATGACCCTGAGTATTCCAGTTCTGAACGTGATCTGGTCTAGAAAACAAAGGATTAGCGCGAAGGGTCCTTTCAGGAAACTTACTGTTTGAGCGATCTCGTTTTCAGCCTCGCGAAGGTCGGAATGGTTTTCCACAGTAGCATTGAGAAAAGTCTTCTTCAACTTGACGTCAGTCACAAACGTTCTAACTGAAGAGGAAAACGTTGCCCATTAAGCCACACACAGAGACCAACGAAAGGCTATATGTATGTAAACCTCTAGAATGGCTAGCTTTACTTCCCCACAGGACAAGCTGTGTGTGTCTTCACGGGGGGGGGGGGGGGCTACCCCTTCCCCTTCTAGAAGGTAACCAGGGAACAAAAAGGGGGCAGGACAAACATTTGTGGTACGGTTAGACTCCAAGGTGCTAAAGATCCCATGATTATCAGCCACACGATGAAAACATCCCATGCTAGAAACACAGTGGGGTCCAGAAAGGAGGAAAGCATCCCCAATTTTAAGGCCCGTTTCACTCAGAATTAAATTCTAGGTAACATCAGTTGGTACTGATTGGGTCTGAGGTTCTGCAATGGGACTTGAAAATGGGCAGACAACCAAAAATTAGTTCGGGCTGCTTTTAGAGCTGGTTCTTATCATTCATTACATTAAATTCATATCTTTCCCTCTGGACAGAAGAAAAGTAATCTGAAACACAGAGACCTGTGAGGCCTTTCTAACATGGAAAGGCCTACATGCTGAATTAAGAGGAAGGCCTGCATTTGAGCCAGGGAAAACATCTAACATCTTCGAGCTAACCATCGAAAGCCCCTAGTCCCTAGTTAGCATCCTTTGCTTGTTCTACAGTTCAGCGAAGCCAGCTGCTTAGGACGCTTTCTGAACAGCAGGCGGCTCTTTGAAAACACTCTTGGCCAAGGGAAGCATTTCAAGCATGCTCTAATTTGCATGCTCCTCTGATGTTTACGAACAATGAAGCCAAATGACTTGAAAAAGGGAAAGGTGGCTGTTAGCGCAATTGAACTGCTTTCCTCCCATCTGTGGTACCCGTGGGACACTCTGCACAAAAGCTTCCAGGACAGTCACCTGACCAGGTCGCCTTCCCTTCTCACAGGCCCAGGTTCAAATCCCAGACTCTCTATACAGAAATGTGCACAGGTTAACGGTGAGGCGCACAGAAGTTTTCTGAATGTGCCTTCCGTTTTTAGCATGAGTAATATCATCTGTCCCCTCTCCCAGACCCTGTCTTCTTTCCTGGAAGGGATTTGCCAAAGGCATTTATACCTCTGTGGAGATGAGGCTATGCCTGGCTTTAAGATACTGATTTTTGTAAAAACAGCGACTTTCAGCCTATGTTTTGCCCTGGGTGATTCTATTTTACAAACAGCGTTTGACTCTATTTCATGTTTTGGACAAAGATACTCCCTCCTGTCCAGTACCACCCATGGGGCACAGAGTGATAAATATCTTGTTGCAAAAATGTATCAAATTAAATTGGGTTTGTATGAGTACAGGAGCTAATTAAAATGCTTATTGGAAAGGGAGGCCCTGAGACCTTATGAAACACACCAAGGAAGGGTGCAGCACCCACTCCTGCACCCCATAGAGAGGAGGACACCTGACACTCCTATGGCAATGCCCCCAGCAACCTGGCATCTATCTGACCATGACAGTCTGTAGGGCTTCAGCTTGGCTCACTCTCCACTGTCGTCATGGCTTCCTTTGTCCCTGTGTCCATCTGGACCCAGTTCTGCATAAGACCTCACCCCTGTGGCCTACACGAGTGTGAGTGTGTGCTTCACTTCCACAGACCTGCCCCTCTACAGCTCCTCTCAGCCTTATAGTCCCAGCACAAGCCTACAGCCCGACAGCAGCTCAGTGTGCCACTCAGCAACCCTCTAACTTGGCTCCTGATGTGAATCAGCTCTCTGCCACTTGTAACTGTAAACGTCTTGAACTTCACTGTGGTCTGCTTAACCCTTTTGTAGCCATTCTGTCACACACACACACACACACACACACACACACACACACACACACACCCCACTGTGATGTATCATGTGTGATCTGAGTTAATATTAGAAATTAAATTTGGAATAAAAGAACCCACGCTTGCCAGTGGGCAGCTATCAAGGGAAGTCACAGTAACTTGGCAAATTATAGCAAATGAAATCAAAGAAGCTTGTAAACTTATTGGTTCTCAGTAAATTTGGACATCATGGAAAGACACAGATGTGGTCCATGTTTCTAATATAGCTAGTGGATTTAAGACAACTTCTATGTCTTCAGTTACACCATCTAGCTTTAAGACAGGTATTTAAAAAAATAATTACATGTTTACTTTGTGCATATGTGCGTGCATTAGCTTGCGTGTTCTTGAGCCAAAGTACCCATGTGAAAATCAGACAACAGCTTGTGGAAGCTGGTTTTTCTCTTTCTCATGTGTGGGTCCCAGGAATCGAATTCAGGTGGTCAGACTCAGTAGCGAGCACTTTTGCCTGTTGAGGAATGTTACTGGCCCAAGACAGATTTTTCTCTCATATCTAACTGGTGATTTCATTATTGACCTATAACAAGTGGTCTGTACTGAGAGCAGTTTGCTTTCAAGGCATCCAGTCTGGTGAGTGCTGCCGTCTATCCAGACGGCTCCTCACCACACTCAGAGCTTGCTTGCATGGATCATTTTATTCGACATTCCCAAAACCTTGAGTGAGAAGTGGGGCACGCTGTAATCTGATTTTACAGATGGGGAAATTGAGGCTCTGGCTAGGCGTTGCAGGTGGTGGCCGAGAGTCTAAAGCCAGGCATTTGAAACCTGGCAAGTATACTTTCCACAGGTTTTAAAACAACAACAACAAAAAAATATTCTTATCTCCTTCATTCTCCAACTACACACTCTCAGCTACTTCCCTACAGGGTGTGGCTACATGGAGCAGGTTACCCAGATGCATATAAATATTAGAATAAGAGGAATTCTTGATTTTGACTCATGTCTACATATGTAGATTTTTCTTTTTGAAAAAATAATGCTCAATTCTTGTATTTCAAACAATTAAGAAGCCCCTCCTGCCTACCGGTAATAGGGGTTCATGCAGACAACACTTGACACAGACCTCTGTTCTCCTGAAAACAGTGAGTGAGCCCTTGTGCATGAGGCAGCATACAGTACAACTGAGGCTGATTGAAGGGTGAATTATTTTACCCGCTGTTTCAGCTTTGAAACTGTATTTTCTCGTTCTGATCTCTCCAGCAAGCAAGGTGTTAAATCCAGCAACCTAACGAGGGTCATGTCCTGTGAGCAAGAACGCTCTTACAATAAATACACTGTTATATAATAGAACCGTGGGCTGGAAACCAGGCCTCTCATCAGCCTTGACCCATGCCTGGCCACTGAACATCTCAGAGCCTCAGTTTTCGCTGCAATCTGTTGACCTGCTTCTTAACCTGCAAGATGAAGAGTGAATGTAAAAGCAACGAGCTTCATGGGCCTATCAAATAAATGAGGAAGCAAATGGACCGGGTTCCAGCAGCAGCTGTGTCCAAATGTGTCTGTCTGCGGCTAACAGCTGGAGGACTGCTTTTAAAAAACATGAAGAATGTGTGCACACAGAGGGCAATCAGGATTTTACTGTATTCTCACTCTAAAATATAAATAAATAAGTAAATAAAAATAAACACTCTAAAACTGTAAATAAATAGTAAACTTATGTAGTTGGAATGTCCTTTTGATTTTTTTTCTAACTGCAGGGTAGAATGGTTGAGCAAATAATGTTATGCACAAATGAGCATATTGTGAAGACACTAAGATATTTGTCCTTTTTTAGTAACAGCGATATACTTATAGACATATCTTGAATTTAATATATAAAAATATAATGTACATCATCAAATTGTGAGGGAAAGTATTACATTTCTAAGTGTTGGAATAACAGGCAATGTGCTTCACTTCCTTCTGTATTTCTGAATTTTTTAGCTTGGAGAAAATATTGGCTTTGGTCAGGAAGGAAACAATCACAAAGTTCTGAGGCAGACTTAACTCTCTTACCCAGATTGCATATCCCTTTCTCCAACTGGTACCCAACTGGGCATCTGCAGGTGAAAGATCCCTGAGTATTGTTGCACGTGGCTAGGGGAGGGCAGGGGCTGGAGAGGCATTCGTTCACATCTGCAGAGGACGGACAAACAAGAGCATGTTGATGGGGGGTGGCAGACAAAGTCCAGTACATACTAAGAACCAAGTGGCACTCTGTGGCGTGTGGTACAAGAGGAGAGTAGGAAACCAGCCTTGTCCTCAAGGGGACAACAACTACTTCTCAGGGTAGAGGCAGCCATATAAAGAATTAACTATAACACAAGGCGGGATTTGGATCTACAGAGGTACACATAGATCTAGTTTGTTTGTTGTTGCTGTTTTGAGACAGGGTTTCATCCTTTTACCCCTGGCTGGCCTGGAACTCACCATGTCGATCAGAGTGGCCTTGAACACACAGTGTTTCCACTGCCTCTAGCTCCTGGATGATGGGATTAAAGACATGCCCAGCAGAAATAGTAGATTTTGATGCAGGGGAGAATTAAAGGCTGTTTTCAATTATACATAAATAATACATAAGACTAAATGGACTTCAACAAGCAGCAGATCTTTGGGAGGAGGGTATGATTCTGAGCTGAGGAACCAGCAGAGCAAATTCCCAGGGCAGGAGAGTGTAGGTGTCTTTAGGCAGCTCTAGATGGTCCAGGGTTGCAGGGATGCAGAGAACCTACAGAATAGGACCAGGTCAGAAGATGCCTATGTCATGCTGTGGTCCTTCATATTATCCTATAGACAACACACGAGCAAGAAGGCACTAAACTAAAAACCTTACCTTAAGCCAGGCGGTGGTGGCACACGCCTTTAATCCCAGCACTTGGGAGGCAGAGGCAGGCGGATCTTTGTGAGTTCGAGGCCAGCCTGGTCTACAAAGCGAGTCCAGGACAGCCAGAGATATTCAGAGAAACCCTGTCTCGAAAAACAAAAAAAAAAAAAAAAACCTTACCTTAGTACACTCTAGAAGAAAAGGGTTCTTTTAAAAATGACTACTTTTAATTACGTGTATTATATGTACACACATGAGTGTGGGTGCCTATAGAGGCCAGAGGTGTCCTATTCCTTTGGAGCTAAAAATATAGGTGGTTATGAACTGCCCGGTATGGGTTCTAGTACCCAAACTTGAGTCCTCTGCAAATACGGTACACGCCGTCAGCCCTGGAAAAGGGGATCTAATTGAACAGCCCAACAGCCCAAGGTAACACTACAGTTACCTTACATCCTGTCTTTCTTACCCACACTGCAGTTGTCTCCTTGCCAGGCAGGTGGGCACACACATCGATACCCACGACCGGTGAGGTCCACGACACATTTGCCATCATGAAGACAAGGGTTCACGATACAGCTGTTGACTGAACACATCACAGGGGTTAACACCGGCAACATCGAGGCAGCTCTGGTAAACATCTTATTCTTGCAGCTAGCATCTGGTTCTTGCTTATATTTGTTTACTTGCCCTGAAAAATCACACCTACTAAAATAGAACAGGGTCCCAAGAGGTGTGAAGACAGAGGTGATGAAACTGAGCGCTTTTGCTAGTTTGTGTCCACATTCAAATGTTAGACAATTGGATCCCTGAATGCAAGCACGCATATTAAATGCTTCTTACAGGACACGCAGTTCAGGAATAATTATATTATTCCTTTGTGATACTTAGGAAATTCTACTAGCCTCAGTAAATGCCCACTTAAAACACATTCTAAGGTCGAAAGAATCCCTGGTCAATTTATTCTGTCTGCTCCAAGATTCACTCTGTGTACACAAATGCATGGCTTACTTTTTCTCTTGGATGTTGTTGAAACTATAGAAACCTTTATCCTAAAATCTTGAAACAAGTAAACATAAATTTATCTGTAGTTGCTATGCTTTTTGTTGGTTTGTTTTATTTTGAGATGGCCTCATGTAACCCAGGCTGGCTTCATATTAACTACATGGCTCAGGCTGGCCTTGAACCCCTCATCCACTTAACTCTACCTCCCAAGTGCTGGGATTATACACATGTGCCACCATGCTCAGCTGCTGAATGTCTTGAAATTTAATCAGGCTTCCACAAATTGTCCACCATCTAGAAAAATTA
Source organism: Lophiomys imhausi (assembly GCA_907164525.1). Taxonomy (NCBI): domain Eukaryota; kingdom Metazoa; phylum Chordata; class Mammalia; order Rodentia; family Muridae; genus Lophiomys; species Lophiomys imhausi. The sequence goes on along the minus strand of CAJQZJ010000531.1, from coordinate 989,864 downwards.
TTAGTGAAACACTGCAATGCCTTCTCATGTAGTTCAGGCTGGCCTCAGACTCCTAGGAAGCCTGGGATACCAGTGAACTTCTGATTCTACTGTGTCTACCTCCCAAATGCTAAGATTACAGGTATCACGTGCTCAGCTCTTTCTTTCCATACACAAAACTAGTCCCCATCTGAACTCTCACGAGGGCCTTTATGGTTAACCTTTATGACACCTTGGAATCTCATTGGTTCCCTGCCCCATGATGCCCACACTCTTGTTTTGCTCTATGTAAGTAGAAGGGCCACACTCTAGTTATGAAATACTTGTTCCCCTAGGGGTTTTGAGAAACCGAAACCTACAAAACCACATTATCATATTCAGGGAGGAAATCACTGGGGAACAAGGGAAAGAAAGCAGAAGTCAGGTCCTTCAAAATAACCAGAAACAAATGGGCTTCTCTAGACATGGTAATCTTATTCTTCAATGCTATTGTCGACTGGAGTTGGAGTTACAAGCGATTATGGGTTGCTTCATGTGGCTGCTGGGAACCAAACTCAGGGCCACTACAAGAACAGGATGCACCCCGAACAGCCCCCATACTTTAAACGTTACCTAGAATCACCCGTCTGAGCAGAGCATCTATATAATTCAACACTGCGCCCATTATATAATTCTATGGTTTCCAGTGGATGTGCTTGCAAACACTTCCCTATAGTAATGGTAACAGCTAACACTTGCTTTACGGGTATCTGATGAATCTAGTACTGAATGTATTGGCTGGTGCAAATGAATATTTTTCTGCAGATGTAACCACCTTTTACTTCTTAGACATACTCAGATTGCTGGGAAGGGGCGCTGAAGCCTAGTGGTGGGGATAGCTTATGACCCCGCACCCCAGGTTCATCTTCACTGGCTGAAGCTGTACTAAGCTCTCTGCTGGAGCCACCAGGCAGCAACTCTCTCCTTTCCCTGTAACTGAAGATGTCAAGCTGTCTTGCCTTCTTCAGCAGCAGCTCTGGAGCAGCTACGAGTGCATCGAATCGTGACCACCACATCCTGTTGTATCCCGTTTCTACCTCTCTTTGGCCCAGGTTGGCTTTGTTTTTCCTTACACCGGCACCTTCAACACATTGTACAAATAACTTTATGTACAAGGCAAAAGAAATACTCTGGTCAGGTAGTCACTGAGGAGAGATCTGTTGAACACCTTTTGTTTACATGTCCTTTGGTTACCAACTAGGAACAGAACGAGGGAGATAAAGAACTCTGAGCCTCCCTGGATGGAGGAACCTTGACCTCAGGAAGCCCCTGAGCTGACTGTCTCAGAAGCTCTGGGCTCTCTCTGGAGAGCAAGCATTCAACTCACCCCTACCTCTAACAGACCACCTAAAGCTTTTCTCTCTCTCTCTCCTTTTGTGCTGCTGGAGATCTTGCGGCAGACTGTGTACACTAAGCATGTGTTCTACCACCATTCTGCATTCTGTGTGTTTCTCCACTGTCAAAACCCACATCTATGCCTGGCTCCGGCCTTAGATGATTTAAAGGCATGCTTGAAAAGCCTGGACAATTACAGACCACGAAAGGCTATAGTTATCTCTCTTCTATGTATAACACACAGAGCCAAAGTGTCCTCTTTCCTCCTTCAGAAAGAATCACGTAACTTGGGATATCAGGAAAAAACTAGGCCCACACTGCTCATACTTCATGCTCTGTATTTCAACGTGAGCCATTCTAGGTCATAACACAGACACTGTCTCAAACACTAGCCATGTCTACACATTCACACAAATCCCAAACCCCTTGCAGCTCTAGTGCTGGATGGGGGCCTAGCGGCCAATGTGTGTGTCTGTAAGACACACTTTACCTGGGGTTTGAGGTGACAGGACTGTTGGTGACTGTGAACTGCTTTGAGCAGCAAAGGTGGTATATTTGGAAGTCAACATGTCAGCCGTAGAAACATCTGTGGTTTGAGGTGAAGATGTTCTGAGAAAATGTGAAACAGGGCTGGACTCTTCAGCATGGCCACGCTTTGTGGTTACTTCTTCTGCTGATGGGGTTGTAGTGGTCAGAGGGATTAAGTGAGTAGTAGGACCAATATGCACCCAGTCCCCTTCTGTGGTGATGGCCCCTTCTGTGGAGATTTGTGGCACTAGAATTTCAGGATTGGTTGGCAGGCGCTGTTTCTCTGGAGTAGTGTGGACAACTACAGCACCTGGGGTCAAAACTTCTGTATTTGACAGGGTGCTGGGACTGGTCACAGGAGAGTGAGTAGTCTGGGGCATGGTTGATGTCAAAGCTGGGGACATCTGGGCGAAGCTGGTGCTTGTGGCTGGAAGGGCTGGCTTTGTGGAGAACCCCATTAAGGCTGGGGACCAAGGGGCCCCTGGAGGGAGGCTCATTGTTCCTGCTTTGGTAGAGTCTGTGGGCAGAGACACCAAGCTTGGTGGCTTAGCTTCCGTGATGGGTCTCTCTTGCTGTGGGGTGCTCTGGTTGTTGGGGTCTGCCGTTTGGTTAGTGGGGAACAATGCTGTGGCTGATACTGATGTTGACATTTGGACTGAAGTCACACGTGGCTCCCTTGCTCTGTGTGGGACTAGGGTAGAAGATGAGTACGGGAAGGTTGTTTGTGAGACAGAATGTGGAGCAAGGGTAGACACTATCACGGAGATCGGTAACGGTGACGGTGAGGACGGTGAAGGTGTAGTTGTTTCAGAGGTAGACTTCAGCTGCTGTATGGGCGACCCGGTTGACGGTAAGGCTGAGAACTGCTGGGGTTGTGACAGTGAGGGTACAGGTGAAGGGGCCCCCGAATCAGTTGGGTCCTCAACAGATTTGGTACTGGCTTCGGGAACCAAGGTGTCAGGCATATTAACGGCGGATGTGAGGGACGGCAGGTTGGATGTATGCGGAGTGGAAGACTGAGCAGGTTCGCCATCATAGGAGGACACGTTACTTCTTTCAGTATGAGCCTGAGAAGAGGAAGGAGAGTCTAGGTGTGGCGAGTCTGAGATTGTAATGGAAGAGGTTGAGTGCTCACTGGCCTCTGAGGAGGAAGCGTTATCCACAATGGACAGTAATGCCCGTTCTCCTTTGGTAAAAGTAGATGAAACATAAGTGTGGTCACTGGAAGTCCTTTGTCCAGCATCTGAGCCAGGCTCTTGATAGTGGCTAAGTCCAGTGACTACAAAGAGAAAAGACAAAGTTGGGTCAAGTAAACGAGGAATCTCTGAAGCAAGCACTGGAAAATATTGTTTGTGTTTTACGCATGAACTTAGGAGAGGGAGAGGCTGTCTGGAGAGGTGATTTCTTGAGGCCAGCACTCTGAGTGAAGACAATTTTGGGGGAAGGCTAAGATAGTCAGGGTCGGCTCAGAGCACATCCCTCCTTTGAGGAGTAGTGATAGGGACCAAAGTGGGAATGATGGAGAAGTGGGGACCAGCAGCCTAAAAATAGGAAATGTTTCCAAAGCCTTTCCTCATGCTCCTTTTTAATAAAAGCAAACTGCCATTGAAAAGCTCCCAAGATCCCAAACAGTAACTGCCATTATCAAATGGAAAAAGGAAAGCGCTCCCAACTTTCCACTCTGTCTAATGAGGTATTTCTTCCCGGGAGAGGGCCTTGGCCGCAGTTATTGCTCTCTTTTATCTTAAAACTCTCAGATATGTCATCTCATATACCTCAAGCACGCATGAGGGGACAGGGGTGGGAGTGCTTCCTGCAGTGGGTGAACCCAGAAAGGTCTTTTCCTGATGAGCTTGTAAGCTACTTTTTAGGTTGCCAGCCAACTGAACCATCCTAGGACTGTGAGTCTATCTTTGGACAGAAAGGCGATTGTGGGAAGACACACCTCCGAGGGTAGGTGCCCTAGACAGCAGGCCTGTATGCTCTGTTACATTCGTGCGTGGAGTGGGGCGCACAGGGGGAGTCACTGTGTGTGAGAGGCTGAGCGACCGAAGCGTGTGCTCCCCGCTCCCGGTGAGCATTGCAGATGTGTGCGTGTGTGGGGCATATGCCCCCGAAGTGCTCTCTGCCAGGTCTGAGCCGTCACTCAGCAGGGCACCATCTTCCGGAGCTGCAGGAAAGAGAGGGCATGTAAATGCAGGGACAGAACTTTTAGCCTCATGTTCGAGCCCAGAGGCCTCTCTGAGACTCTTTACCTGTGACCAGAGGGTTGACATGAATTCACAGCAAGGACTGTCAGAGTCAAAGGATCCAGAATACTGGATTTCTGCTCAGTGATAAAATATAACACTCGGAGTTGTATCAGAGAAGTTGGTGGTAAGTTGAGGGCGGGGCCTATGGAGTGTCGGTCACCATGGGTCAAAAAATAGCCTTGATACCTACAGGCAGTGGTGGAATACTTAGGAGGCAGAGACAGATGGATCTCTGTGAGTTCATGGCCAGCCTGGTCTACAGCGTGAGTTCTAGGTCAGCCAGAGTTACACAGAGAAACCTAGTCTCAACCACCAACACCCTCCCCCCAAGAATGGAGGTTAAGGTTTGTGTTCTCTCATTTTTTATTTTATATTTATGTATATATGTGAGGGATGCACATGCCACAGCAGGAGTGAGAAACTTAGAGCATGATTTTGTGGAGTCTGTTCTCTCCTTCCACCATTTGCGTTATGGGGATGGCGGGAGGCACGCGCCTCTACCCACTGAGACATCTTGCCAGCAATGTTTTTTTTTTTTTAAACATTTATTTATTTAGTATACATTATTTGGTCTACATATATGCCCAGGCACCAGATCTCAATGTAGATGGTTGTGAGCCACCATGTGGTTGCTGGGAATTGAACTCAGGACCTTTGGAAGAACAGCCAGTGCTCTTAACCTCTGAGCCATCTCTCCAGCCCAACCAGCAATGTTTTTATTTTTAATGCACTTGCCCTATTTTGTTGGACTAGGGAAGGCACCTCATGAATAAGTGCCCTTTCCTCTCCTTTGACAGGGTGTATGTTGCACGCTAAATTTAGAACTAGCTTATATTATTAGATTACCAAGTAAATCCTTTTTGGAAATAGTGGACATAAAGATGTGTGTATATAAGCATAAATAAATCTTTTTTTTTTTTTTTTTTTTGGTTTTTCGAGACAGGGTTTCTCTGTGTTTCCTTGGCTGTCCTGGACTCACTTTGTAGACCAGGCTGGCCTCGAACTCACAAAGATCCGCCTGCCTCTGCCTCCCAAGTGCTGGGATTAAAGGCGTGCGCCACCACCGCCCGGCGCATAAATAAATCTTTAAAAACTCCTTATTTATTGTTTTAATTGTTATGCTCTAAATTTTTTGGTGTGTATGAGTGTTTTGCCTACATGTATGTATGTTCAATGTGTGTGCCTGATGCCACAGAGGCTAGAAGAGGACTTTGCACTCCCTGGAACTGGAGTTATAGGCAGTTGTGAGCCAACATGTGGGTGCTGTAAAGGAACCCAGATCCTCTACAAGAGCAACAAGTGCCCTTAGCTACTGAGCCATCTCTCCAGACCCTTTATTTTTATTTTTTAGACTTTTATTTATTTATTATGTATAAGTGTTCTGTCTGCATGTATGTGTGAGGGCCAGAAGAGGGCACCAGATCCCATTATAGATGATTGTGAGTCACCATGTGGTTGCTGAGAATTGAACTCAGGTCCTCTGGAAGATCAGTCAGTGCTCTTAACTGCTGAGCCATCTCTCCAGCCCCCTCATTTTTATTTTTAAATTATGTGGATCTGAGGTGTGGGTTTGTAAACATTGAGTGCAGTACCCATGGTGGTCAGAAGTGGGTTCCAACCTCCCCATCCCCGGAACAGGGACTTACAGGAGTCATCAGCCCTTTGGGGTGTTGGGAGAAGAACTAAGGTCCTCTGCAAGAGCAGCATGCATCCAATACAGAGGGCAGTCTCTGCAGCCCCATTAACAATTCCTAAAGTCACTATTAGTGTTAATGATGACTGGTGGGTTATACTGTAAGCACTCATTTGTTTTTCTATAAATAAGTAAAAACACTGGGGATCGGACACATGGACTCATTGGAAGCTGCTGAGCTCTCTCTTGCTGCCCACACTGCCTTGAGCAGAAGGACTATGAGTCTAGCAGCCAGACAACCTACCCTGTTGGCAGCGGCAGTCGGAAGACAGCTATCCAAAGATCACAGCTGACTGAACTGGCTCCTGAGGGCACAGTCCCAGGCAGGGCTGTTTGAGACAGTTTGAGTCAGACGTTCTGTAATCCCAAGCCTGGACAGACCATTTCTCTTTGGGCTAAAAGGGGAGCACTTCCTGTGGTAGAGGAAGTACCTGAACCTGTGCTGAAGGACAAGGCTGGGACTGGTCCAAAACACTGGTCAGTGACCCGGTGCTAAGAGCAAGGTTGTGTGTGAGTGCTCTAAAGCAAATGGCTGCAGCTGGTCCACCATCCCTTCTTGGGCTCCATAAGCAGGCTGCTTACCCTCTCTCAATTCTGCTTCTCCTGTGTTGTAACAGTAGCACCCAAAAAGGCTTCTCTGGAGTGTTCTTTTCTTGCTACTTTCAGAAAGTATGGAAGAAAGAAGCAGCAAAGGCCACAGAGAGGGTAGCTGGGGTGAAAACAGTGCCGGTGGTCAGGTTGCATCTGGGCGGCTGAAGATCTCAGAGAGGCACAGTGCAGGGGCCTAACACACCACCTAGCAAGGCCCATGGTCACCTCAACACGGCCACTCAATACTACTGGGCAACCACTGCAGAGGCGCCGTTGGCCTTGGGAATGATTCAAGCAGCTTGTGCCTCCATTCAGGTTCTCAAGCCCCAGACCCGGCATCCAGGTGCCCAGGATCAACACCCCTCTGCAACTGCTGTTGTAGTTTCGAGAAGTTGGAAGCCTTGGAGCTCTTGACAGTGGGCATGGTGAGAGTCATGCAGAGTAGCAGACTGCCTGCTCATCCCACCTGTCTGCCGGGATCCCCACCTGCCAGTCAGTGGGTGCAGATCCCTGTGCCTGAGTAACCCTGACAGCACCTGGCACACACTTCCTACTAGGTGCCCCTGACTGCAGGGAGCCCCAGGCTCCCCCAGATATGGGCCAGACAGAGGTAGGCACCTGGAGTAAAGTGGTCAGAGCAGGAAAAAAAGAAGTAAAGAATGAGAAACTAATAAAACGTAAGGCACCAATGAAGAGGTTCCAAAGGCCCTGGTCATGGGATTACCAGAGAATCAGACCTCCCAAAGCCAAGGCTGAGAATTGTTAGTTATACTGGCCATCACTAGGGGTCCTGATGCCTGGGGCCTTCACAGGGACTGTAACATTACAGGGTCCTACTTGCCACCACTTGATGCTGTCAAACACCGAGGGAAAAAAAAGGTTCTGGAGACCAGACCTGAAGAGCTCCTGCTTCCCCCATTCTTTCTATGCGGGCACAGAAAAGAGCTAACCAGAGATGAGCATGCAGACAGGACACAAGTGACCCAGAGCAACAGTAAGCCAGGAACCATGAAGGTGACTTAAGGCATGCTGAAGGACTTGGGAGACCCCTGGGTGCCGAGCCATCCAGAAGGGATGAAGGAGCCCCAACTTGGAATTTTGTGGGCAAAGAGAAAAGGATATTGGCTGAGAGATCTTCTGTACTCTGAAAGTGAGATTTAGGCGGGCAAACAATCACATCAAGGTTATAGGCTCAACAGAGTGTAGGATCATAGCCTGAAACAGCTGAGTCTGAACCTAGCAAGGGGGAGACAGAACTATTCAAGGCAAGGGTCATAATTAAAAAGATTTAAAGCCAGGCCTGGTGGCACACGCATTTAATCCCAACACTCAGGAGACAGAGGCAGGTGGATCTCTGTGAGTTCAAGGCCAGCCTGGTCTACAGAGTGAGTCTAGGACAGCCAGGGCTGTTACACAGAGAGAAATCTTGCCTCGAAAAACCAAAACCAAACAAAAAGAAAAGATTTAAAAATTTTAAATTATGTGTATATGCATATGTATCTGTGTGTGGATATATGTGTATGGGTGAGGTGCCCATGGCCAGAAGAGGGCATCAGATAGATATTCTGGAGTTGAGGTCATATGAGGTTGGGAGCCACTCGATGTTGGTGCTAGCAACCAAATTCAGGTCCTCTGCAAAAGCAGCAAGTATCCTTAATGGCTGACCCACCCCTCCACTGCCCCCTACAGCCCCATCTCGCTTTTTAATCACCCAACAGTCTGATCACAACGAAATCATGTTTTCCGCATGAACCAATTGGGCATTACTGCAGAGAGAAGTGTCCTGAGGAGGTGTGAAAAGAAAGGTTATGGAACCAAAGACTGCGGGGGGCACAGCACAGTGTCAGCATGCTTGTTGCTGAGTGTGCACAAGGCCCAGAATTCAACCCTCACTATTCGGAGTGGGGCTGGGAGGAGGAACCTATGGTCTCAGTTTGAGAAGGTAAAAATCCTGAGCCCTGTAGTGGTAAGGGTGGAAAATGACATTTCCCAGGCAAAGAAAAAAGAGTATAAACATCTTCTCCCCACACATTTGCTCTTTCTTCTTTTCTTTTCTGAGACAGGGTTTCTCTGTGTAACAGCCCTGGCTGTCCTGGACTCACTTTGTAGACCAGGCTGGCCTGGAACTCACAGAGATCCGCCTGCCTCTGCCTCCCAAATGCTAGATTTAAAAGGGATGTGCCACCACACCAGGCTCACATGTGCAAGTGATTCTTTCATGATCAGATTCTTTTGTGTGTTACAGTCATAAAAATAAGATGTGGCCCTCTGTCAGTGAGGATCCTCAATGGAGGAGATGGAGAGTTAGCAGTGCTGGGGAGGGAAGATTTTAAATCTGTTAGAAATGTAACAAGTATGTTTGCCTTAACCACCACCTACTTTATGATGATAAAACTATTGGGAATTGTTTTTTAAAATTACCCCAAAAGCATTATTTAAATAGCTCACAAAACAAAAACGAACCAACATATTCTACAATGTTCAGATTAGACGTCACCAAAATTAAAAACTGTCATGGTCCAATAATACCATCAAAGAGTAAAAATGATGGGCTACAGAGATGGGTCAGTGGTTAAGAGCACTGGCTGCTCTTCCAGAGGACCTAGGTTCAATTCCCAGCACCCACATGGCAGCTCACAACTGTCTATAATTCCAGCTCCAGGGGATCTGACACCTTCACATAGACACACATGCAGGCAAAACAGTAAAGCACATAAAATAAAAACAAATAAATTTTTTAAAAAAGTAAAAACGACAAATCACAGAATGGGAGAAAATGCAGTGAATTATACATATCAAAAGGGACTAGTGTCCAGAATATACAAAGATCCCTGGTACTTGATGAGAAGAATGATAGCTTAATTTAAAAATAGTCAAAATATTCAAATACGCATCTTCAAAGAATATACACACATGGACAATGACTATATGAATAAATGTTCGTTATCACTAGAATAATGAACTGAGAAAGGCAAATTTATACCACTCTCTATATGTGTACGCACACACGCACACACACACACACACGCACACATGCACACACACGCACACATGCACACACACACATTCATTTTGGAAAATAGTTTGGCAGTTTCTCAAAAGATTAAAAGGGATACTACTACATAACTTGGTAATTCCACAACAGCATGTATCCACATAAAATGCATCCCTGAACAATCATAGAACCACAATGTATAATAATGCATCCCTGATGGAATATTATTCAGAATATCTGAATACACAGATACACACCTGATGAATCTTGAGGCCATGTGAAATTAAATACACAGAAGGCCATATAGGATATGATTGCTTTCACAGGAAATGCCCGGAAGTTCTGCCATTAGAAGGTATTGGGGTTTGGGGCAGGCTATACCATGGGATGGCATGGACAAAGAAGCCCCCGAGTTCTATAGGAGATAAGAGGCGCATCAAAAGCTCCTCAGATGAGGGGTTGGGGAGACGGCTCAGTCAGTAAAGCACTTGCTGAGCAAGCACGTGGACAGGAGTTCGGTCCTCAGCACTCACTAAAAAGCCGAGCATGGCGGCGTGCTCCCGTCATCTCCACACGAGGGACATGGAGACAGTCTTGTTTAATCGGTGATCCCCAAGCCTAAGTGAGGGACTTGTGTACAAGATAAAGTAGGCAGCGTCTGAGGTACAATACCAGAGGTTGCCTCCATTTGCACCTGCACACATATATATGCACATACAGACGCCATAGGAAAAGAATTGAGATGTATCGGACGAAGGGACGGGACATGTAGGCATATTTGTATTAACCAGCTAAGAGAATGGCCTGGGAACAGTAATGTTACTGCCCTAGCGCATGCTTTACTAGACCAAAGGATCAGACACATCCTCAGTCCCTGTGGTATACTTCTATGCAGTAAGAACTCACTTGAGTGTTCTCCACGTGGTGCTGAGGAATCCAGGCTTTCGGAGGAAGATGAAGATGCTAAGTGGCTCCCCCGACCCAACCCTGAGCCACCCCCTCGGGGCTGTTGTGCAGTGTGTGAGAAGTGAGTCAAACCCCATGTGCTCTCAGCTTCTGCAAACGAAGCCGAGCTTTCTGCCATGTCTGTAGATGTTTTGTTCTTGGCGAGGAACCATTGTCCTGTGCTCCCTCTGTCACCAGCAGAGGGGACCGATGTAAACCCAGTCTCAGTCAGAGGCGTGGCACTTCCATTTCCTGCTTCTGAGCTGCTGGCAAGCTGATATCCTCCGAAGGCTGTAAGATATTGGGGTGGGGGGAGGCCATTAGTGGACATGGAAAAGATGTTTAACAACCAAGATGGGCATCCCCTCTAAGGCAAGCTTCCTTCCCTCTGCCAACGACTCTTGGACAGTGTTTATATGGGTCACCCTATACCCATCATCACGTTCTAAATTTTTCTAAAATTATTGGATGTCGACAATACTTGCAATCTTAAAAATAAAAGCTGGTGAGCAGAAAGTATAGACAGTAATTTATAGTCTTGAGTGTTTCTCTCTATCCCTTGAGAAGCCGCTCAAGGGAGGAGTCATTACATCTAACAAGTTCAAAGCGCATAAATATCATAGGTGGTGCATTCTTCTAAAACCAGCTGGAATATTGATGAACATTCTTCTACTTCCGACGTACAGTAAAATAAACTACAAAGAGTAAACCACATTATGAATTTTGGAAGTATATTTATGTCTGAACACTTATTTATAAAGGTGGTCTGTACACAAAAGTCACTGGATCCAGCTGTAAGGAGCAGACCAGGTCTCACCTTGAAGATGACATTTATCAAATGAAAAGAAGATGGGCCCGACCGTGAGAGCCTCAGGGTGGGGATCTCCGCTCTGCTGAGTGAGCCGAGAAGCTGAGCTTTCCTTACTGAAGCCCTCCAAGTCTTAGTGTTCTCATGTTAAGGATGGTACTTCTCCACACTCACGGACAAAAAGGCAATAGTGTGACACAGAAGATGAAAGGTCTGCTGTCACCAAGCTCACACATCCCTTCAGAGACTGTAAATGGTCTTAAAGAAAACTCCCCAGGGACACCCAACTATATCAAATGTCAAATAAAGGTAGAGCACTTACCCGGGGAATCACTTTGCCAGTGTCTAGACCGAAGCCCATATCCATGCCCTGTGGATGGCTCAGTCCCTTCTCTTTCTCCCAGACTCTCAGTTAATCTGCTGTCTGTCCTTGAGTCCACCACAGTGGGTGAGGAGTGGACTGAGGCGGAAGTTGTGGCAAGTCTGGAGTGCTCAGGGAAAGTGTCTGTCTCTTTAATAGGCTCCACGCTGACAGTCAAAGACCGGGGCATTCTTGGGACCCCATTAGTGAATGTGTTGGTGATGTGTGTGCTCTTTGTCTGGGTGGCTGACGGGTTCTGGAGAGCGGTGGAGTTGGTAAGACTCTTTATGTTTCCAGAAGCTAAAACGCGAGAAAAAAAAAATGTGCTTTGAAACCACTTGAATGGCCAAGAAAATCAGGATTCTGTCTAGGTACAAATAATGCTTATTATCTTTGATATGTGTATCTATCTGAATACTATGGATGTGATATAGAGCAGACATTTGTATCATGTTGATACATGCAAGGGCACCTGAGAGACCCTCCTTTGCTTTCTCCTTACCAGCTGAGTCTCACAGAGCTAGTTAGAGACACAGTCAGACCACTCACCATGCACAAATTCAATTTTCTATGCAAGCTAAAAGGAAGATAGATAAGAGAAACCCAGATAAAGAAACACTTTGTCCTGTTTTCTATAGAGGAACTACATTCCACAGTGCACGGATCTCATAACATAGGCCACAGTGATAAGGGTGTTGCTGCTACTTTGTTTTTAATGATGTAACCCTTTTGTTCAAAGGCTATCATAGATTAAAATCCAGTCCACACGGTAAATCAGGTTTTAGGCAGTACAGGGTGTGCAACCCCTCAGTCAGCAATGGGGCTCTTCAGAACACAGTCAAGACATTCCTGGTTTAGGACAGTAGCTCCCAACCAAGTTGTCACCAAAGGCTCTCGGTTATTCCCTAAATCGTGGCCACCATAAAGCTTATGCTTTGAAAGACCACTCAAAGTGCATTCATTAACTCATTAACAGAACTACTAACCAATAGGAGACTGTATTATTGCCCCAGGAATTTTGATTAGTTTCACCTAAAAGCAGACAGGAGCTATTACTGTAGTTATAAATCTCACTAAGTCTCCAAACCAGCATAGTATTCCACAGACCATTCTAGAAGCCCAAAGCCTCTAGGCTTGAAATAGCTTTTTTCTCATCAGTGGAATGGATGGCAGCCCTTGGATAATAATAAGATAATAAGAGAAACCCTGTCTTGAAAAAACAAACAAACAAACAAACAAAACCCCAAACAGCAACAAAACCAAGCAAACTAAAACAACAACAACAACAAACCCAAACAAAAACAAAACAAAACAAAAGAACTGACCTCTAGAAGGTACCTTAAGGCCTAACACCAAAGGGCTGAGGATGTAGCTCAGTGGTAGGAAGCTTACTTAGTAAGCATGAGGCCCTGGGTTCAAACCCAGCACCACAAGATGTCTTTATTACAGGCAAGAATAAGGTACAGGAAAGCTGGGGGAGCAAAACGATGGTGGGCAAGGGAAAAGTATGCTTTATTTTCTTTTCCAGTTAAAGCCAACAGTGATAAACACACCTACACCATGAAAGGCTTCCAGCTGTTAATCGCGACTCTGAAAAGGGAAAAAAGGAAGCTGCTATTATAAATAGTTCTTTGAAAACCAGTCTTATGTGCAGCCGTGGTCAAAAGCACAAACATATTTTAGTCAGAGTTAGAGAGAAAGTCTAGAAGGACTGGAGAGATGGTTCAGCAGTTAAGAGCACTGGCTGCTCTTCCAGAGGACCCGGGTTCAATTCCCAGCACCCACATGGCGGCTCACAACTGTCTGTAACCCCAGTTCCAGGGGGATCTGACACACATGGGGGCAAAACACCAGGGCATGTAAAATAAAAATAAATAAATCCTTGTTAAAAAGAAGACAGGTGAGAGAGAGAGAGAGAGAGAACAGGATTAAAGACTTGTACTACCACAGTCCAGCTAATAAAAGAATATAGGAAAGGGAGGGTTCCTTTTATATTCGTGCAAAACCAAAGACCCCCAACACCAGGAACATAGCCTGCTGCTCTGATTACTAGATCTTTTTTTTTTTTTGGTTTTCGAGACAGGGTTTCTCTGTGTAGCCCTGGCTGTCCTGGACTCACTTTGTAGACCAGGCTGGCCTCGAACTCGCAAAGATCCGCCTGCCTCTGCCTCCCAAGTGCTGGGATTAAAGGCGTGCGCCACCACTGCCCTGCTGATTACTAGATCTTAATGAAAACAGACACAGGTGCAGGCTGCCCCCCCCCAGAGACCGTCAACTAGAAAAGTGTGGGAGCAAAGGCATCCAGACCTGGTGGAACACAAACAAAAACCAAAAGCCGCTTTTACATAAGAAAGGCCAAGCCGGGCGGTGGTGGCGCACGCCTTTAATCCCAGCACTTGGGAGGCAGAGGCAGGCGGATCTTTGTGAGTTCGAGGCCAGCCTGGTCTACAAAGTGAGTCCAGGACAGCCAGGATACACAGAGAAACCCTGTCTCGAAAAACCAAAAAAAAAAAAAAAAAAAAAAAAGAAAGGCCAGATACAGATATGGATGGCTATCTTCCAGAGATGATTCTACAAATTACTTATAAAACATTTTTATTTCTAATCAATTACATTATGTCATTTGTTCTATAGTCCCATCAACACACAGAGGTGGGGGACAAAGATGACTTGACTTTAATTAAGAGTGGGTACTCCTCCTTCAGAGGACCCAAGCTTGGTTTGTAGCGCTCACACTGGATGGCTTACAAGTGCCTATGACTCTGGCTCCAGAGGATCCCCGGACATCCTCTTCTGACCTCTAAGGGCACCTTTATTCATGTGTGTTTACCTGCACACAGACACACACATACACACATGCAATTACAAATAAAACCTGAAAAAAAAACCCCACTGTCATGATTATACTGGATTCAGCTTGAAAAACCCAGACTTGTCCATTTTGGTAGTTTTAGCAAATAAAGGACCACAGAAATATAATCACAGAGTTCACAAACGCTCAGCCACAAAGGAAAACAGCTCCATCTCCCAGGACCTAAGGACCAGCACCCTGCCATTCCGTCTGATCATTGTAACAAGCCACCGTGGTTGGACAAGACAGCACATGCTGTAACCTTGGGAGACTGAGGCAGGAAGATCATGAGCTGGAAGCCAGTTTGGTCTACACAGCAAGTTCCAGGCCCACCTTAACTCCAGAGTAAGACCTTGTCTCAAGACTAAACACAACAAAACAGAACCACTACCCTGAAGTGAGCTATTGCAATACCTCAGGCAATGCGCTAAGTGCCCAATATACACATTTCATTTAATCATTGAAGTGAAGGTGTTTAAACACTTCTGCAAAGCAGGGCCTCTAAAGAGGGAATGCTTGCCTGATTTGTCCATAGGCACTGCGTATGATCCTGCATGGGCTCCTGCTGCATCAGCTAGGGGCAATCGCACTACATTTCCGACCAGAAGGCTGGCGTGAGGGATCACTGAAAAATCGCCCTTCTGGGGTGGCTACCCTGAAGCAGTCGTTCAAAAAAAAAAAGGAAAATTCTGAGTTTGAAACTCAGAAAAGGCAAAAATTTAAAAAAAAAATGGAAAATTAAGAAAAGAAAAATAAAAAAGGATGGAGAACTCAGCTGGAAAGATGACTCAACAGGGAAAGGCACTTGCCACCAAACCATCAAACCCAACAAGAATTCAATCCTGTGTCCTCCATGGTAGAAGGAGAACTGACAGCCGGGTGGTGGTGGCGCACGCCTTTAATCCCAGCACTCACCAAACCATCAAACCCAAGAAGAGTTCAATCCTGTGTCCTCCATGGTAGAAGGAGAACTGACAGCCGGGCGCACACCTTTAATCCCAGCACTTGGGAGGCAGAGGCAGGCGGATCTTTGTGAGTTCGAGGCCAGCCTGGTCTACAAAGTGAGTCCAGGACAGCCAGGGCTACAAAGAGAAACCCTGCTCGAAAAAAATCCCCCCCCCCAAAAAAAGGAGAACTGACTCCTACAAGTTGCCCTCTGACTCCCACACATGGTAACATGTGCACTCCCCTACACAATAAATGAATCTAATAAAAATTTTAAAATGAAAACTTAAAAGAATGGAATACCACCCACTGTGACAAGGCCAGAACTAAGTTTCTAGTCATTGTAACAGGCCACAAAGAGAAAGAACACCTGTTCACCTGGTGTGAGGAGGGCCTGTCCTGCTCACCTGGTGTGAGGGCCTGTCCTGATCACCTGGTGTGAGCATGTCACTTTGCAGTCACAGGACAAAACCCCAGAGCCTCAGGCATTATCACAGTGCTCAACCTTGACTGCTCTCCCAAACTTGCCAGGAGTATAGCTGATGCTAGAACGAGACAGACTAAATCCAAAGTCTTTCGAGCTATTTATGTTCTCTCCCTTCACAACGACATCACCGCAGAGCAATTTACCTGGACCACATCAGCTCAGCTGCCCACAGGAAAGACTCCCCTAAGTCAAGACCCGTTATCATGCCCCAGCTCTTCTTCCTGAGTCTCTACAAAATGTCACCTTCAAAGAACATAAGCAGAGTTCTCACAGACCAGCAATTGAAAGCATTTTCTAGTATGATCTTTGGCATTCCTTATATAAATATTCCTCTTGGAATTGCTGCCCCTGAAGCATTCACTGCCTATGCACTAAACTGTATGATTACTTTGTCTGACAACAATCACATGCTCCACCCTGCCTCCCTTTGTGACCCTCATTTCCAGGAAATTCATACTAAATTTAGTGCTCAATTGTCGCCATTCTCACACAATTCAACATACACATACACAATTGTCGCCATTCTCACACAATTCAACATACACATACACAATTGTCGCCATTCTCACACAATTCAACATACACGTACACATACACATTTCTGCCTTCAGAAGAGAATTTCCTCCCCTCCTCTCCCCTGCCATTTGTGGCTCTGTTTTCAGCCCCACCCCCAAACCATGATCAAACAGTGGTACATGAGCATCAAAGAGACTATGGAAAGTCACAAGAGGCAGGAGCAGGAGAGGGCAGAGAACAAGGTCTTCTGCTCTTTCTTGTAATCCCCTGGTTCATCTTCTTGGGCTTGATTTGGTGCTGTAGACACAGTCTCTATTCAGAAACAGATTAACCCCTGGCTATCCAGGGTGCAGAAGAGGCTGTAATGAACAGTGTGTTCTATTGTTGTAATAAAATACTGGCCAAAAGCAACTCGGGAATGAAAGGAAGCTTAGTTTATTTTGAAGTTCTAGGTAAAAGTCCATCACTGAGGCAGGAACTGAAGTAGAGGCCATGGAGGGGAGCTACTAACTGGCTTGTTTCCCATAGCTTGCTCAGCCTGCTTTCTTTTTTTTTTTTTTTTTTTTTTTTTTTTTGGTTTTTCGAGACAGGGTTTCTCTGAATATCTCTGGCTGTCCTGGACTCACTTTGTAGACCAGGCTGGCCTCGAACTCACAAAGATCCACCTGCCTCTGCCTCCCAAGTGCTGGGATTAAAGGCGTGCGCCACCACCGCCCGGCTCCAGCCTGCTTTCTTATAGAACCAAGACCATCTACCCACAGTGGGCTGGTTCCTCTCATATCAATCATTAGCCAACCAATCAATCTATCAAACAAACGAAAAAGCCCCACAGATTTGCCTACAGGCCAATCTGATGACATTTTCTCAATTGAGGTTCCCTCTTCCCAGAACAGCCTAGTTTGTGTCAAGTAGACAAAAAACCCAAACAGCATCACACGCTTGTGTAGCTAGGTGGCAGTAAAGGAGGCCCAGATGACCACACAGACTGAGTGGAATGGACCGCCAAATCATACCACCTTTCAGATCATCAGATCCTGCCCTTAGCTGTCATATGTGTACACACCCCCTGTACTGGCATCACTAACCTGACCGGTCTAAGTATTGGGCTTTTCCATAGATCACACTGTTAGAAAAACCACAAGCTCCTCCCTGAGCCAGTACTCCATTGCTTACTGCTGTTCACTGAGCGCGCTGGCTAGGCAAGTGGACTCCATGTATGCTTTGCCAGAGCCTGCAGGCTCTCCTTTGGCATTCTCACCTCCATGCCCGCAGGTCCTGTATCATTGACTCAGAAAGGGACAGTAGCATCTCAAGATTTCTATTCAGTAGAAGGAGAGGTATATAGGGCTTGCTTGGTAGTCTAGAAAGTGCCAGACTAACTTTAAAAAGAGAGTAGAGATTTGTTTCCTCGTTGGCCTTAGGGGGCAGTCTGACTTCACCTACAACAGCACACTAAAAAAGAGAATTCCTCAGTAAGACTCAAAGACTATGGGGATTGGAGAGATGGCTCAGCGGTTAAGAGCACTGACTCCTTTTTTTCCAGAGGACCCAGGTTCAATTCCTAGCACCCACATGGCAGCTCACACCGATCTATAACTCTAGTACCAGAAAATCCAACACTTTCACAAAGACATTCATGCAGGCAAAACACCAATGCACATAAAATAAAAATAAATAAATTATTTAAAAACAAAGACTTAAGGACTATGACAGAGAGCGAAACTCCAAAAAATTATAAAAGGAAGGTTCTAGAACAGCAGAACCCTTTTACAGGGGTCCTCTTAAACCATCAGAAAACACAGATATTTACACTATGATTCATAACAGCAGCAAAATCACAGTTATGAAGTAGCAGTGAAATAGTTTTATGGTTGGGGGTCACCACAACACGGGGAACTGTATTAAAGGGTCGCACCATGAGGAAGGTTGAGAGCCACTGCCCTAGAAGGACAGTTGCTCAAAGGCAGGCATGGTGGCTCACGTCTTTAATCCCAGCACTTGGGAGGCAGAGATAGGCAGATCTCTGTGAGTTCCAGGCCAGCCAGGATTACACAGTAAGACCTTGTCTTCATTAAAAAAAAAAAAAAAAAAAGAAGAAGAAAAAGGAATATGACAGTTTGTTGCTTTTTAGCATGAAACATACAGATGAAGAGAGAGTCGGGTCCAGTAAAGTTAGAAATGTGGATTTATTCCAAATACACCACAGTACTGGGGTTAGCATATATTATTAACATTAAATGATCCTGACCAGAATCACAGTGGAGAGTCCTCAAAAGTGCTCCTTTTCCTTTTAGCAAAGCTGGTTGTAAATCACCAAGCTACAGAACTTAAGGCTGCACTGGACAATAGCTTTTGTCTAATCCAACTAACAACTAACAGTTATGAGGTGGCTCAGAGGTTAAGAGCACTGGTTATTCTTCCAAAGGTCCTGAGTTCAATTCCCAGCAACCACATGGTGGCTCACAGCCATCTACATTGAGATCTGCTGTCCGGGCATATATGTAGAGCAAATACTGCATAATAAATAAATAAATAAATAAATGTTGAAAAAAAATATTAATTTATTGATTGATTGATTTTTATGCAGGTGTGTGTCCTTGTGTGGATGTCTAGAAGAGGACATTTGATCCTCTGGACCTCGAGTTACAGACACTTGCAGCTTCAGTGCCATCTGATGTGGCTGCTGGGAACTAAACTCAAATCCTCTGGAGCTGAGGCAAACTCAAGGACAGGAAGGACTCTTAACCTCTGAGCATCTCCACTGCAGAATATTTGATCCCATTGTGAGCCCTGAGATTCCGAATCATAAAACCTGTTTGTAATTGTGGATGGCTCAGCCTTTACTCCTAGATTTATTTACTGTAAATAAGTGATTATGGTGTGGATCCGCCCTAGCACACACCTTTAATCCAAGAGCTTTCTTGTACACAGGATTAAATAAAGTTAACCCTGGGTCAAGAGGAGGAGCAAGAAACTACCTGACAGGGATTAACAGAAAGGAGGGACATTGAGTTGGAGGGTATTTAAGACACTGTGGAGAAGAAGAAGGAGCGTTTTAGCTTTGGGCTTTTAGACTTTCGGCTTTGAGGTTTTTAGCACTGGGATTTTTCCTACAGGGTTTTTAACTCAGTAGGAAGGTTAGCTGGGTGTTTTCTCTGCCTCTCTGAGCTAGCAGGTTTTCACCCCAGCATCTGGCTCCTGAGTCTTCATTGGTAAAATGGAAAGACAGAAATTATTTTTTTCTTTTTAAATAACACATCTCTCCAGGCCATTTATAAATAATCTTAAAAAGCAATCCCATGCAAACATGAACTGTGAATTCTGTCCACACCCCATCAGCAGGGACTGCCTACCAAGCCTATGCAAGAAGATTGGCCCTTTAAATTGGTGTTCCAGAGGCGCTCTCTGGGTTCAGTCTTTGCTTTGATAACATAAACACAAACTCCCAGTCTTGCAAAATACTTTTTAAAAACCTATGACTTCATGGTTGGGGGCGGGGCACCTAAACTCTCACCCCCAAGCTGAGGAGTTATTGACAGTTGATGGTTGCTAGGGGAGGAAGAGCCAGTTTTCTTTAAGAGGTGTGGTCCTTGGTAGGTTGACCATGCTCCAGTGGATGGCCTCACACCCATGCATTTATGTGCAGCAAGGATTGGATCCATTAGGAGGGAGAAAGGGAGAGAGGGAAGACTTGAGCTTATGAAGTAATGATAATCTTGGAGGAGTCTGGAGCAGTTGGACAGTGGTTATGGGGGGGGGGCTGAACATGACTGAAATATACTGTATTCATGCATTATCAAAGAATACATAAAAAGCTATGTTTTCTTTAAAAAAACAAACAAAAAACAAAAACAAAAACTCCTCTCACTTAAAAGGATTTTGAAAGGGCAAATCCTGCCACTTTGTCTTGCCCCCCCCCCCCATAGCCCAAGGCTAAAAACCCAACCTGAATGGCATGTAGATGAGCAGTTTACAGCATCTTTTTGGCTCACGGCAGGATGTGCCCCCTGGGGGAAATTGGGCACATGTGAATCCCCAATTCTTAACTACTGAACAGTGGTAGAAGTGTCCTCAAGAGGGTTGCAGTCTTTGGGGCAGGTAGGCACCAGCTGACCTGGAATAAGAAGCGTGCGGCACAGTGTCCCACAAGAGTGAAGAGGCTAGTGCAGGAGAATGGCTGATGAGGCCGGTGCACAGGAGGTGGCATGGCAGAATGGAACAAGGCAGTTCTCTACAACCACAGGGCCTAACAAAAGCCACACGTTCAAACACCTGTGCCACGCAGGCTATTTCTTTTGAAACAAAGCCAGGAAAAATTACACACCATTTTCTCGGCCATCAAAGAAAGTGTTTTTGCAAAAATAAACAAACAAAACTCAAACTGCTAATCAAGTGGGGTGTGTAACGGTGTCCCACTCATATTTCATCCCAGCACCCTGGCCCGTGGCCCCTCCTATAAAGCACACACACCAGTCACACTAAATCTTTGTTGTACGTGTGTATAGAGGAGGGGAAGGAAAGAAAAGGGGATACAGGAGGTGGGGCACACAGCAGCCACCACCTCACGGCTGACATTGGCCTCCACACACAGTTAAAACACATTTTGAGCATGAACGTCAATATGGAGATAAACTACATTGACTAGGCTTCCACCCAAAGCACTTGGTGTGGAAGGAATGGCTTTTAAACCTTCCTTTGCTTGTTGTTTCCCCTCTTAGCCTGACACAGTATAGCCAGCTGGTTATGTGTGTCGATTTGGGGTTACTTTGAAGTCAGAGGGGTAAACTGGGGACAGAAGTACTCACCTGAGGGATGGTCTGAGGGGGGAGGGTGATTCTGGGTCCAGGAGAACAGCAGCTCGGGGTGCTCCTGGACCGACGAATTTCTCTTCTGGGAGAGCATGCTTGGCTCCCCATGTTCCAGAGCAGGAAGGGAGGCTTGGCTGGAAACCCAGGTGCCGGTGGGTCGCGTGTGCACAGTCCCTTCTGGGAGCTCCCTCGCCCTCTCCAGGAAGCCTGGGGATGCCCCACTCTCTGTCGGAGAAGGGGTGATTCTTTCTTCTGACGTGGAACTGCTGGGTGACTGGGGAAGGCTCTCCAAGGCTGAAAGGAGATGACAACATTTAAAACCCCACCAGCGGACTTCCAAATGTCTTATTATCTCTGGTGGGCTTCTATGAAACACACTGATGTGAGGAGAAGGCAGAAGAATTACTCAGTCAGGAAAAAGGAATCGCAGGAGAGACCACCAACCAAAGACTGTCATTTGACCTCACCAATGGCCTCCTCTTGGAGGAGCAATTATCAATAATGGAGCCTACTTCTGCTAAACCTCGGACTATCTAGAGTGTTGGTTCTCGGCCTGTGGGCCAACCTGTGCCGCCTCCATTCACAGATGGAACACAAAATACCTTCATACATTTCCCTTAAGAACTGAGTGCCCCCAATCAGACCTGTCACAAGGGTATGAAACCAGGAAATCACCTTCGATGGCTTCAGCCTCTACTTTGAGGTCCTCACTAACCATCAACCTTCCTTCTTTTAATATGAGTCTTTTTTTTTTTTTTGGTTTTGTTTTTTGACACAGGGTCTCACTATGTAGCTGTGGTTATCCTGGAATTCACTGTGTAGACCAGACTGGCCTCGAACTTAGATTTGCCTCCTGAGGGCTGGGATTAAAGGCATGTACAGCTGCACCTGGCTTAGGGATCTTTTTTAAATTTTGAGGTTGGGTCTAATGAGACTTTTAAGAACTTTTTTAAAAAAAGATTTATTTTTATTTTTTAGGTTATGTATGTTCATGCATGTGTATGTATGTGTGTGTGCGTGTGCATGTGTGTGTGTGTGTATGTGTGTGATCGATCATGTGTGCGTTTGTGTACCTATGGAAGCCAGAAGAGGCATTGAATCCCCTGGATCTAGATTACTGGTGGTTGTGAGCTGTCCAATGTGGGCACTGTGAATTAAAGTTGGGTCCTCTGGGAAAGTGATTTTAGCTGCTGAGCCATTTCTCCAGCCCAATCTTGCACTTTGGATGCTCCTGCCTCCACCTTCTGAATTCTGGGATTACACATGTGGATTACATGGTGCTGAGGACGGAATCCGTTCTACCTGTTAGGCAAGGTCTCCAGGACCTCCTTGCTAAGACTCTCTGCTGAGCAATTCTTCAGCACCTTGTCACCTGGCCAGCCAGCACCTGCTGTCTAGATGTCTACCTGGATGGTCCAACTCTCTTCAGGTCCCTTTTACTCCCGTATCAGACACCTTGTAGGCTGGCTGCCAGATGGCTCCTCCCTCAAACTCCACTGTGCAAAACCCTTCCATGAGTCCTCCTACCACACCAAGTAGGAACTGCCTGGCTTGCAAAGTATCCCATCACTGTCCCTGTTCTCCACAGCGCCGCCTGCCCTCTGCTCTGTACCCTCCCAGGGAGGACACTCACGCCGATGCCCCACATGTGTTTTTCTCTCCCTTTTATCTTCGCTCACACTGGGTACGCCATTCCACTGCAGCGTCTGCCCACTCAACACACAGATAGATGTAGGCTTTCCTCACTTGGAAAACGGCTGCCTGCTCTTCATACACTGGGTTAATTAGCCTCTGAGCGCCAGTTTCCAAAACCTTCAAGCGAGAATAACATGACCTCACCGGGCTGCTGGGAGGATTGAGAGAGCAGGCTAGTTGCTATGCAGGTGGGTGTCTTAATTAACACTGCTTTTCTTTGTCTTCATTCTTAGGTTGAGCTATGCTGACAGAACCGCATGCAGTCCTTTGCTGAAGTATTAAGCTACCAACCACGCAGACTGGAATAGCAAAACCACTCAAACTCCATCAACAAAGCCTAGCCATTGGTCCCAACCCCTAGGACGTACGGCTGTGTACCAGGATCCTGGGAGGAGGGAGGGGTGCGGATTTTGGCTGCCACGGAACACAGATGCCAAAGGACCAGTACAATATTCAGCAAATCTGTACCCTCCTCCCCTGGTCTGACTTTACAAGCATGACTCCAAGGAGAACTTGCCTGCTCTGCCCCAATGCAGAGCCCCTAAATGGGCACCTTGCTCTGGAGGCGGGGGTGGGGTGGGAATGGGGCAGAATATTTGTTTTCTAGGGCTGGACATATATAAATGAGCACCAGGACACACACTCACAGAAGGAGCTGCCATGGCCGGAACGGTGATGTAAGCTCTGCTGGAAGACTTGCCCCTCCCCTCAGCACTTGTCTCAGGTAGGAGAGAGGGGGTTTCTGGGGCTTCTGAGGAACTGTGGCTCATTCTGGCAGCCTGCATTGTCATTCCCTTTCTGGAACCTGAACGGTCTTCTGGACTCTGATAAAAGGGAGTGTTTCCTATGTGGGGTTCAGTGTTGTTACTTTCTGGCCAGTGGTTCCTTGCAGTGGCTGAAATAACACGGAAATGCATCTGTAAAAACTCAATGGCTTTTGAAAAATGAACTTGAAGAAACCTTCAATACCCTTGGAGGTTATTGCATGACTGCTTCACACTCCATTTAGGGGGCTGGAGTGATGGCTCAGCAGTCAGGAGCACGTGTTGCTCTCGCAGAGTGCCAGAGTCCAGCCCAGCACCCACATCAAGTGGCCCACAGCGCCTGGCTCTCCAGCTCCGGGGACTCTGACACCCTCTTCTGGCCTCTGAGAGCACCTGCACACACATGCATTGCACACACACACACACACACACACACACACACACATTTGAAAAATTAAATCTTTATAACCTCCCATTTTTATTTTCCTGATTTGAGAATATTTCTCTTTGTGTTTAGGCTTGGAGTCCTTGGCACCATGGAAAATTCTCAGTGGGGAGTGAATGAAGTCACTTCTATCTTTATAAGCCAAGGCAAAAAAAAAAATGTCAAACCATCTGATAAGCGAGAATGCAGGCGGGCAGAACTATCATTTGCATCTAAATAAAACAAGCACAAAAAAGGAACAAATTATCTTTTAGATTAGTATTACCAGAAGATAAAGTGAGCAAAAATCATAATCCATAAAACTAACTTTGGTAACCACTTTAAATACACATGC
This sequence comes from Lophiomys imhausi, assembly GCA_907164525.1. Taxonomy (NCBI): domain Eukaryota; kingdom Metazoa; phylum Chordata; class Mammalia; order Rodentia; family Muridae; genus Lophiomys; species Lophiomys imhausi. The sequence continues at coordinate 965,493 of CAJQZJ010000531.1, read as the reverse complement.
ATACACACACATTTATATATGTGCATGTGTGTGAAATATTTTATTTTATTCAAATATTCAAAATGTCATTTCAATATAAATTGGATATAAATATCAAGATAGTAATTTTTTTTTTTTTGGTTTTTTGAGACAGGGTTTCTCTGTGTATCTCTGGCTGTTCTGGACTCGCTTTGTAGACCAGGCTGGCCTCGAACTCACAGAGATCCGCCTGCCTCTGCCTCCCAAGTGCTGGGATTAAAGGCGTGCGCCACCACCGCCCGGCTAGTAATTATATTTTTATATTAAACCTCTAAGTCCAGTTAATATTTTACTGCCCCCCTCTTTATATACATGGGTATTTTGCCTGCATGTATGTCTGTATCATTTTCTTGTCTGGTGTCCTCAGAGGCCAGAAGAAGGTATTGGTGGGTGCTGGGAATCGAACCCAGGTCCTCTGGAAGAGTAGCCAGAGCTCTTATCCACTGAGCCATGTTTCAAGGGTTCAGTAGCCAGGGGTGTGTCTGCAGCTACACTGCAGTGGCTGATGGATGAGTTGGTTATTTGAGGTGGGTTGGATGGTGGTTATACAAAGTTCTGAGAATCTTCTTAGGGAGTTATTTTCTCTCCCAGTCCCTTGAGAATTACTGTTTTCGTGTCTTGATTCTCTTTCCTGGAGGTGATAATTAGCAGGGGCTTCCCGGAGGCAGGGAAATCACTAAGGCATCTGCACTCCTCTGGGGACCAGCCTAACAGGCAAGGCCCATAGTGGGCTACAAGCTGGATGTGGGAGGGTGTTGCCAGAGGCAGCCACAAATCTCCAAGGTTATGAATGGCAGTGACCCAAAGGGTATGCTTGTCTTATGTCTGGGGAAGCTCATCTGGCTTTCCCAGAAAGAGGGAAGAGGCACAGAGGTATAAGGACATTTTCTCTACCCTCTTGGTTAACTTAACTCTCAAAGAAAATCAGGAAAAAAAAAAAAAAAAAAAGGAGTTGCAGAAAGGCAGGAAGATGTCCCAAGGCTAGGAATCCAGGAGCAAAAGGAAGATAATAAACTTAGCTCTATTTTAGAGCCTTATAAAAAGGCAGAGGCCCAGCCACTGGGAAGCGTGGCTAACCCTGGAGAAGGCAATGATAGTTCCTTCTTCAGAGAATAGGAGTGGAAATCTCAGACCCTAATCAGCTGAAGGAATTCCATCCACTGTAGGAAGAGTGGCCACAGGCAGACAGAGGAGTGTTGCTCACACTAAACTGTACTGACTCCCTGAGAGCAGACTTTAGATGCAAGAATGGAAACATGCACACCATAAATAAAACTACAAGGCTGACAATGGTCCCCTGAAGTGTTCTCAATAATCCTGCCGTAACCAATAGCTAAAAATGCCGAATAAAATAGCTGTTAAAAAAAAAAACCCTTAAACACACTTCTGAGCTGGTGAATAAGGAAAAGAATCAAATCCTTTGAGACCCAAACCCAGCCAAGACTAGGGACAAAGAAAAGTGAGCAAAGACTGACCCTGACATTTATTCAACATCTACAACCTTAACCTCCTGATGGCAGCAGGGGAGCAGGAGGCAGAAGATGCAAACTCTGAAGGAAGGTAAACGAAACCACTGAGCAATGTTGGAATCAGAAGGACCAGACCCTGAACAAAAGATAATAGAAACTAACCCACAGAGGGACAGCACAGAAACCTGGCCCTTTAATCTTGGTTTAAGATGAAAGCTAAAAGCAATCTCAATATAAAGTCTGTAACCACAAAGCCCATCTTCTGTGGGTGCACAGCACAGGCTTGAATTCCCTATATGATCCAAACCTCAAGTTGTGGGTATACTAAAGAGTTGGTGGTCATAAGTTTTGTGAATATACTAAAAAAGATGGAATCCTTAAAAAAGGAGATCTAAAGGGGTATGCAAGCCTCCTCCACAGACCAGTGAATAATGGGGAACTACAGAGTGGCCCTGAGAGTGCCTCGAGGAACATGGCAAAACCATGCAAATACTCTCCACATGAACAAACTTTCAGATCAATTTCTTTTTTTTTTCAGATCAATTTCTGTCATTTACTTATTAAAAAACAAACAAACAAACAAAAACCTCTGGTGGCTGGAGAGATGGCTCAGCAATTAAGAGCACTGACTTCTCTTCCAAAGGTCCTAAGTTCAATTCCCAGCAACCACATAGTGGCTCACAACCATCTATAATGTGATCGGATGCCCTCTTCTGGAATGCAGATGTACATGCAGACAGAATATCCATATACATAAAAATAAATAAATCTTTAAAAAAAAGCTCTGATGAGACATTGCAATAAAACAAAAAAATTTACAAATGTACCAGAAAATAAAACAGTCACGAATAGAAGTTAGCAAATCAGGTAAGATTTCAAATACTGAAAAGAATCACTGAAGATGATGTCTATATAAATGGACACATGAACTCAGATGGACATAATCCTATACAGGCACAAAGCATACTAATTTAATTTTAAAAAAGAGAGACAGAACATTAAGAATCAGGTAAAAATATAAATTATAAACAAAAGTTTAGCAAAACAAAAAAGAAGCCGAACACATCTAACTGGAGGTTTGTTTTTTTTTAATTATTTTTATTTATGAGGGATGGGTGGGTGGGGGTGTCCTTGGAGGTATGAGAGTGCCTAGGATCCCCTGGAGCTGGAGTTACAGGTAACTGTGAGCTGCCTATCATAGGTGCTGAGGACCAAACTCAGGTCCTCTGAAAGAGCAACAATCTCTCTTAACTTATGAACCATGTCTCCTGTCTCTAGTCAGAGTTCTAGAAGAGATAGAAAGGCCAAAGGTCAATATTCACAAAAATAATGGCTGAGAGTTTTCCAGAACCAATGAAAAGCATAAATCTTCAAGTTGAGGAATTCTAGCAAAATCCTAGGGTATGTGTGTGTGTGCGTGTTGATATCATAATGAACCTGTGAAAACCATAGAAAAACCCATAGAAGTCTTAACTCAAACTCAACCAGAATAAAATCAGCAAATTATCTATAAGAAGAGGTAAACCAGCTACAAAGGAAACCAAAGAAAAGAAAAGTCAGTAGATCAACATTTGCAACATGCTAAGAAAAAACAGCTGGAACTGCATATGCAGCAAAACCATCTTCCAAAAGTATCCTGAGATCAAGTAAAATGATTTTCACTCAAAGGTGAGTTAACTAACTTCCTTCCTGAATGGAAAAAAGAAATAAAAGAAGGATATGGCTGCTTCTAAGGTGTTTTTTATTATAGATGTAAGGGAGAGGCAGAGACATCTGAGAGAGTCCAGAGTGGACATGGCCAGACTGATTGGCCATGTGAGGAGAGAGGAGGAAGGAGACCAAGAAAGGAGCCGCTGACCAAGGGCGGTGGCCTGGGCCAACATACTGGCCAAGAGGTAAAAGGGGCCAAAAGAACCGGGTATCCAAAATGGCTAGATTATATAGAGAAAAGTAGCTGGAGCGGGGAGGACTGCCCAGACCCTGGGCTTCATAGTTCAGGGTAGGGGTGGGGTATGCCAGTCATAGCCTGTAACAGGTAGGATTGATTCCAAGCAAGAAAGCGATCCTAGACAGCAGAGGCAAGCAGAGTCAGTGTGCAGGACAGATGCATGCATGCATATAAAGAAACAGCGGATTTATTTAAAATGTCACTTTTTTAAATTAAGGGATTGTTAAAACAAAGCAGAGCAAACCCTGGCTGACAAGTGTGTGTAGGGCACTGTCAGAGTCACTGATGCAGAAGGGTTTCTCCACAGACAATACCTCAAGCTAACTAATCCTTGGGGTTAACTCAAGGTAACTGAGGCATGCAGAATTAGAATGCGTCACATCCACCCTTGGAAGGACATAAAATTTCTATAGTGATAAATTAGTAGGCATCACTCAAAACCAAAATAAAATAAACAGATATGCACAACATTGTAAATGGGATCAACTAACAGGGTTGAAAGCAAACAGCTTTGTAAAATCCATTTAATCTTTATTTATTTATTTTTTTTTTTTGGTTTTTCGAGACAGGGTTTCTCTGAATATCTCTGGCTGTCCTGGACTTGCTTTGTAGACCAGGCTGGCCTCGAACTCACAAAGATCCGCCTGCCTCTGCCTCCCAAGTGCTGGGATTAAAGGCGTGCACCACCACCGCCCGGCTCCATTTAATCTTTAAACTATATGTCAGCTTATTAGAAATAAAAGTGAATGAGGGAGGATTAAGACTCGGCATATTGGTAGCCTAGCCCGGTCTGGAACCCACTATGTAGCCTCATAGGCTCCCCTATTTTAATACTTGGTTCCCAGTTGGTGGCACCGTTTAGGGAGGTTTAGGAGCCACGGCCTTGCTGAAGGACATACATCACTTCAGGTGGGCTAAAATCCTCTTGCCATTTCCAGTTTGCTCTCCGCTTCCTGCTTTATAGTAAAGGAAGTGAGTTCCCAGCTTCCTGTTCCTGCTGCCATGCTGAGCCCACCATTACAGACTGCAACCTTCTGGAAGGCAAGCCAAACCAAACTCTTTCTTCTCTTAGTTGTCTCACTCATGGTGTTTTAGCAACTGACACATCTGGTATCTTGAGAGAAAGCCCCGAAGGCTGGAGATCTGGAGAACTGGAGACCTCATCTTGTAATAATGACCTCCGCTGAGCTCCAAACTGCCCCCTTGGTAGGTGGTCTGTATCCCTTAATATAAAGTTGGTTTATGAAAGTCATACACAGTGATGTGAGCTGGGGCCCCAGTGACATTTATGAAGTGTAAGCATGTCAGTGGCTTGTGACTCCATGGCCAAAGGCATCATTGTGACATAACCTGAGCTTGCTTGGGCTGCTCAGTCCCCAGATGCCCAGCCTCTGTCAGTGCCAGTTATGGACATACTAGTGGCCCCGCCAAAGAGAAGAGGCCAATGAGCATCTCTCTAGAGCATCTGTCTAGAGACAAGACACACCCTGGGTCAGGACTGCTGCACCTGGAGGTCTGAGACCTGCTAGCCGTGGTTGTTTTCCACCTCCTTAGAAGGTACTAGTGCTGCCTAGATTGGTAAGAAGTCATTAAACATCTCTGTGCCTTAGGTTCTAGCTTTTTTCCCACTTTAGGGTCAGAGGTGGCCTCCAAGAAGCTCAGCCAAAGCTAGCCCATTCACCTGGCCAGCCCAGCCTTCTCTGTGTCAGGGACAATCACTCAAACCCAGTCAAGTCCACAACCACAGAGCCACACCAAACACTGGAGCTGGCACGTCTGGACTATCAGCCATCCTTGAGCAAGGATGCTCTCTGTACTCAGCCACCTGCGTCAGGCCAGAATGTCTCCCTGTACTACGAATGGAGATTAAAGAGAGAGTTAGTTATATGACTCTGCTTCAATATTTCCCCCCTCAAGTTGACAACTTCCACTTCTAAAGCATCTTAATGTTCTAAAACATCTGTTTGGGAACTGGCACTCATGAGGGAAGCTGGCACAGCCTGGAATCGGATTTTCTAATTAGCAGCTGCTTCAGCAGCAATTCCTCCAATCCACAGCCCCACCCCCCACTGCCTTCCCCCACTCCAGAGAACGTGTGTGTGTGTGTGTGTGTGTGTGTGTGTTCAGCGAGCCTTGTTCCTGAGCAGCAATGTGCCTGTGTGAGCCTAACAAGCCATTTCCTCCTCCTGGAGGTCTCACCCCTACCCTACAGGAGGCCAAATGTCAAGCGCAGCCTGGTACTAGTTTGCGTTTGGTGGCAGAGTTGAAGAATGAGCCCTCTATTTTCCCAGCTTATTCCATGAGGCTGTAGGTCATTGGCTGGCAGTGCTAAAGGGACCAAAAAAAAAAAAAAAAAAAAATTCCACTTGCATTCAAACTTCAGTCTTTAACACAACTTTGCTGACCTTGTTTCTTGCTAAGAGGCGGGAAATGGCGCCTATGGCATGGGCTTTGAAACCAGACGTGGTGGTGTGGAATTAGCCTTTGGTTCACATCAGCCCGTAGATCCTGAACTTGAAAAGTCCCCTTGGAGCTGTGGGCTTGACATCACCTTGCACCTAATTGTCAGATTCCAGAAATGGGGTCTTATGCTTATGATTGATTTTAATAGTTTTCCTATAATTCGGTTGCTCACGTAGGGAGGAAAGAAAAGTCTTAAGTGGGAAGGAGGACTTTTTTTTTCCTCCCCTCTTTTCGTTTCTTTTTTTGTTTGTTTGTTTTTGTTTTTGTTTTTCGAGACAGGGTTTCTCTGTGTATCCTTGGCTGTCCTGGACTCACTTTGTAGACCAGGCTGGCCTCGAACTCACAAAGATCCGCCTGCCTCTGCCTCCCAAGTGCTGGGATTAAAGGCGTGCGCCACCACTGCCCGGCTTCTTTTCGTTTCTTTAGTGTGTGGATTGCCACAGACTGAGGCGAGGCAGAGCTCAGCTCACGGTCCTTCCCACAAGCATGAAATTACCCCTGTATCCTGAGAGAGCCAATTAAGAATCCTACACATTTCTCTACCCGGAAAACACGTTTTAACAGGAGAATTTAAGGGGCCTCACTTATCCTTCTAGATCCTGACATTCTGAGTGGGCAGGCACGAGGGTAATTCTTCCCTCTTAAATGGAAGAGGGAGATAAGGCACACCAGGCAGGTTAACCCAGAAAACGGTGACAGAGCAGAGACTAAAGCTCAGATCTTTATGTCTAGTGTCTTTCCCAATTAACCACAGATGAAACCAGCGGGGGCTCAGAGGAGAAGCCCAGACAGCTCCTCCCGAATTAATTTACAGTGTGTGGCCAAGTCACTCGCTACAGCACTTCCCTGTACCATTCATTCTGGCCAACGCTGACTAGGTTATCATTGGCAGCTCTCTATTCCTCTCCAAAGGCGACCAGGTCCTTTAGGGATCATAATTAATTCTTAGCCCTTGGATGACGGGACAAAAGGGAGAATTACAGTTCTAAATCCACTGTCTAGTCAACGAGTGGCATGGAAGGATTCAAAATATCTGTTCTAACACCCATAGGTTAAAATTAAAAAAAAGATAAATAAAGAAGAAAAGGAAAAAGGAAAGAAACTATTAAAAAAAGATAAATAAAGAAACTATTAAAAAAAGATAAATAAAGAAAGAAGAAAAGGAAAAAGGAAAGAAAAACAGCCAGGGCTGGGAAGGATGTAGAGAGGCTGGAGTTTATATGTGTCGCCAGCAGAAATGTGAACTGGTTCAGCCAGCATGGAAACAGTATGGCAGTGTCCCCAAAACTTAAACATAGGTTTAGCATGCGATCCAGCAGTTCCTCTTGCGAGTATCTAGCTCACAGAACTGACAGGGGAGACTTGAACGGACACTTGACACGCAATCAAAGCAGGCAAAGGTGAAAACAGCCAATGGTTGACCAGGTTAACAAGATGTGGCATGTGCAGACAATGGGATATTACACAGCTACCAATATGTAGTAAGTGAAATCAGCCATACATACACAAAAGGACAAATACTGTATGATTCCACTCATGATGTAAAGGGAATAAGAACTTCATCCAGATGGAAAGTGGACCAGAGGTTCCTCCGAGCTTGAGGTCAGGGATTATTACCTAAGAGCTTCTAACGGGGATGAAAAGCTTCTGGAAATAAATGTGACTGTTGCAATAACATTGTAATTGCTGAGTGGCACTTAGAAATGGTTAAAATGGTAATGTTTATGTTAGGTACATTTAACCACATTAAGAACCAGAACATATATTTTTACTGAGCACCAGCCATAGGCTGCAAGGATGACTCAGAAAGAGGGATACTGCCTCAAGGGCTGGGCTGTGTAAATAAATCAGCTGAGTCCCTCTGGGGTTTGTTTGAGAAGCAACCCCAGAGAAACAGAGCTTGAGCCCTGGGAGTTTGCAAGGCAAAAACCGAGGCTGGAAAGCCCTCCTTCCTCGAGAGCTGCTGAGGCCCTCCCCAGGAGGGGCCTCAAGGCCTTCCCCTTCCCAGGAACCCTCCAAATGAGGGGGATTTCAGACCGGATGGCCAGGGGTGGAATATTCTGGGGGCAGGCAGGAACCTGGGGGTGTGGGGGGAAGGTGGTTTTAATCTCCCCAGAAAAGCGGCCGCCTACCCTGCTCGGCCACTCCAGGCTGTGTTTTGAACTGCTGATGCGGATGTAATGATTTTGGGTGGAGGACCTTTGGGAGCCAAATGAGTTTGTGTGAACAAAAGACTCAGCCGTCAATGTGGACAGTCCAGGACTCTTAGGGACTTTTGTTTCCTTCCTTGTTCTTATCCCAAAAGGAGTAGCCCTCAGAAAAAAAACCATACACACTGCAAACTCTTCGGACATAAGGTTTGAGGATGACATTTTTAAAAATAAAAGTCCCTTGGGACAGGTTTTAGTGATGAAGAGTGTCAAGTTGACAAAGCACACGACCCTCTGCCCATGAGAGCCAGCCATTTGTCAGCTATTCACCGCAGCGTTTTTTCCTCTCAGGAAGAGACAGATCTGCAGGTCTGAGCTCAGCTAGGCTAGGACAGGGACTACACTACCCTGGAGCCCTAAGTCTGGGGTCAGCCTCTGAGAAACAGAGCTGGCCAGGAGGGGTCCTTGAGGACCAATATGGAGGAAAGTAGCCTAGCCAGGCAGGAGGAAAGACTAAAAGACCTTGATGTGACCTCAGGCTCTTTGCTTTAAAGTAACTCACAGGGCTTTTTTATTTGTTTGTTTGTTTGTTTTGGTTCTCAAGAGACAGTCTCAGGGTCAAGGGTTAGAAGATTTCCCACTCAGTTAAATAATATGCAGAAGCTTTTCTGCAATGGGTAGTCTACCTTGTTCAGGGGGAGGAGGTCACCTAACATTGCAGCCTGCATTTTCTTGGCCCCTGTCAACCTTTGAAAAACAAATGAAAGGCTGCAGCCAAGGGGGAACCTCTGGAAGGAAGCCTACACTGGCAGCCTGTGCTGTGCCTGGCCAAGAGCTGAGGAAGACATGGGATGAGAGTAGACCTCTGGCTCCTGTGTGCTCCCTGTTTTTGCTCACACTCAGGGAGGAAGCTGTGGCGGAGCTCCACCAAAGGGGACCTGCCAGGTTAGTGAAACAATAAAGAGGCAAGGAAAAACATCCTGGCTCTGAGGAGGAAGAGGGGGGGGGAGAGGAGGGCTGAGAAGGGGCAGGAAGAAACTGCCTGGGCCTGAGGGTGTGAGCAGGACCTGGGGTTGGGCTTCGAACATTTTACACAGCCCTGTATATAGGTGACTTTTATTAAGTTTTGCAGCTAATGTATTCCTAGACCTCTACGAAGTGGCCCTGACCTCAAGGGAATCATAGAAATACAGTTTGTTTACACGTGTTGGAAAATGAATGGAGTGGACCCTGATGGGCACAGGACTCAGGCAGGAGAAGTGGGAGGGGGGCAGGATCATTGGCTCTCCCAGGCTGGGGGGATGCTGTGGGCCTCAGCTGGGCATGAGTGAGACCAGTTAAAGAGAGAAATAGCCCTAATTATCCTGGAACTCACTCTACAGATCAGGCTGGCCTCGCACTCACAGAGATCCTCCTGCTTCTACCTGCTGAGCGCTGGCCAAAGGTGTGTGCTGCCACACACAGCTTGCTGAGAAGTTTCTTTCAAAGGTGTTCACTCCCTTCAAATAGAACCAACAGGTTTCCCCTAGTTGGGCTCCAAGGGTGGCTCACCAAGGACACTGGGATCCAGATAGGTTTTATAACACAAAGGAGGATGCTACTTCTTGCTGCCCTATGCAGCCCACAGCCAAGAGGAGCCTGTGTTCTGCTGGGACTTAGGAGGAAGGGAGGCTGCCGGCAAGGAGGGAGGAAGAGTTGGTGGTAACTACTGGCAGGTGAGAGGAGTCAAGGGTAGAAATGTCAGAGGTTCAGAGTGGATGGGAGATGAAGGGCCATCAAGGGCAAAAGGAGAGCAGGGTAGAAAGAATGTCACATTGCATCTGTAATTGCTACCCGTGGGTTTAAACACGTGACCATCTGGCAGCTAGCTGAAGGAACAGGACTGAGCTGCCGAGAGGAGCAAAGTACCTCCAGGAATCATCCACTGAGAGAAGGCAGGTGAAGCCAAGCTGGTTTCCCCGCCACACCTTTGTCCTGTGGAGTCCTATAAGACTATAGACCTTTAGAGAGCTCTCCGCCCTGTGTGTCCTATTCCCTTTCCTCCCGCCTTCTAGAAGAACCTTGCTGTTTCTTAGAACCAGTTCAGAAGCTAACCGCCTCTCCTCGCCCTTGGGCCTCTCAAGAGATACCACCAGCCACACCCAGAAATACAGCTCTCCCTTAGGACTCCAGGTTTGCTTTGTGAGACAATTTTCACCTACTTGATTACATTCTTACTATCTGGTCGCCTTCCTATGTCTCTTTCAAGAGACTGTAGCTCACAAGGCAGAAGGCCAAGGGAGCTGTGAAGGGTGTCTCTCTTGGAGGGAGAGAGGGAACAGGGAGGACTGGTCACAGCAACCAGAGACAAGTGAAGGGACAAAGAGACTGAGGCTTGAAAAAGGCCACTGACGTTGACTACAAGTGTCATCCTTTCATCCTCTTCCTCGCCAACTGTCTACCCATCCTATCACATCAACCTTCATGAAGCATTGCCGTAGACTAAGAGTCTCATGTACACCATTAATAACAAACATGGTCTGTACATGTTTACAAAGCACGACCATTTGGCTTTTTTTTTTCTCTCTTCAAGCTTACAACCATGAAATCAACAGGACTGGTTCTGTTGTCTCCGTTTTACAGATGTGGAGGCGGGTCCAGAGCAAATGACATGCCCAAGGTCTTGGTTCATGGTATTAAGACTAAAATCATTCACTAAGTTTACAGATGTCTCCACAGTCACAATTGTTAAGAAGCAGGAGAGACATTAAGGGCCCCATTTTTTTTTTAAACGAAACCCTGAGACACTATGAAGCAGCCCCCTGTCACATACCTACACGTAGAAGGGGCTAAAACCAAAGGTCCTCTGACCCACCACTGGCACCTCAACAGCCACAGAGGATGACACTCTATGACCACAAGGCAAGCCTATACTATAAATAACTCCTAACAACCCACAAGCCTCACCTACCAAAGTACGGGCCTCTTCAGGGAAGTCTCATCCAGGTAATACTCCAGCGGTCCTGTTCTTGCTCAAGCCGTTTTCCAAAGTCTGATAATGTTAAATACGTGTACATACCCACACAGGCATACACATACACATGTAATTAAAAACAAAATACACTTTTTTAAAGGACCCTCCAGAGGTTCCAACCTGAGGAGGCTGCTCATGAGCACAGCTGCAAACCCGCTCCCCAGAGAGGTTTATCATTTTGTAGACACAGCCCACATCACCGTTTTCATCTCGGCCCAAGCACTTCATATGGAGTCGTCTGGTCTCAGCCCGTCACAGGCAAGGGCGGCCGCACTGAGCTCTTCTCAGTCTGAATCTCGGTCTTGTCACTCTGCTTAGGCTAAGGGTGGAGAGTTCTAGGGTTGAGATGGACAAGGATGGCAGGGCTCTGGAACGGTGGAAGGCTGGATAACAGGGGTCTCTAGAATTCCCACTTGAGCCTCTGGCTTTAGAACTGGCAAACTATCCACCCTATCCAATAAAACACCCATTGGACAAGTGTGTGCGTGGAGGGGTGTCATCAACACAGTGATTGTGTAGGTTGTATTTTTATCAATCTGACACAAACCTAGACATATCTGGAAAAAAAAAAGGAAATTTCAAAAGAACTGCCTCAGTCACACTGGGCTGTGGGCGAGTCTGCGGGGGTATTTTCTTGATCACAGTTTGAGGTGGGAGGCAGCCCCCTCCCCCACCCCGCTCACCTGTGGGCAGTGCTGCTGGTGGTTCTGGGTAATATAAGAAAGCAGGGTGAGCAAGCCCAGGGGGACAAACCAGTGAGCAGCACCCCTCCTCAGCCTCTGTTTCAGTTCCTGCTCCCAGTTCCTACCCAACTTCCCTCAGTGATGGACCATAAACTGTAAGATGAAACAGACCCTTTCCTTCCTTCCAATCCAGAGGCAGGTGAGCTTGGCCCCGCATTATGGCATTTGTGATGGGGGCTACAGGCAGGAGGCACCTCATGCCAAGCCTCCAAGGCAGGAGTCATTTTAGCATTACACACGCGCACTCACAAACACACACTGACGACTGGTTCTGTTGGTCATCTGTGATCCCAGTACTTGGGAGGCCAAGGGAGCAGGATACCAAGTTCGAGGCCAGTGTGGGCTACATAGCAGCAGCCTGCCTCAGAAACAATGAAGCAAAAGAAAAAACTGTTGCTGTGAGTCTCAAGAGGGATTAGCCTCAGAATCTACAAAGGTGCGTATTGTGAGCCTGCAGAGCTATTGGCAGTTTTAAGGCGGGAATCCAGTGACCCAAATCACACCTTAAGAAGATCACTGCAGCTTTCCTGGGCATCCCTGAGTGGGAAAGAGGGGATCAGGTGAACAGAAATGAGCAAGGGAGACATAGTGGGCAGACTCCTGGTGTACTTCAGAATAGAATCAACCTGAACTATTCTCCCCAAAAGGATGTAGAAGGCAAAGGAATGAGACAAGAGGCAGGCAACATCCATGCTTCAGGTTAAGTAGGTGGACGCCCAGGACTGCTCCTGACAGGGGAAGAATTGGGGGTGGGTGGCAGGTTTGGAGGGGGAGAATCAATGGATACTAGATCTCTGATTTTCTTTCTCCATTTCACTAACCCAATTTTGCCACAGGGGCGCCCCATCTGATGCCATCAACGCGCTGAGCTCCTTTCTGCTTGAGGGCTTAGCTCTGCACCCTACTCAAGCCCCTCTACACGGTTCAGGTCAAACAGAGTAGCCAGTTCCTCAGCCTCATCGTCCCCAGTCCCATTGCTCCCGTTAACCCGGATACAGCAGGGGGAGAGGACATGGCCAGCAAAAACATTCTGACTTACTCTAGCAAGTAGACTGACAGCTACCAGCTTTCACAGCTACACTGCGCACTGTATTCAAGTGTTCTTCCGATCACAGCCTGCCTCCAAGCCACCCCATCTCCCGCTGTGCCTCCCCGCCCTAGCTGGCGCCTAGGCCTCTGCCTCTTCCTCTTGTCATCTAGACTGGATGCTCTCCACCCAGGCAGAGCTAGCTTCCTCTTCCCATGGGGCTTCAACAACTGTCCCTCCAGGCTGAACCTGACCTGGCTTCTCTCTAGGTCAGGCCCCTACTATCAAAGGAACTCCACAATTCTTCCACTGGGACCTGCTTTTCAATGAAAAGCTGCAGGAGACACACCCTTAACAAGAGGGCAACTCCACTCCTCTCCCCTCCCCTTCCCCTCGCCCCTTCCAGCATCTCCTTGGCTGGCAGCCTCGGGCCCTCTTGTTGTCCCCTAAAAGGCCTTTGTCTCTCTCACCCTCAATTCCCATAGCTCCCACTCTAGCCTGTGCCTCTTTTTAGCCTTTTCCTCTAAACTCATGGATTTAATACACTTGTTAACCTTCCACAAGTTCCAGAATACCTTCTGGGCTGGAGTGAGACAGACCCGCCAGGGATTCAGCCACCAGGCCCCAGCACCAGGCGCAAATAAACATGAACACACAAAAGACACTGTTCTCTCCTCTAAGGCCATAAAGGGCTAGGGGCTCCTTTATGGGGACAGAGCAGAATTCTAAGGCCCTCTGTAATGGGCCCTAGTCCCCTTTCTAAGCTGTGTTCAGTGACTAATTATTCTCAATCTCAATTCATGTCCCCGAGTTTTCCTCTGGCCTTGGCTGTTGATTACCTTTATACAAAAAAGTCTTGAGCTAATATGGAACCAACCTAGATAGCTATCAATATATAAACAGATGAAGAAAATGTGCTGTATATCTACAACTAAGTTTTACTCAGCCATGAAGAATGAAACTATGCCAGGGAAATGTGTGAAACTGGAGGTCTATATGATCATACAGAGTGAAATCAGCCCAACTCAGAAAGGCAAAGACAAGCATGTTATTATCTCTTATATGTGCATGTACCTATGTGCACAGACACACAGACACACACACACAGACACATGGTGGGGAGGCACGGAAATAGAATGAGGACTCGCTGAGGGTAGAAAGGGGACCAGCGGGAGAACAACAAAAGGAAGGTATAACACGTATGGAAACGTCACAGTGAAACCCATTATTTTGTACAATAACTAAACATAAACCCAAAAATATAAACAAAAGAAGAAAGTAGACTTGAGCTTTTCAACATGTGAGACTCTGCTGATGCCAAAAGCCTTTCCACATCTCTGTCTGTCCACATCCTAGCCACCTTCCAAAGCTAACTCTCCTCCCTCCTTCTTCTTGAGGTCTCCCAAGCCCTCCAGTCCCCTCCAGTCTCTACTTCCACACCACAGCCTGCTCTATCCACATCATTGCCTTGGTCAGCCCCACCTTGGATCTTTCTTAAGCTATGAACCGATTCTAAGTCGTTGTTCCATGTTCTACATCTTTAACTGTTTGGCTCTGGCAAGATAATCCCTGGGGGTTGGGGTGGCACTACAGGTGTGCCTGCAACCTCCATGTCACCTGACATAGCTTTCCACACATGGTTAAGGCTTCAGTAAATATGTTCTGATTCATAAACCACTCAAATAAGGCATGGGTTGCTTGCTCTTGCCTTTTCACAAGATTGGGGACCATGATTAGAAGAGATGGCAATCAAGATGCCCACAACCTGCACAGAAGAGATTTTTTAAAATAACTTTAAAATTAGTTGTTTTTCCTCTGTGTGTGTGTGTGTGTGTGTGTGTGTGTGTGTGTGTGTGTTTGCACACAAGTGTGGACGACTGTGGAGACCAGGAGCATCAGAAACTCTGATACTCTGAGCTCAAGTTACAGGTGCTTGTGAGCTTGCCCAGTGAGGTTCTGGGAACTGAACTCAGATCCTCTGAAAGGGCAGTATGCACTCTGAACCACTGACCCATCTCCCCAGCCATGACAGGGTAGATTTTGATAATTTTTAGGAGTGGGGAGACATCTGTCATACTTTAACAAAAGAAGGGGAGAAAAGGCAGGACAGGAATCTCTTTGTTTACATCTATGGGAAAATGAAAAGTGAGTGGCCAGAGAGAGCACAGATACTAAAATGAAAGTGATTTGACAACTTCTGAAAGCTTTTCCACTTAACAGAACAGGTACTGATAGCAACTGACAAATGCCACAGAGTATTAGTCACTGTCCCATGTTCCCAGCCAAGAGCCCACAGAAAGTCAACAGTTCATTTCAATTTGGTTGATGTTGAATTAGCTACTCCAGACACCTACAACCTATGGATTAGCACACACACACACACACACACACACACACACACACGTCATACATCATAATAACAATATAAGATATAATTCTATACATGTATAGACTTAAGTACTTTCACAGGCAGTCCCCCTTACACACTCACACTTTAAAATAACAAAGACAAATACTTTTAAAATTATCTTTGAAAAAAATTATTGAAAAAATTTTCTCCTGTCAGTATCTTGATTGCCACTTCATTCTAATCCTGGCCCCCAACCTTATGCAAAGGCAAAAGCAAAATTGGTGAGCTGGAGAGGCCCCTAAAGACCTATAACAAGGTAAATCTATCCTACAGATGAGAAAGAGACCTCTTAACATGGTGGGATGGATTTAGGTGAAATCAGCTTATCCAGCCTCCTTTCTTTCCCTGTGACCTAACCTTGCTAGACTTCGCTTCCTATAAAGGAAGAAAAAAAATGGGTAACAATCCCCCAGGCAGGACTATTTATTTAGAGGGAAGAAACATAAATGCACTGACCACACATAGGTGCTCAAAGGCCAGGAGTTCTAAGAGGGATCATATTTAGTCTCCTTCCCTGTGGCCTCCTTAGGATTCTTCAAAGAAAGGTATTGATTACAACACATACATCCTACCCAGGGAAGATGCTTGGGCTGAGAGAAGATGCTGGAGAAGATAGTGAGTATAGCTAAGAACACAGCAACTGCCATCTGCTGCTCACTTCTTTCAGACTCTAAACAAGGACACTCTCAGACAGCTGGCCAGCGCCAATGAAAAACAGAGATCACTGAGAGGGCAGAGGCTCCTGCCCTTGCTCTCAGGTCTAGGAAGCAGTAACTGCCCAGCTGGAATGGGCACAATGAGGTCTCTCCTTGTCCACACAAGTCAGCTGGTGAGCAGAAAACATGAGCTCAGCATCTGCACATACCAGGAGAGAGGCAAGGTTAAAAGGATGTGGCTTTTCAACATCCCAAAACACCAAGTCTCGGGCTGGAGAGATGGCTCAGCGGTTAAGAGCACTGTCTGCTCTTCCAGAGGTCATGAGTTCAATTCCCAGCAACCACATGGTGGCTCACAACCATCCATAATGAAATCTGGTGCCCTCTTCTGGCCTGCAGATATACCTGCAGACAGAACACTGTATACATAATAAATAAATCTTTAAAAAAAAAAAAAAAAACACCAAGTCTCTTTCTCTACTGTGGCAACCTCTGTCAAAGAAGCAGGCTTCTCCATGCCCAGAACCACCTCCTCAGCCCCAGCCAATAGGGTCACATTCCTGGGGGAAAGCCACTGTCCCCTCCCTGAGAGGGCTGACTCTTCCCCAGCCAGCCTTCTTAGCACCTTACAATGGTGGTGTGGCAGCCAGACTAAATGATAGAAGTTGGGCCACAAAGTTAGAGCAATTTAGGAACAGCCAATTAACAGCTCAGAAGGGGCTGGGCTCATAGCTCTCTTCCTTTAGGGAGCCACATTCTCCTAAGATTTTTATTCCTTGGACTGGCTGCTTGATTGCTCAGCATCATCTCCCCTTTGGGTGGGAGAGCCATTACTTTCTGTGCAGATACTCACTATGAGTCCAGCCTCTTTCCTACCTTCCTGCCCCTTCCACCGACCACAGATCTTACATCGAAGGCATGGCCGTTGGGCTGAAAAATTAAACTTAGTACTCAGCTAAATTAAAATTTAAACTTAGTACTTAGTGACTCGGGGGCCCCTAGGTCGTAGGGAAGCAGACAGAAGAGGGCATCTCTAGCTCTCAGCCTCTTTTGACTGATGGCTGAAGCAACAAACACAGTGCAACAGGGTGACAGGTGGGCCACAAAAGCCAAACAATGGTTATACAAACAGGGGCTGCCCTCCTTGGAGGACAGTGTAGCGAAAGGCAAACAGCCCACAAATGGAATGCAAACACAGCCACCCAGCAGTGAGAACTCTGTTGGAAGAGAAGAGCTAGAATGACCCTCTCGGGGAGAATTTTTTAAAAGTTCTAGTCCCTGCTACTCAGCATTTGGAAGCCCAGACCATGATGGCCAGGGACTGGCCACCAGCACCCCCAGAAGAAGCGGCTCAGGGCAGTCTCCCCAGCTATTAGATTAAGGGCCTTATTTGTGCGACTCCAAGGCTCGCTACCAGCAGGAACACCCACCTCCCTAAGCACAAAAATGTGGACTCAGAGCATGGGTGACCATCTGTCCCATGGCCAGGGAAGTTAGATGTTTGCAAAGGACCACAGGATTTCTGCGGACCGACGTCAAGCCTTGCTTAATCTTACCGAGCAGTGTGTGACTGTCAATCAAAGTGGGCCAGGGAAACCTTAAGAGGTTGTTACAAAACGCTGGCGCCCTGAAGTCATTAATTACTGTCGTGTCGTATTTGTTTGTTTGTTGTTTCCTTTTTCTCCTAAGTGACATCATGGTGAAGCGTTAACAGAAACCAAAGAGAGAGTCGATGCCTTGATCTCCAGCCACACTGGTAACTTCTAACAGTTTTCAACAGGTGATAGCTTTCACCTTTCAAACATGCACACCCCAGATCCGGCCTCAGAGCAAGAGAAGGGCAGGACTGTGTGGACAACCTTCTGCTGGGTGCACCAAGAGATCAGGAAAGCTCTTTTAAGAGAAAGTCTAGATTATTCCAGTTCCTTCCGAGCTTCTTCCTCTACCTGAAGCCTCTAATCCTGCTCACGCCAAAATGAACTGAGCAGAGAAGGCTCCAGAGTCAAGGCAATGGTGGTGAAGAAAACACAAAAACATGGCTCTCTTAAGGCCACAATTCTTACCTTATTTTCTCCTAACTCAGTGACCACTATATTTCCTTTGCCACTCTTACCTCCATGTGAGCTGGGAAGAATCCCTGCTACAGGACAGAAAGTCCTATGCCAGCCTCCTCGGGCTGGATCCCTCCCCTCATATCCCCTCACAAGATGGAACCGTCAGTCTGAGTACCAGCTAGTGACACCTGCCTTGGGTTCCCCGGTGGCTCTCTGAGTCATCTGTCCCTTACACACCACTGTAACTAGAACATTCCACAAAATGTCCCACAGTACCTATCCCTCAGTCACTTTTCCACAGCAGGAAAGCCAGTAAATGTGGTCTAAGTTCTTAATTCTTTTCCCTGGAACTCACTAAACAAGGTTAAGCATGTGTCTTTAAGGACCTTTGGAGAGGCTTTCCTCTCCCTTCCCTCACTGTTCCTCAGTTTCCCTGTCTTGGGCCAGCGACTCAGAAGCTCACGAGGTCCAGGCAGTCTAGGAAGGGAAGCACACTGATGAACTTGTACTTGAGGTTTTTCTGAGGATAGAAAACGTTTCCTATTCAAGTCTAGGAAATACCTCTATGTCCCAAGGACGAGCAAGCTGGAAGAAAGTTTGTGAAACATGCAAGACAGACAAGAGTAGCCAAAACTGGACAAAATCTTGCCAGCCCCAGCTGGGTAGCAGCGTCGGAGCTCTCAGTGTGTACCCGGCACCCCTCACAGGAAGACAAAAGGCCAACATCACCTAAGCCGACTGTTTACAGCACTTTCTGTTATCTTTACTTTCATTTTGTCGCAGCATCACTGGGAGACTAGGAGGGATGGCCCTTCCATTTCACAGATGGGGAAACTGAGATCCAAAGACAAGACACTGCTGAGGAGGTCATAACGGCGTTACATCAGCGGCATTTTCTCCCACCAGAAAAAGGGAACTAGAAACAAAGGCGGCCGGGACAGGACCTGGGTTCCCCCTCTGTGATCAGGACAGGCAGTGTCTGTCTACAGAGTAGCTGGTGGGGAGGAAAGGGCTCCAGGGCAGTCCGGAGTCAGAGAGTGTCTTGCAAGGGCTCAACCTCGCAGCCCCGCACCCCTACCCCAAGTACCCCTGCTCTTCGGGCTGACTAGGGAGCTCGGTCTGTTTTAAAGTGCACCCTTTGTCCTTTTTGATATCCTAAGTGCTAGAAGCCTTTCAAACTCAGAAATCCGTTATTTTCTTATACTGTAAAGTCAGGCTTTGGACCTGGAGAGACCACCTCTATCTACATCTGTGGTGTGTGGGATGGGGGTACCTGGAACTGAGGAACAGCAGCCAGAAGTTACCACCCCACGAGGTGGAAGAGGTGCTTGGAGGGTCTTCTTTTTGTAAAAGGGAGACGACCGTGGGTACACCCCACGAAAGAGTTTTCTTCCAAAGCTCAGGGAGAGAACGCACGGGTACACTTTCTGTTCCAGTGGCTAGGGACGGCGTTGCTT
Source organism: Lophiomys imhausi (assembly GCA_907164525.1). Classification (NCBI taxonomy): domain Eukaryota; kingdom Metazoa; phylum Chordata; class Mammalia; order Rodentia; family Muridae; genus Lophiomys; species Lophiomys imhausi. The sequence goes on along the minus strand of CAJQZJ010000531.1, from coordinate 946,085 downwards.
CCCTCCCGGGTCACCCTGAGGGTTCCACCCACAGGGGGTCCACGGAGCCACGGCCAGGGTGGGGCAGCCCCCGGAGCGCCCACGCCCCCCTGCCCCACGCCGGAGGCTCTCACTCACCCACGCTCGCGCCTCTGGGGACCCGTCCGGAACGTCCCCGGCGTGTCGCGAAGCCCGACCCAGGGGCCATGTGTCCGGAGACTGGCGACGGAGGCGGCCCCGCGGCCGCAGGGAGGAGCGTGCGGTGGGCCAGGGAGGGAAGGGGCCCCCGCGTCCCAGGGGCGGCGGGCGGCGGCAGCAGCAGTGGCAGCAGCAGCACCAGCAGCGGCGGCGGCCACCGCGGGGCGCGCGGCGAGGCCATGGTGGCGGCGGCCGCCCGCGCTCACATGCCGGGCGCCGGGGCTGAGGGCGGCGGCGAGCGGAGCGGGGGTGCGAGCGCGCTTCCAGCCGCAAAAGTTGTGCGAGCCGCCGCCGCGGGAGGACGGGGGCGGCCCCAGCGCCGCCACACGCCAATCAACCCGGGCGGGTCGCGGGGCGGGCGGCTCCTCCTCGGTTGACATCACCAGCCCCTGGCGGGGGCCGGGGGCGGAGAGAGGGCAGGAAGAGGGCGGGGGCGGCCTGGGTCCCCCGGGGTGAGCTCACGGAACCCCCCCCACCCCCGAGTGAACTCGTGGAGCCCCGTACAACTTTTGTCACGAGGCCCACGCCCTGGAGCATTGCTTTGGCTATTGGAGATTTGGAATGGGGGTGAGGTGGGGTGGGGTGGGGTCACATTCCCAGCTCCTTAGGCACACAGTAGGTCTGTGAAAAGTAGATCCTGGCAATGTAATTGACACCAGGTGAGTGAGTATACAGAGTCCTTTCAGAGGGCAGAGAAGTGGAGCCTAGACCCTGCTCCACCACACCGTGGACCTGCATTGCCCTTAAGGACCTGAAGAGGCCCCAACCCAGCGCTGGTGATAAGCTTGCTTCGGCCACACTAGCAGTCTGAACCCTTCTTTAAGGCTCACAAGCCTGATTTCCTTCTCATACTGTCAGGGTCTTTGGCTTACACCACAGTTCTGCAGAGATGTCGCTGATGGGAACTTTTTTTCACAGTTTTCTGTGAAAAGGGAAAACCCATAGCCAGGAAAAGAACAGCAATTTGCAAATTAAACAAAAGATAATCTTTTTAAAAATGCAGCCCACACTGAAGTTGTAATGAAACCTTTAGGGAAGATGTTCCAAGACTGAGTGTCAATCAGTTTACTTGGTAAGTAAAATTCTGTGTGTACCCCTATTCTTTCCCCTCCCAGGAAACAAATGATACAATGTCCAAATTTTAGGACCCAAATCTCTTCATTTGCATGTAAAGAAAGAGCAGTTCAAAATAGGGGAAATAACTTGCTTAAGACTCTAGAAGAGGGCTGGAGAGATGGCTCAGAGGTTAAGAGCACTGACTGCTCTTCCAGAGGTCCTGAGTTCAATTCCCAGCAACCACATGGTGGCTCACAACCATCCATAATGAAATCTGGTGCCCTCTTCTGGCCTGCAGGTATACCTGCAGACAGAACATTGTATACATAATAAATAAAATCTTAAAAAAAAAAAAAGACTCTAGAAGAAGTTCACCCATGGTGGCACATGTCTTTAATTCCAGCAAGTGGGAGATTGAGGCAGGTGGTTCTCTGTGAGTTTGGGGCCAGCCTGGTCTACAGAGCAAGTCCAGGACAGCCAGGGCTAATACACAGAGAAACCCTGTCTCAAAAAAGAAAAAAAAAAAGACTCTAAAAGAACCAAAAATTAAAGGATTTCTCATCGAAAGACCATGTGGCTTCATTCTTACCTCATAGTTTAGAGTTGTCAATAATTCAGACAATGTCTCATCCAAAATGAAAACCACAAATCCCTTAGGATGCTCTTAGATGTGCTAGGGTCCTTTGTCTGTTTACCAAATGTTCAGGAAACAGGCTTGTCTCTTTTCCCATTTCTCAGCCTCTTTCTGTCTCTAAGTCTCCATGACCCACCTCCAGGGCAATGATTAGATCACAATGTCCAGGGCAGCAGCAGATGGGCCTAGACCCATTTTCTGGTGACTCAGTAAAAGTGAGTCATTTGGCAGGAAACAAAGGGTGCATACAAACAAACTTACCTTATACAAGTGAACAAAGAGTAGAGAATTGGTATGGGTTAGGGTTTATAGAACCACAAAAGAAACCTAACTTTTCAGGTCTCACATGAAATGTTCAGACCTCTCTCTCTCTCTCTATCTCTATCTCTCAGTCTCTCTCTCAAAAAAAAAAATCTAAGCATGGCGCCAGGTCAACATCTCTGGACATAGCTGCCCTATTCATTCACAGGCAGGGCTACACAGCACCCCAGATCCATCCAGATGGGCTCCAATAGGCCAGTACACTATGCTCAGAGGTTCTGGTCACTGCAGCTCCCTCCCTTCAACAGAAAGGAGGGCTAGCCAGAAACCAAGTCACCTTTTCAGGCAAACAGGAAGGTTTAAGGGTGAAAAGGCCTGTCCAGGTTTCTCACGTGCAGGGCATTCCGAAAGCTCACTTGGGAATCTTGCCTTTCCTGCCAATGCCCAAAGGCATTGCACCTGCCACCTGCCCCTCCCTTTAAGCATCACAAATTTCTCTCTCTAATCTCTCTACCTTCTAAGTCAACTGAACATTCACAGTAACTGACAGCTTAACCATCGGATAAAGTGGAGAGACACATGGGGATCCTGCAAAGAGTGATCACAGTGTAGGTGGGTCCTAGTTCCTTTTCGTCTCCTAGGACGAAGCAAGAGGGATCCGCAAGGAGGCTATGCTCAGGCCAGGAACTTGCAAGCAGCAGTCAGCCTGGTCTTAGAGCCTTTGCTTCTTTTCCTGATTTTACCACCATTTAACTATGATCGGGGTGTTAGTTTCTTCATCTATAAAGACAGATTGCCCCTAGATGATCACTAAGAAGTGTTCTATCATTAGTGCTTTAAGGTTTCAGGGACCAGGCTGTTGAAACAGGTGCCTAGGGACACATAAGCTAGGGCTCAGTGAAACCACCAAACTGGACCACTCTGGGCACGCATTTGAAAGAAGGGTTTATTGTATATGTGAAAGAGAGAATAACCTGAGGCATTTGGAAAGTTCAAAGCAGTCATGGCTATCTCTCAGGGACAGAGAGTACAAGAAGAAAACTGGCCTTGGCCAGGATTATCCTTTGGGAGCAGAGAAAAAAAAAGTAAGGAAGAAAAATCAGGGAGTGAAGCAGGAATGGGAAAGACCTCATCAAGAACAGGTAGTTGCAGGGTGGGGGGGTGGTGAAGTTGGGACAACCTGGGAGCTATCATAATTGAGGGGGAGGTAAGAAAGGTTAGAAGGCTAGTGTAGGGTCTTTGATATTCATAACAGGTACCTGTTATTAGGGACCTGAGGAACCTGGAGGTTAACGTGAGCTTTGATATTTAACCACAGCCTTATGCCAAGGGAAACATCCCTTTCTGGCAGGCAGGTGTCTGAGGAATGCCACCAGCAGTCCTTCTATAGTCACTGCCGTTTGGGGTTTGGGAACCTAACAGTAGTGTCTCTTCCTCAGGAATGTGAAAACACAGACAGGAGTCCCAATCACCTCAGATGAGTTAGAAGATCTTCTTTCTGGAGCCAGGGTGGACAAATAAGATGACCTTGCAGATCTATTCCAGCCTTGGGAGTCTGTTGATGTAGACTGAAGACAGTTCAGGCCAAACTGGAGGGATCTGTGGTCTAGGGCTGCAGCCCCAGAGTGAGGGCACACCACGCACGGGGCTGGCGGTGAAGTCAGCAGGAGCCCAGTGTCTCTGCCTCCTGACATTACATGGCGTCAAACCATTTACAGAGGCTTCACACCTTGGTTTGTAGTAACAACCACGACTCCAATATTCAGCAGCTTTACCCCCATGATGTTTCCTCGTTGTTCACTCAACAGCCTTCCACACTGATGTTGAGGTCTGTGGGTTCTCACAGTCTTCTAGGGATGTGCAGTCTGCTGGGTTCTACCATTTCAGTCAGCCAGAGTCGAGAAGAACATGAAGAAGCACGCAGCAGAAACTTTGAAGAGCCAGGCCTGGGAGGGTCATGCTTCACTCCCTGTTACTTTCTCCTAGGGAGAACATGACAGTAGGCTTCACCTAACTGGGAAGGGAGCTGGAAAACGTAGCCTAGACACAAAGGCGAAGAGGAGGTGAAGTTTGGATAGGCTGCTAACTATCTCTGCCAGCTGGCGTCAGGGTGCATGGAAGGGAAAAGGAGAATTAAACTTTCCTTCTTTGCACAAAAAGGGTAGCTAATCAAATGACCTCTCAGGGCCCAGCTACTGGAATATTCTGTAGTTTGCATAAAATGTTCTATTGCTCAAAGTGAATAAGCAAAACAGGCTCTCCAGTGTAGCATGCCCTCTGCCCATTGGTCAGTAGACAGGACCTTGGGTTTTCTCCAAGTTCTGTCCCTAAGCTCCTCCCAGTCCTCAGCCAAGTCAAGTGATTGCTATTGACTTCAGTGTCCTCAATTGTCCATTGAGAAGAAAACCCATTACCTTTCGACGCCTCACCAGGGTTGGTCTGAGGAGACAATGAGGTCCCTGTGAGAAGGCACCCCGAGCTCCCCTAAGCACCACAGCCTCTCCACAATGCTGTTATAACCAGGGCCTCTCCAGTGCACCCACTTTGCTCCTGAGCATATGTGGCAGTATAGGATAGCATTACCATGGCTGGGATTCAGTGTTGATTGTATGGCAGACCATTCCCTGGTCCCCAAGGTCCCCGCGACTAGAGGTTCCAGAGGTTGGCAAGTCAGTCAATGACATCTGAGTTGAGCTTAGCCTAAGGGAAAAGAGCTGGTTTTAGGCGTCACTGTGGGAGGCCTGGCCACTTTCTCATGCTATCCCACCCTGGGGCTTGTTTATTCATCCTCTCATCTGCTTGTCTCCTCGATTTATGAGCTGCTTTCTTGGAACTCCTGCATGTCACTCATCTTTCATCAGCAGACGGCAACACAATGCCTTCTTTCATTTAGTCATTCAATAAATATTTCTTCTGTGACTACCCTGTGCCTGGCTCTGTGTTGGGGGTCTCTGACCTCAAAGCTTAAAGGTTTGAAGGAAGCAGCCATCTAAAGGGCATCACTGTCAACCTGCATCTGGGGAAGGGCCCTGGAGAAGAGCATTCAGGCGAACATGCTGTTGCCCTGTGAAGTGAGGTTGAGCCATGATCTGATAGCCAGTCGAGGTTGTTAGCCAGGTCAAAGAGAGTTGGAAGAATATGCACAAGCCAGAAGGCAGGAAGGCTTGTAAAAAGATTAATGTAAAGGAAAAAAAGAAAACCTGGGCTGGAGAGATGGCTCATAGATTAAGATTGCTGTCTGCAATTCTTGAGGACCTGGGTTCAATTCCCAGCATCTACACGGTGGTTCACAGCTGCCTGTAACTCTAGTTCCAGGGGATCTGATAGCCTCTTCTGGCCTCACAGACACTTCATGAATGTGATGCATAGACATACATGCCGGTAAAATGCTCATATACATAAAATAAAAATTTTAATTTAAAAAGAGAGAGGAAGAGAAGAAAGTCAGTATGGCTGGAGCCTAGAGGGCAAGGAAGATCAGGGATTGAAATGACCCAACTCAAAGACAGTGAGAATACCTAGACCAGGGATGCCCAGCAGCACCTTTTAAGAATGCATAGTTTAAGAGGTTAGGAAGTCCCCTCCCTGTCACTTGGGTAGTATAGTACAACTGGCCCTGGATGTGGGCCTTGTGGGTATGCCATGCCTGAGGGAGTGGATGTGGGAGAGCCAGCTCTGCCTCCTGCCTGCTTTGTGGTGGTGTTGGTGAGGGAGAGATCCCCTCCCCTCCCTTTTGCCCTCACCACCATTGGCAGACAGATCTGGTCCCAATGGGGTCACAAGAGGAGGAGAGCTGTCCCTGCCCCTCACATGCTGCAGCACTCAGGAAAGCAGGTCCTGTACCTCACCTGGACAGCACATTACAGCTGGCCTTGGTTGTGGGGGATGTGGGTAAGCCGCCCCGAGGATGTAGCAGGCGGGAGAGTTGACCCTGATGGGGTCATGAGAGCAGGAGAGCTGGTCCACCTCCTTACCTGCTGAAGCACTCGAAAGAAAGAGCAGTCTCTGCACCTTACCTCAGTTGAACTGGCCCTGCAAGTGGGGTTGCAGCCCCAGAACCAGGGCTTTGAGTTGGCCCACCCCCAACATATACTCTATGAATAAATTGCTGGAGTACATGAAGAGGCCAGTTCCATAGAATCAAAATTACAAGGTCTCCATGACATAGGACAACAACAGGATATCTGAGAGAAGTCCCAGTGAGGTTCCAGTATTGACAAAGTAGCAGAAACCAGAGGCTTCTTCTCATACCAGACCAAGAAGTCATTATAATGAATATTTGCAAACAAAACTGTGTGGACAGAAGGGAATATTGTGGGACACACTACAGCATCCACAGTGAGATTTTTTTTTTTTATGTTGGAGGAGGTTGCAAGGGTAGGTTAGGGTTGCAAAAGTGGGTCTGAGGGGAGGTGGGAGACACACACACACACAACAATAATAATAAAAAAAAGTTCAGGAGGTCACTGTAAGAATTTAACTCAGAGAACAGGGTAGAGTGGGGTGGAAAGGAACAGGGTGAGAGGTGACATGATGTACAATTGGATGTCATCGTTCTGTGATGAGAGGAATGGTCCAGACACAGGAGCTGGCATGTAGACTCTGAGAGTTCAAGTGAGGAAGTGACAGCGCTCAGCAAGTGACAGCAGTGACTTCCGAGAATGCTACAGGTTTGAAAGGTCATGAGTGAATGAAAAAAAAAAAAAAAGGAAAATACATGACCAGTCCCAGGGAGGGTGGAGGAGAAGGTTTATTGTAGATATGTAGGAGACCATAGCCAGAGGCAGGGACATCTGGGGGAGTCCAGAGTGGATGTGACCCTGAAGAGGGGGAGGGGAAGGGAGAGAGGAGAGAGGGGAACCAGGGGCAGCAGCCAGGAGGTCCAAGGAGGACAGGTGGCTAAAATGGTTGGATTATATAGGGAAGGGCATCTAGGTGGAAGGGCAGCCCAGTCCCTGGGCTGGAGAAGTTCAGGGTAGGGGGTGGGGTATGCCAGCCAGGAGGGCCCTGTAATAGGTAGAGATTGAGGGATGCTGAGAGAACCTGGAGGCCAGGTCCGCTTTGATTTGTTAAGTAGGCATGTCAGCTGTTTGTCCTGAGTTTGAACGAAGAGTAGAAAATAAAATTTACAAGCAATGTTGATGAGTAATAAAGGTGAGGAGAGAAGTCAAGGTTTCCTTAGCTTTCTGGCTTGTATGGTTGGATAGATAGATGTTGATACCATTCACAATGAAGAAAGGACAATATATGAGTACTAGGTCTTTGAAGTCAAGATCATTGACTGGGTTTCAGGCATTAGTGTCAGATGACTTTGTGACATCCATATGGCAGGGTCAAATATGCCTTTGACCCCACAGATTTGGAGCTGAGAGAAGTCCAAGTCTAAAGTCTCAATCTAAGTAAAAGCAGACAAGTTCATGAAGAGAGGGTGGAGGAGAGCTAGGGGTGGGGTGGGGGGGGGGGTGGAGACCATGTCATCAGAGCCAAGGGAAGGAGGGTGTGGTCAACAGTGCATAACCCCGAAGAAGGTCAAGTAAGGCAAAGACTAAGAGAATCCATTGCTTTGGCAGCATTTATGACCTGGGATCATAACAAGAGTGGTGGCTGGAACAGAAGCCACATGAGAGGCACACGGAGGAGTGAGAGGAGAAGCCCAGCTGGCTGAGAGAATGTCTCAAGAGGGTTGCATTTGGTGGACCGAGAGAGTTGGGCCAGTAACTCCAGGGGTGAGGAGTGAAGGAGCTGTGTTATTTTTAGTGTCGGATTTGGACAGAGAAAGGATCTGTTTGGGAGGGAGAAGAACAAAGGTGTAGGGGAGTAAAGGCGATAATGGTAGGGGCAGAGGTGGGAGGGGGTGCAAGGACTGGAAGGGAGGAGGGAGGGAGGAGAGCACCGCCCAGATCCAGCCAAGGCTCTGAATCTCTGGCTCAGGACCTTGGTTTTCTGAGTAAGGCAGGGGATGAGGGAATCTGGAAGATGAGACAGCTGAAATGGCAGGATGAAGGGATGTGAGATTGTGAAGCAACTAGTTTCCTGCCAAGGTACCATCAGTTCAGAGATTTGGGACAGGAATCTGTCCTCCAACAGAATTCTGACTGAGGGGTCTAAGGTAGGAACTATCCCTGCCTCTTCCCAGCATCTAGTGGTAGCCAGCAATCCTCAGCTTGCAATCTGTGCCTCTGTCAGGACATGGGCACCTTTGCTCTCTGTGCATCATGGCCTTCTTCTAAGAACCCGGTCAGTGGGCTTAGGGCCCGCTGGAATCCGGTATGGTCTCAGTTTTAACTCACTACATTGGCAAGACTATTTTCAAATAAGATCACATTCACAGATTCTAGGAGCTAGAACACGAGGGATATAATTCTATCTGATCTAAAAATAGCTTCAGTGACAAGACCTAGACCTTGTCATGGACCCACCTAGACTGGTGTGGTAGAGACTTGGAAGAGTATCCTGGTGCTTAGTGGTTACCTAACTTGTTCCTCAGCTGGTTAGCAGCTGGACTTCAGGCAGCTCAACCCCATCCCTTCCATTAGGGGTGAAGACTTCTGGCTTCTCTTGTCTACTCCTCTCTTCCCATCCCAGGCTGGGTCTCTGCATGCCTTTTGGCATCTTCCTCAACCCAAAGATATACTGCTCAGAAGGACCATGAGGCCAGCTGCAGCGATGACCTAACCTCCCAGGAGTTGAGCTAGGAGAGGCAGAACCTCAGCCTCTCCTGGAACACATGCTGCATCTATGTTGTTTTGCTCAGAGCTCCAGGAAGCAGACAGCCTTTGGGATTCTGACCAAAGAACTAAAGGAATAAATCCCCTTCTGTATTTTTAATCCCCCCCACCCCCCACTGCCAGGAGAAGCCTTATTGTCCCCTTTCTGGAATGTCAGGAATGGTCTGCTTTTGTCCAGGCAGAGTTAAGCAATGCTAGATCCAGAGCTAGAGAGCCTTTCTTTGCTGTTTCCCTATAGATCAGGGATAGGCTTAAGGCTTTTGCCCTTCAGGGCCAAGGTGAGAATGTAAATACCCAGTCCCTCTGGAAACTGGCTGGGACCTCCTCCAGGGAGGAAAGGTTGCTCATGCCTTGGCCAGGGTCCCAAGCTTTATGTACAGCAATGCTGAGCACCAACTTACATAGCATGGGGTGGATCCTCAAATGACCTTCCGTTTCTCATCTACCAGTTGGAGAAGGCCATTCCTCTCCAAACAACATTCCTCCGATAAAATCAGTTACACACTGTAAACGTCAAGGAGTCTGGAACATTCTCCTCTGGTGCAATAGGATTCTGATAAACCTTCTCTTATTTTGCAAAACCTTGCAGCATGAAACATACTTCTTGGAGCAGTAGGGAAATTCCTGGGATGCCGGGACACTGGGCAAAGTGACCAGGGCCCCAGGGAAGGAGCAGAAAGCCCAGGGTAGACTGTCCCATTGTGGGCAGAGAGATTAGAGTGCTCAGCTGTCAACAATAGCTGTTGTGCACTTCTCAAGAGCCAGACCTGAATCAAGTCTCCAAAGCTGAAAAAAAAAAAATAGATTGCTTTTACACAGCTTCCTCTTCTCACTTAGTCTAGGCTCACGTTAGTGTTACACACTCGCCTTCCTGCACCCAGACCTGCCACTCCCTTGACCACAATTCTCCTCACTCAACATGAGCCTGGAAGTTTCCATCCTCCCCAAATTCTGCTGGACCCCAGCCAAGTGTTGCTGTCTGTTCATAGGTGCTTTGTCCGTGGGTCAGTTCCTGGGCATCTCAGCTTCTCTTTTTGTTCGTGTGTCTCCAGCGTCCTCTCTTCCACCTCCTCCTCAGTCTCTTTTCCTCCTTTTATGCCTTCTTTCCAGTCAATTTATGTTCTCCCCATAGGTCACACTTTCTCTTTTCTAGGTCTTCTCGTTAACTGCTGGTTGACACAGAACTAAATCCGTTCCTCTTAGGTCTCTGGAATATACTTCCATGGCCTCTGGTGGTGAGGCCTGAAGACAGACAGCCATTTGAGAAGGCCCCAAGGATAAGCCATATGTGCAGAGTGTCGTAGGGAAGAGCTCCAAGAACCTCCAGAGAGCTGGAGAACTAGGCAAAGCCTGAAAACTGGATGTTAGACCAGTGTCCAGACAGTAGTAGGCTTGTGGCTTAGACATTGACTTTTACAAAATTCTCCTACATAGGATTCTTCTACTCAACCAGACTCCCCAGCCATGGGGCTTGGGCATCAACATTCCTTTTACAAGCTTCCCCAGCTAGTCTAACATGAAGCCACTCCTACCCAATGCATAAGGAAACAGAGGCTGTGTCCAACTTCCAGTAGTGCAGAGTGACAGTCAGATGGCCATTTGAGAGGCAGTTTGATGTGCATCTACTCTGCACTAGCAGGCAGTAAGCTAGGCTCTGGCTGTTCAAACATGAGCAAGAAATACAAAGGTGAGCAGCGGGAGAGACGGCTCAGTGGTTAAGGGCACTTGCTGCTCCTGCGAAATTGTTGTGTTTGGTTCCCAGCACCCACAGGGCAGTTTATTACCATCTATAACTCCAGGGCCAAGGATTTGATGTCCTCTACTGGCCTCTATGGGCACTGCACACATGTGGTACACAGACATACATAGGGGCAAAATGCACATTTACAGAAAATAAAATAAAAAGAAATAGATAGTCCCCAGCCTTGGCAAGCTAGCAGATTAGGAGACTGAATAGACCCTGTCTGTTCACTGTAAGTTATTTTGCATAACTACCAAGTGCTCTAAATTCTGAGATTTAGCTTCAGACATTACACCGCTCTCCTAAAGAATGCTGCAGGGTTCTCCAAGCAAGGAAAACAGAGAATGTCACTTTTTTTTCGGCCTGGTACTTGTATGACCCCAGGCTAGCTTTAAACTCGTGGCAATCCTCCTGCTTCAGCCTCCTGAGTTCTGGGATTATAGGCATGAGCCGTCATATCCAGCTAGAACAGAACATTCTAATGTAGGACTAATATGGAGGGGCTGCATCCTATGGGGTGATATAGAGACTGTTGGGAGGGGAGAAGAGAGGGCGTGAGAGGAAAAGCCCAACTGGCTGAGAGGACATCTCAAGAGGCTTGGATTTGGTGGACAGATGAGTTCGGTCAGTAACTACAGGAATGAGGAGTGAGGGAACTTTGCTTGTTTCTAGTGCAGAATTTGGACAGGGAAAAGATCTACTTGGAGCCGGGCAGTGGTGGCGCACGCCTTTAATCCCAGCACTTGGGAGGCAGAGGCAGGCGGATCTTTGTGAGTTCGAGGCCAGCCTGGTCTACAAAGCGAGTCCAGGACAGCCAGAGATATTCAGAGAAACCCTGTCTCGAAAAACCAAAAAAAAAAAAAAAAATCTACTTGGAAGGGTGAAAGACGAAGGTGTAGGAAAATAGAGATGGTAACACCAAGGGCTTGGACTCCACTGACCAATCTCTCAGTGTTTAAAAGCTAAGGCAGGGCACCACCTATAACAGAATATTTTTATTTACCAAAACTTATATTTATTAGTACTTAACAATAATTAGTATCTATAAAGTACCTAAATCCTATAACCTAAAACCTAAAGTCTAAACTCTATAATCTATCTAAGAATATCTTAATACCTTAAAACACTCTAATACCTATATATAAAACACTTAACACTATTTTAAGTTTCTTTTTCTTTTTTTTTTTTTGGTTTTTTGAGACAGGGTTTCTCTGAATATCTCTGGCTATCCTGGACTCGCTTTGTAGACCAGGCGGGCCTCAAGCTCACAAAGATCCGCCTGCCTCTGCCTCCCAAGTGCTGGGATTAAAGGCGTGCGCCACCACCGCCCGGCTATTTTAAGTTTCTTAAAAGAATATTAATATTCTTAGTGTAGGTCCATGTAGGATGGCTTGGCTTATGTCGGTTCCATCAGCTCTTTCAAGCTTAAGGTCTATTGGGTCTTATTGTGTTAGTTTGTAAGGCCAGTTTATTTTCACCATCAAATTGTGGCCAGTTTTACCGGGCGTTGGTGGCGCACGCCTTTAATCCCAGCACTTGGGAGGCAGAGGCAGGCGGATCTCTGTGAGTTCGAGGCCAGCCTGGTCTACAAAGTGAATCTAGGACAGCCAGAGCTGTTATACAGAGAAACCCTGTCTCGAAAAACCAAAAAAAAAAAAAAAGAAAGAAAAAAAGAAAAGGCCGCCCTCAGTTGGTGGTTGGGACTGACTGATTTTATAAACTGGCCACAATTTTTTTTGTTTTTTTTTTTTTTTGTTTTTTGGAGACAGGGTTTCTCTGTATAACAGCTCTGGCTGTCCTAGACTCACTTTGTAGACCAGGCTGGCCTCGAACTCACAGAGATCCGCCTGCCTCTGCCTCCCAAGTGCTGGGATTAAAGGCGTGCGCCACCACGCCCAGCTTAGGGCGGCCTTTTCAATCAGTTAAGATTCACCTCCAAGGTCTCTTTGGCCTAGGCCAGTCCCAAGCTTCTCCAAGCAGTTTTGTAGCTCCACTTACCTCAATCACTTCTCTGGCACTCTGGGGTCTCAAGAATGCTATGGGCTATAGCAGTCTAAATTCTGTTAACCGCATACCTTGAGGTGTTCTTCTTCAATGTGGCCTCTCAGTCGAAGAGGGCAGGAGGAAGAGGGTGAGACCGAGTGGATCTTGGGCTTATATGGAGTCTCTGTAGCATTCTCTTGCAATCCTTGGTGGTCTCGAGGGTCCATGAGATCTCCCGCGATGCTCAGCGGGTCCGTTGCTTCTCATGGTAAATGACATCATCTGCTTGGCTTGCGAGGTTTCTTAGCAATGCTCCTTCAACAGGGCATACCATTCGGCCATAACTGGCTCTGTCCAGATCAACAAGAAAAGGGACTCCAAGCTCCTACCTATGTGCTGCCATATGTTTAATCTGAACTGCCTAAAATTTCACTAAGGAGACCTGACTTCTACCACAGAGGACAGATTAGAAAACAGCCAGGGTAGAGAGACCAATCAGAAGTTACTACAGTGACTATTCTCAGAAGGTTTTGGTGGAACCATCCAAATACAACCTATTCCAAGGCTGATTTCCTTTCTTTCTGACCACTTGAGGGCTGCACTCAATTCTTGCCCCTTATCCTGGAACACTGTTTCCAGTACCCATATGTGTAGCCTCAGGCTACCATGATAGCATAGCAATGGTAGTTATCAAGCATCAGAAGTAAACAAAGAAAAAATGTGGCATATGTAGACATGTGGTAAACACTGAGTGACTGAATGCATACATGATGGGCTGGATAGGTTGACATAACAAGAATAATTAAGATTGGGTTGGGGATATGGCTCAGTGGTTAAAGCATTTGCTGCACAGATAAGATGGGTGGACTTGGGTTTCTCAAGATACATGGAAATGTTGGGTTGGCATGGCAGTTTGCCTATAATCTCAGCTTCAGAACAAACAGACTCCACCCATATCCGTGAGCAGCTCTGTTTGATTGAGAGACTCTGTTTATGAAATAAGGTAGAAAACCAGTAAGATTCCCTACATCCTCCGGCCTCCACATGTATGCACACACACATGTAATATTCCCATGTGAATATGCAATTGCACATGACTGTATACCTGCTGTGTAACAGTTTCCTCAGAGAGTGAAACATTCTATCCTGCACAGGAGCTCCTTAGGCAAGAAGGTAAACAGTTCAACACAGCTTTAGGAAGCCCTCAAACTGATTCTCTAGGCCCCTCCTTGCCGAATAAGCTATAAAGACTGCTGAGAGTCCCTCTCAGATAACCCAAACTGCGAAAAAGACTCTGAAGCCAGATCAGCTGCCTGAAAGAAGTAGAAACCTGCTGAGCTGTCTGGAAGGGGTGTAGACTAATTGTCACTTGGAAAGGACACTCTCCAACCTGCTGAGCTGCCTGCAGCCTCTGCAGTGCGCTCCAGGTTCCCAGCTTTTGTGAGCTGTCACCCATGCTGGGGTGGGCTTTGAGTCATTTCTGTTTCTGTAAGTAATCCCTCACCCATATTCCTGTAAGTAATCTCAATAAAATCATCAGTTCACCAAGTTGGACTTTGGTGGCATCCACACTTCTGTCTGGGGTGGGACCCCTATCTGGTATGAGTAGATGTGTGTGTTGTGTCTCCCCAGGAAAAGTTTTGGAATACAACAACACCACACACACATGACAAGAAAAACAAGACAAAAAAGAATACTTCAAATTGTGCATTAAAAAAATACTTAGAATTGTCTCAAAAACAAAAAAATTGTACATTGTGATGATTTTCAACAAGGCAAAAGAAGGCCACTTATATACATGAATAATGACAGTAAATGAACTAAAGTTACACAGTTAACCACATACTCAGTTTACTGAAATGTCCCTGTCTTAAAAAAAGAAAAAGAAAAAAATGGCCTTCCTTCAAAATCAATACCTGGGGAGGCTCCAGCAATCGTTCCAGCAACACTGTGAATCCTCAAAATGGGCTGAGTCAGCTCCCCCCCCCCTTTTTTTTTTTAGCTTGGCCTATCCCTTTGTGCTCAGGTTTGGTTCCAAATAATTTCTGGTTCTCTCAGAAATCAAGTAAGAACATGCCATTGATTAGAATGTTAACAGGCTTCATTTTAGCTTTGAGATGAAACTGTACTATCCCAGGCTGGTCATGAGTTCCTGGGCTCACGTGAGTTACTGGGACTATCAGTGCAGACCACCACACTAGGCTTTCAGGGTCGTTGAGAGTCCTAAAGGTGGAGTTCCAAGCATGACATGAAGACAGCTGTGTTGCCGGAGGAGAGAGTGAAGGCGCACACCCACTCAGGGTAGATCGGGAGACCTGAATCGGTAAAGACCTCCGTCCATCTGTTTTTGTCCTGAAGCACAGTGACAGAACAGGCCAGATGTCCCCTAAAGCCAGTTCCTCCCCGCCCTCAGCAGCCAGCTGGCCTGTATTTCTCGGCCTGTCTTTCAGTCAGATGATGTGTCTAGTTTGACCAATGAATACCGGAAGAGTTAACATCCTGATTCCCTCACCGCCCTGGTACTCTTGCGGTGTGACTGTTTTCCCTTACCTGCCAGCTGGATGCTGAGATCTCAGAGGAAGACTGTACTGGCTGGCTTTGTGTCAACTTGATACAAGCTAGAGTCAGAGAGGAAGGAGCCTCAGTTGAGGATAAGCCTCCATGAGATCCAGCTGTAGGGCATTTTCTCAATCAGGTGATCAGTGTGGGAGGAGCTGCCATCCCTGGGCTGGTGGTCCTGGGTTCTAAAGAAAGCAGACTGAGCAAGCCACGAGGAGCAAGCCAGTAAGCAGCACTCCTCCATGGCCTCTGCATCAGCTCCTTCTGTGTCCAGGATTCTGCCCTGACTTCCTTCAATGAAGGACAGTGTTGTGGAAGTACAAATGGAATAAACCCTTTCCTCCCCAACTTGCTTTTTGGTCATGGTGCTTTCGTAACAACAACAGATACCCTAGCTAAGACAAAGGCTGAGGAGAGACGTTCCAGCCAGTGAGCTAGAGAAGCCGACATCTCTTTTGCCCGTGCTGAGCCCCCCCACACCTTGTATCAGACTGTAACATGAACTGGAGTGCATTCACATTTTCAAGTCACTGAGGCTTGGGGATCTTTATTATAGCAACAAGTGGGCCCTGACTGAGACAGATCAAAAGTGTCCAACTACAAATTGATACTGTCATTTGGAGTACCAGCCCTTGTGACATTCAGTTTGGAGACTGTATTTGAAACCAATGCTGTTTGCTCCATCCAGTCTCTTAATATACGTGCTCTGTGCCACATGTCACTAACCAGCCCCTCCCGCTGGCTTCTGGGGAATGACTGCTAATCCTTTGAGATGTCACCTGCTCATAGGGCTTGCCCAAGTGACTCCACATGGCCCCTATGCTAAGGTGGTCTCTACATTTGGTCAGTCTAGCTTTTAATATGGTGCCTCCTTTAACAAAAAAAGGCGGGAACACAGGCACACAGGCACCACTCACATGTGCATGCACATGTGGACACACACACACACACACACACAGAGAAAGCTGTTGTTATTGTATTACCAAAATAAGAGAGAAAGAAAGAGGTGACTCTGTCTCAGCAGGTGAAGAGGCTTGTAGCCAAGTCTGATGACCAGAATTTAATCCCTGGAACCCACTACCCAAAGTTGTCCTCTGGCCTCAACATAGACTGACACGTATGCCATCACATGTATATACTTCCCCCAACTAAAAATAAAATTTTAAAAAATTTTTTGAGACAGAGTTTCTCTGTGTAGCTCTGGATATCCTGGAACTCAATCTGTAGACCAGGCTAAACTTGAACTCACAGAGATCCACCTGCTCTGCCTCCCGAGTACTGGGGCCATGCACTACCATTGCCCAGGTAAATTTTAAATATTTTGTTTTTTTGTTTAGGGGTGTGTACATGTGGGGTGTGTGTGTGTGTGTGTGTGTGTGTGTGTGTGTGTGTGTATTTGTGTATATTTATACATGTATGCAGGTGACCAAAGAAGCCAAAAGTGGGTGTTGGATCCTCTTGAACTAAAGTTACAGAGAGTTCTGAGTGCCATGTGGGTCCTGGGAACCAAACTCTGGTCCTCTGCAAGAACAGAAGTGCTTTTAACCATCGAGCCAATCTCTTTAACCCCAAATTAAAGTATCTTAGAGAAGAAAAAAGCTCAGGCTGCCCATTATTTCAGGCCCCATTTAGGGAACCACTCTCCCTCTCCCTCTTAGAAGGAGGCTGTGACTCCCTCCTCTGTGAACGCTGGGAATATCCACTGTCATCCACTCAGCTCAGCTATCAGATCCAGGACATAGGGAGATGCCACCAGACTCAGTGTTGTGAGAAGAGGTACTTTCCCAGGAGAACAGCCAACTGGGGGAGCTCTGACCCTGGAAGGGGGTCTTCCTTGCTCTTTTACCTAAATATGCCCTTCTTCCTAAGAAGAATACCTCAGCAAGAGTTAGGGACATAGGCCTTCCATGCCTCAACTGATGAGGTGGCAACATTTTTGCTGATAAGACTCCCAGAAGGAGCCCTAAAATGTGTTGTTTTAAAAACTAAAATATCTCAGTCATTTGATTTTACCAATGAAGACTCAGGAGCCAGATGCCTGGGGTTAATTTTATTTAATCCTGTGTACAGAAAACTCTTGGATTAGAGGTGTGTGCTAGGGCAGATCCACACCACAAGTACTTAACTTGCAATAAACAGGAAGTTCTTGGATTAAAGCCTGAGCCATTCCATAATCAGAAACAGATTTTTCAATTCACAAACTTGGGGCTTACAATGTGATCAAATATTCTGCAACAAGTACGTTTCCAAGGTACGGGGGTACTGGGCAGCTTTAGTGAGATTTCTGTAGTTCTCTTGCTTCTGGAGGAGACCAGCAGGAGAAACTCCAGTGCATGCCACCACCACACCAAGCCTCTTGTCTTAGTCACCTATGTGGACCTCAAGAAGACAAAACTAGGAGAGGTTAAGGAAGACCAGGAGAGGGATGCTTTCTTTGGAATCCACCTTGGTACAGAAGAATGAGAAAGATTCTCAAGGCTCCAGGAAGACCAGAGGAAAGGCTCAGAGAGGTTAATAGGGGACAGGAAGGGACCAGAAGAATTTGACAGGCTGAGGACAGAGTAAGGGCAGAGCTCTGTGGTTTTTCCTGCTCTGATTTGGATATGTCCCAGATCTACTGTTGGCTAAAGAAGGTGTCCTGCTAGATCCATGGCTAAAAAAAATGTCACATGACCTCTTGAAGCAGCAGGGCTCCACTTGGCTCTGAAATTTCAAGCTACTTAGTGCCAAGAAGCATTGCAGTTCATGTGAGGTTTTTATTCTTCCTGAGCTGCCCACAGTAACTGACATGGAATTGGTGGGGGTGACTCTCAACACTACTACCCACTTCCCCATCTTCATCTCCTCAAAAAAATTTTTTTTTATTTAAGCCCCATTTCATTTAGTACTCAGAACTCCAAGTACTAGCTGGTAGGAATTTCCATTCCCATTTTGCAGAGATGGAAGTGAAAAAAAACATGCCCAACGTCACAAAGCTAGTAAATGTAGTACAGCCAAGGTAATATAAAGTTTACATTAATAAACTCACCTAAAAGAAAGAGGTAGACCAGTTGGTAGACTGAAGTGAGCCTGCTTTCTCTGACTGGAGTCTCATTTGTTTCTGTTCACCTTGTCCCTTGGTTCAAAGCCTTTTCACATCTTCTTTTCTGTTTTCAGACTTATACATTCTTTTATTATTATTTAAATTTCTGTGTGTGGTGTATATGTACATTTGTGGTACATGCATACATGTGTGTGGACACTTCTATGTGTGTGTGTGAGGCTTCTCCTGGCTTTCTATGTGGGTGTGGGGGATTCAAACTCAGGTTCTCATGCTTGCACAGTAAATCCTCACACAACAAGCCACCTTCTCACCTTCTAACCTTGAGGTTTCAAGTTCACCTCAGAGTCTGGATTCCTGCCTCCTTTGTCTCCACAGCACTCCTGAGGTCCTCTTGCAGCAAATGGCTTGGTTGTCTGCTGAGTATACTGGACATAGCTCAGCCATTTTCTAAGAGATGCATTATCCTCTTCTGTAGCTGAGCCTATCAGATGTGGCAGGCAGAGGATACTCCTCAAAGACAGCCGCATCCTCATCCCTAGGATCTGTGGGTATGTGACTGACGTGGCCAAGGGACCTGGGCACGTGTGATTACAGATTCTGAGATGGAGAGATTATGCTGGGTTACTAGGTGGGCCCCGTGTAATCACAAGGGTCCCTAAAAGTAGAAGAGGGCGACAGGGGAGGCA
Organism: Lophiomys imhausi; assembly: GCA_907164525.1. Taxonomy (NCBI): domain Eukaryota; kingdom Metazoa; phylum Chordata; class Mammalia; order Rodentia; family Muridae; genus Lophiomys; species Lophiomys imhausi. Next base: position 927,217 of record CAJQZJ010000531.1, on the reverse strand, counting down.
GAAAAAGAGCTGTGATGGAGAAGCAGAGGTTAGAGAGAGTGTGCCTGCTGATGGGGTAAATGTGGAAGGCACAACAGCAGGGAAGAAAGGCAGCTCCTAGAATGGGGAGGAATCAAACAAATTAAACGCTCCTAGAGTCACGAGGGCAGCGGTTCTCAACCTTTCTGACGCAGCGACCCTTTAATACAGTTCCTCATGTTGTGGTGACACCCAACCATAAAATTGTTTCATTGCTACTTTGTAACTGTAATTTTGTTACTGTTATGATTCACAATTTAAATATTGTAGGAGATAGAGGTTTCCCAAAAGGGTCACGGCCCACAGGTTGAGAACCACTGCTCTAGAGAGACCAGGGCTCTGCTTGCTCCATCATTTTATTTCATGGAGACCCATTTTGGGCTTCTGACCTCTAAAACCATAAGAGACCATATTTTAGTTGTTTCAAGCCACTGAATTTGTTGCAGCAGCAATAGAAAATTGGACTGGGGATGTAGCACAGTTGGAAGAGTGCTTGCCTAACATGCATAAGGCCTTGGGTTCAATCCCTCCACATAAACCAGGCTTGATAGAATATGCCACCCAGCACTTGGTCGGGTAGAGGAAGGAGGAGTGTAAGTTCAAGGTCATCTTCAGCTATATAATGAGATAATGAGCCTAGCCTGGACTATATGAGATTCTGCCTCAAAAAACAATAAATAAATAAGTAAATAAATAATCCTCACAACTTACTTTTACAAGCTATTGCTACAGTTGATACTCAGCAGACAATAGAACTTTTTTTTTTTTTTTTTTTTGGTTTTTCGAGACAGGGTTTCTCTGTGTAGCCCTGGCTGTCCTGGACTCACTTTGTAGACCAGGCTGGCCTCGAACTCGCAAAGATCCGCCTGCCTCTGCCTCCCAAGTGCTGGGATTAAAGGCGTGCGCCACCACTGCCCGGCTGACAATAGAACTTTTAGAGCTTCAAATAAGTGGCCCTTGCCTATTCAGAGGTCTAGACTGACTCCTCAGTCCCACTTAGTTAACTTGTCTCAGCAGTGAGTAACTCTCTACCAGGCCACCCTCTACTTGCTGCAGTGTGACATGGCAAGAAGAAATAGCCACACACACACCTAAAGCCAAGTTTCCCCTGAACCTGCATCATGGGGTTTGACATTTTAAAAGAGGAGCCTGTCTGATTGGTCAGAGGTTGGGCCATGCTCATTAGTGGGCAGAGCCCCAAACTGAAAGGTAAGGGATGTGAAGTTGTCGCCTCTCTTTTCACATGCCATTGGTGACAAAACAGGCCGGGCCTTGATTCCAGCTCCTTACCTATGGGACTTTGGGGTTGTAGCTTCTCACACTCAAGAGGAAGAATGTTAGACACAGGGGCCTTGACTCAAAGGGCTGACATCAGTGGCATTTATCCACTGCCGTTGTCAACAGAAGTTCTGCACCCTTTCTGAGAATTAATACGTACACTGGGGCTGGAGAGATGGCTCAGTGATTAGGAGAGCTATACTACTTGCAAGGCACATGGGTTCAAGTCCCAGCACCAACATCTGGCAGCTAACAGCTGCCTCTAACTGCATTTGATACTTTGATCTCTCTGATCTCCTTGTGTATGTGCACAGCCACCCACAAACATATAGTAGTATTTTTTTTTTTTTTTGGTTTTTCGGGACAGGGTTTCTCTGTGTAGCCCTGGCTGTCCTGGACTCACTTTGTAGACCAGGCTGGCCTCGAACTCGCAAAGATCCGCCTGCCTCTGCCTCCCAAGTGCTGGGATTAAAGGCGTGCGCCACCACTGCCCGGCTACAAATAGTAGTATTAAATGAGTGAACCGGCACCTTGTGTCCCATCTTTTTGGGGGGTGAGGTTCGAGAGAGGGTTTCTCTGGGTAACCCTGGCTGTCCTGGGGCTAGCTCTGGAGACCAGGCTGGCCTTGAACCCAGAGATCCTCTGCATCCTGAGTGCTATGATCGAAGGTGTGCATCACCACTGCCTAGCTGTGTCCCATTTTCAAACACTGAGTCAGAAACTTAAAAGAGATTGATTGGATCCTGAACCTCAGACCCCACACCAACTTAAATTATTTATGGATGCTGCATCTGACTACATAAATTAGAGGCTGGATTAGCATGACTTTCAGAGATACCTGAGAAAGTGACCCCTGTTCATGTTCCCAGCCTTGAGTTCAATGATGCCACCTGATTCTGCCTCCCAAGGGCCGGGATTAAAGGCATGCTCCACTACTGCTGAAATATATATTTCTTAACCACAGACTGGATGCCTTTAAAACAACAGAGTCAGGCTGCTCTCTGAAATCAAGACTATCCTGGTCTATAGAGAGAGTTCCAGTTCAGCCAGGGCTACCCAGAGAAACCCTGTCTAGAAAAACAAAAAAAGAAAGAAAGAAATTATAGAAATATGTATTTCACCAGTACTGTTCCTCTAGGGAGCCCTGACTAACACACATCCACCTTGCTTGAATTAGCCTCTGACAGGTATGTTTAGTCATCGTAGTGACTATGGGTTTATATGACACTTTTTCATGTGCCACCTCAGGTACCATCTGCACCATCTGCCTCTGGTCAGGCCACTTGTTCCCTCTCAGCTGCAATGGCCCTGCCAGGTGCACTCCAGTTAGGCTATCTTCCTGCAGAACTGCTAGTCCCATCTGCACACATTACAACTGCAGGTGGCTAATGTCCTCCTGGGCTCCCCCTTTAGTTGGGGGAAAACAGGGACCAGGAGATGAAATCTGACTCCTTCTCTCTCAGGAAGACGGTCTTGAGACAGGTGTTCTGCGTCTCTCAGGCCCTTCAAGAGGAGGCATGTGGTCATGTGCTTCTGCATGACTTCACATCCTTCCTCCTTGCCTGGCTCCTCTCTTGTAGCTTGCAAACATCTGCTTTACAAGGAACCTAGGCTGAAGCCTGATTAATGCTACAGCTACATGATATAAGATCTTTGGATCCTATTAAAGGTTCAACCTGCTTAGCATCTGCCCCCTGCCCCACAACATTGAGCTGTTCATTTAGGAATCCCCGACACAGAGTGCACAGTTTCTGATTTTTGTCATGGCCCAGTCTTCCCTTATCCTTCTCTGCAAGATGAATCACATTGAAGGATGCTCTTTTTGAGTCTTTAGTGTATTATTTTTGGCTTTGGTATCATCTTATTCAAGCTCTGTGGATATTCTAGTTCTTTGCCTAACTACTTTCTTCAGAGCGGTTGCTCTTTTAGCCTGGGGTACAGAATTCAAAACAGCAAAAGCTGATGCAGTCAGTCTTCTGTGCTGGGCAGAAAATGGTCCTAAAATATCTATGGCCTGTTTCTCGGGCCCTGCCAATGTCCCCTCATGTCAAAGCACTTTTACAAATGTGATTAAATCAAGGCTTTTGAGGTAGGGCTTCATAAAGATCATTGGTTCTCAACCTGTGGGTCACGACCCCTTAGTGTTGGATAACCCTTTCACAGGTATATTTACATTATGATTCACAGCAATAGCAAAATTACAGTTATGATGTAGCAACACAATAATTTTATAGTTGGGGGTCACTGCAACATGAGAAACTACAACTACAACGTGTATTGAAGGGCTACAGGTGTTGGAAGGCTGAGAACTATGGTTATAGATTATCTTGGGCCTCTGAATTATAATTACAGATTATCTTGGGTCTCCTTAGAAAACAGAGTGGAGATAGACTTCACAAGTCCTCAGAAGGCAATGTTATGGCAGCCACGACCTGTGGTGTTGGCTTTGAATTTCAGGGATGTGGTCACAAATCCAGGAATGCTGACAGCCACCAAAGCTAGAGATGGCACAAAACAAATTCCCCTGGAGCTTATGGGGGAGTTCAGCTTTGATTCTTGACCTTGGTTTGTGACTCAGTAAGACTGATTGGAGACTTCCGTACTTCAGGGAAAAAAAATGTATTTCTGCTGTTTTAAAGGCATCTAGTCTGTGTGATTAATTACAGCAGCCACAGGAAACTTCTGAATATAGGGTTTTTTTTGTTTGTTTGTTTTTTTAAAGAGCCTTCAGATCTGGAGGCTGAGACCAGAGGACTACAAGTTTAAGGTTAGCCTGGGCTACATAGTTGGTTTCAGGCTAGCCTGAACCCTACTGAGACCCTGTCAACAAAACAAAAACAAAACAAGTTCTCAGGGATCGCCTCCCTCAGCCCTTCATGAATAGTTGGCTTTAATTCACCATCCTCCTACCTAAACCTCCTAAGTGCTGTTATTAAATCATGCCCAGCTCAGTCTGTCCTTTTTGTATTATTTTGTTATTTTATTTTATCTTATGTGTATTGATGTTTTTCCTGCATGTGTGTTAATGTGTTGCCTACATTCTCTGGTACCTGTAAAGGTCAGGAGAGAGTCCCTGATCCTATACAACTGGAGTTACAGATAGTTGTAAGCTACCACGAAGGCTGCTGGGAATTGAGCCTGGGTCTTCTGGAAAAGTAAGAAGTGTTCTTAACCATTGAGCCATCTCTCAGACTGTATCCTTTAAAAATATTTTTAAAATGTTATGTGTATGTGTGTGCCTCAGTGAGGTTTTGTGTACTGCATGCACACAGGTGCCCATGGAGGGTAGAGGGTGTTGGACCCCCTGGAACTGGAGTTACAGGTGGTTGTGAGCTGCCTGATGTGAGTGTTGGGAACGGAACCTGGTCCTTAGCAAGAGTAGTAAGTGTTCTTAACCACTAAGCCATTTCTTTAGCCCCCAAGTCTGTCTTTTTATGATGTTTCCTTTTAAAAGGTTTTTAAATTTTTATTTGTGTGTGTTGTGTGTGTGTGTGTGTATGTGTGTTGAAAAATCACAGCACACCTGTGGAGGTCAGAGGACAACTTGTAGGAGTTGGTTCTCCCCTTCCACTATGTGGATTCTGCGAATAGGACTCAGGTGGTCAGGCTTGGCAGCAAGTGCCCTTACTAGCCACCTTGCCATCTTGCTGGCTCTTTTTGTGGTGTTTCTTCCAACCTAAAGTCTGCATTCTTTACACGTGTCTAATGGTGCTCAGACATTTGTTCTTTAAGCAAAGCTAGGTCTTGTTTCCAGCTGTCACGAATGAGATCTTGATTTCCAGAAGAGAAGGTTATATGAGCTAGCTGACCCCTCGTGCCCTTCTCAGCCCTTGAGTACTCTAAGCTGTCCCATACAACATTCAGGTGTTTTATAAAATGTGTTCACAGTATATCCAGCACTGAATTATGGGTAGCACTTGCTAAAGATGTGAAGCCCATGACTCTTCCCAAAACCTGAGTGAGTTACTTTGAACACGTGCCACAGGCAAGGTTAGCACAGCATCTCAGGAGGACGTATGGAAGAGTCGTAAGTAGTCCGTCCCTCCATGCTCAGTGGTGGAACTGGAGCCTGGGTCAGGGGCTGAACTTACTAGGAGGCCTGGCCCCCAATGCTGGATGCTTGTGATAAGTGCCAGGCCCAGCTCACAGAGGAACCAAGAGTCCTTTTGCCTCATGTCACAAAACAGCTGCAAAGGTGTCAGGGAGTTGGGGACTACACATATTTTTGACAACAGGCAATTCATAGTAATTTCTATACCCACCCTCATGACACACACACACACACACACACACACACACACACACACACAGTCTTACTGTATTGCCCAGATTGGCTTCAAACTTTTGACCCATCTGTCTCCATAGCCTCCTGTCTCTACCTCTCAAGTTCCAGGATTCCAGGTGACTACCATGTACCGTGCCTGGCCATTTACTTGACTTTTTAACTAAGAAGACTTCTCCAAACAGTAAAAGCTAACAAATGTACATCCCCTCTGATCCTGCATTCTCCCTCTGAGAATTGATCTGCAGGCATGTTTTGTGACTGTGCATACAAACACAAGGACTCACTGCAGACATGGCTGTAATAGCAAAATATCAGAATGAATAAAAATACCGTCATCATGAGACTGATTAAATGAATTATTCAGGCATGAAGACATAATGAGGAAACTGTGAGCTTCATCATGGAGGTGCTTCCAAGGCAGATTGAGGGAGAAAAGCAAGATGCAGAACATGTGTACACAGAGCTGCGTTTGGGGGTGAAAAGGGTATGATAAGAACCCCCTTTCCGAACACTCCTCCATTGCTGGTGGGAGTGCAAGCTTGTGCAATCACTATAGAAATCAGTCTGGCGATATCTCATAAAACTTGGAATAGCTCTACCTCAAGACCCAGCCATACCATTCCTGGGTATACATCCAAAAGATTCCTCACCAAATCACAAGGAAGTTTCCTCATGTATGTTCATAGCAGCCTTATTTGTAATAGCTAGAAACTGGAAACAACCCAGATGTCCCTCAACCAAAGAATGGATTAAAAAACTGTGGTACATCTACACAATGGAATACTACTCAGCCATCAGAAACAATGAAATCATGCAATTTGCAGCCAAATGAATGGAACTAGAGAAGCTCATCTTGAGTGAGCTAACCCAGACTCAGAAGGATACACATGGCATCTATTCACTTATAATTGGATTTTAGCCATATAGTACAGGATAACTATACTACAACCAATGCACCAAATGGAACATGAACATAGACTTTGTTTCCTGTCAATGAGACACTTTGCCCTAGTGGTGCTGCCTTGTAGGCCCCCCAGTGTATGAGGAGGCTGTTGGCCCTCATATGACTGCTGAACTGGGTTGGGGGACTGATATGTAGGGACACTGTACTCCAGAGGAGTGGGATGGAAGGGAGAGGGGGTAGAGGGTGGGAGGGCAGGACTGGGAAGGGTGGAAAGAGGACACTGAGATGGAAATGTAACTTGAAGTAATAAATAAATATTTAAAAAAAAAACCCTTTCCTATTTGTAAAGAGGATGGTTGTTGTATGTGTAAGAAATGGTTACCCCTGTGAGGGGGGATGGGCACCAAGCAGAGGAGGACCAAGGAGGAAAAGTAGATTTTTACTCTGTATATGATTATATTTTGTGGCTTAGAACCACATGGGTATAGTATATATTAAATTTTTTTTAATTAAAAATAAATGTTTATTGTGGTCCTTATAATAAGAAATCTGGTTTTGGTTCTCCATATCTGATAGTCTTACTGTCACCTGATCATTCTGGTGGCCTGTGAGCTCTTCAGGCTGGGCACATGTGGAAGCCATGCCCAAACCTAGAGTCTGGTTAGACATGCCACTTCTGACCAGAATGTGATTTCTGGTGTCCAAGGCTGTAGTGGAAAGAGCGGTCTTGGGGTTTCTTATCGGTAGAAGCAGCTTCCAAAGGTTCTGAGATTTGAGTCCCCCGGTCTCCACGGCAGCTTCTAGGAAGGAGTGGTCTAGCAAGGTTCTAGTAGGGAGGCATCAGCTGCTCCCGACTCACGAGGGAGGAATGGTGATAACGATCTCGGGTGGCAAAGTCTGCATTGTCCTGGGTAAGTTGAGTCATTGCAGTGTCAACCTTGGCTGGGGATGGTGCCAAGATGATCTGCTTCCCAGTGGACCTCAGGCTCCTTCAGTGAGAGACATAGGATGGGGGAGAAGGGAAGAGGCAGCAGAGATGAACTATGGAAACCAATTTGCCCCGACAGAGACACTATGCAAATGCCAGCTATACTAACATTTAGCATGTATTTAAATGCTTAAAACGTAACTGTTGGAAACTACAATAGTCTGTGAACTCAAAGTAGGAGAAGCCCAGACTCAAAGTCTACTGGCACCACTCTGTGCACATGCAGGTGGCTACATCAGTGAAGGTCATTTTCCAGGCTGGGCAGAAGAAGGCATTTGAGGTTGAAGAGGGCAAAGCTGCTCTTGGCTCTGTCCCTCCTCAGTTCATGGCCTCGGGGTGCCTCTTGTCTCCATGGGCCCCTATCTTCTCACCCCTCCATGGCCCTTGCAGGACCTCAGCCTGTCAGGTCCTTGAGTTCTCACAGAGGCAAGATTTCCTCTGAACATCTTCCCCCCAAAAGAATCAGCTACTTTACTCAGGACAGTTTTCAAGTGCTTAAATCAGGAATGTAAAACAAGAATCAGCGATCTTATATGAAAGGACAGAATCACAAAGTCCTGAGTGTGGACTTTATGCAGCAGCAACTTCTGCAGACTCTGCCAAGTGTCAGGGAAAAAGAATCGGGCATCACAGCCATTTGCTGAGAATGACTCTAAATTAGTTAGGTTAAGAGTTTTTGGAATTTGAATTTGCTTCTATAAGGGTGGAACCTGTAAAGCAGAAGTGGCTAAAATCCCATACTAGATAATCAATATTGGTTTTTTGGTTTTTTTTTAAGCAGTTAAAAGGTTAAAAGGTCAGAGTTAACCTCATGGAGTAAGTGTGAGGTACAGGTATAGAGGACAGAACATAGCTAAAGCCATCCGCACAAACATACTTAACTGTGACTTGCCTTTGGTTTTGAAGGACATTTTGGAAAAAGTCAAAGCTACAGAGCAGAAAGCAATGGCTACCAATTTCTATTTTCTATTTTTAAGACAGTTCTTGGCCGTCCCCTCATCTAAATCATCACAGAACACACCCAGGAGCTGTGGTGTGGCCAGCAAGTTTGATGCTGACTTCGCCAAGGCTCCACAATCCACTTCACTAGTCCAGAGCCACATATTGATCGAGGAGCTGTGTGGACTGGCTTCTGTCCAATCAAATGGCTGTCTTCTCCTAGGAACACCCTCCTAATACAGTGGCCTGCAGTGACCTGGGAGGAGACATTCCAGGAATTCAGAGTACAGCTGAAGGAACCATGGTGAACCCCATGGCCATATTTTAGGCTTTCAAGCTAGAAATGACTAAGTATATTCTTATAAATCAGATTATACCAAATATCCCCACCCACACATTGGAAGCTCAAAATTTTGTAGGCAGCTTCTATACCAAACCTATTTTCACTTTCTCTCAGTACTAGGTTGTGGAGGAAAGGAATCCATGTAGGTGTACTGTGACCTGAGCCACCCAGCCTCATGCCTCAGGCAAGAGGGAAGGCAGAGGTTACCCACATTTACCACTGCCAGTAATGTAGCTGACAGAATTCTTATTCTATTTCCCTCCTCCACTCCTGGACCCTTAAATCTCTCGATTCCTCCCTTTGTCTCCCCTCTGTTTCCATACCCTACACCTTTTGTCATCCCTAAGCTCTAGCACCAAATCTCACTCCCTGTGCCAACTTGAACAGATTGGCAGTATGCATAAAGAGCTATCTCAAAAAGGATGTTGGGGTAGGGACTGGAGAGGTGGCTCAGTGGGTAAGAAAAAGTACTGTTCTTGCAGAGGACCTGAGGTCTGATCCAAGCACTCAAGTTGGGCAGCTCACAAATGCCTTAACTCCAGCTCCAGATGGATGTAAGAACTCTGGCCTGTTGGGCACTTACACTCGTGTGCATATACTCCCCTTTCCAATACACATAATTAAAAAAAAAACAAAGGATGCTAGGGAATGCAGAGTTATGGTTCAATGGACATGGAGTTTTGGTTCTGGAGATGAGTGGGGGGTAAAAGATATACAACAATATGACTGTATTTAGTACCATGAATATATACTTATAGGTGATTAAGAGGATAAATTTTCTTATGTGTGTTTTACCACAAAAAAAAAAAAAACCCAAGAGGGAGACACAAAGAGAGAAAAAGGATTCTAAGCTTATATCTGGGATCAATGGGACCAGGTCCTAAACTTCATTTGCAATGTATGGGTGTGGAAGGTGCAGATATTGGCAAGCACAAATCAGACATCTAGAGTTTCCAAATCAAACCATCAAAATGAAACCAAATAAACCCAGGGCTACATCTTTGGCTGCTCAGTGATATTGAAAAGAGACTGAAGGCAGAAGAAGTTCCCGGAACCCTGAGGCCTTAAAGGATGAGGAAGTTCTGGCTTCCTACTAGAGCAGGAAGAAGTCACAGGGAAAGGGACACAGGGAACATTCCTTTCTGCATAAGGCTTCCCCTTCCATGCATGTGAGCATACGGTAACACAGCAGTCCATCACAGCCTTTCATTTGTGCTCACACTTGGCTAGAGTGTCACCAGTACAGTGACACCAACTACCTTTGGCCCGAGATGAGAAGCATGAGATCCAGTTTCACATTTCCTCGGGTTTTGATCTTGGGCATGATTAAGTATTGGTGGGAATGTGTCTTAGACTGTGAACTCACTGAGATCAACTCTGGTGACCTATCACCCAATAATCAGATTCTAGACGAAGGCTTGGCTCATGAAGACTGAGGACACAAAAGGAAGGGGACATGAGCCGAAGATGGGAAAGAGGTGTGGAGGTTGGCGAGGAGCGAACTCAACCCCATGGCTTTCAGGTCCCACACCACAGTCCAGGCCCAAGCACAGCCCAGAGCAAGACTGATCAGTACCTCCCATGACTCCGGGACACTCATCCCTCCTTGCACCAGACCCAGTGGGTACAAACCTGTAGGAAGGAACCAGAAAGGACTTCATCCATCGGAAGAAGCTGAAGTTTGAAGCTGATCCTGTGAGGAAGATACGAGCATAAATTTTGAGGATTTCACACAGACATCTTGAACTCCAGCTTTATCAGGGGCTTGCACACCCCTAAACACATTCACAGACAATTTTCACGTGTGGGTATACACACAGAACACACATACACTTTCCCACTCGAACCAAAGTACATTAACTATCATACAGCCCTGCAATGGCCTGCCTTGTGCTCACATATGGTTTCCAAAAACTCATTTCTAAACTCCAAACCTCTTAGAAGGAGACTGGGTGGAGCCTACTGTAAAGAAATGGGAAGGTGACTTGCTGACTTTTGTCTTGGGAATTAAAACACATTTTCGTGATACTCGTTCTTAGATTCACTTCTGTGTGTGTTGAATGCATGCTGTGAAACCCCTCCATGAGGACCACACACTGTCTGAAAACAGGGAACATGGCTTTTTCATCCTCAGAACCTCACAGCATCTAGCATTTAGGAAGTTTTTAACAGGTGTTAAGTGAACAAAATAGTTCAGCGTGCAGAAATGTTTGCAGCAAGGTGTACTGTTTGTTGTATTGGCCAAATAACTTTTGTGTATGACACACTGATCTGAGTAAAGTTCAACGTCAAATATACATATATAGAAAAAAACTATATATATTTATGCAACAATAATTATATATAATATTATATAATAATATATAGTAATATTATATAATAATTATATGACATATTTATAAGTACTATACAAATGTATTACTATATATTATATATGATTATATGTATATATATATATATATGATATCACTGCAGAGAAGCATGGCAGCAGGCAGGGAGGGTTCTGGAGCAACAAGCTGAAAGCTCACATCATTTTTTTTTTTAGGATTAATGCATTTATTTATTTATTTTTATATTTCTTAATATTCAAAAGATTCCTCACCAAATCACAAGGAAGTTTCCTCATCTATGTTCATAGCAGCCTTATTTGTAATAGCTAGAAACTGGAAACAACCCAGATGTCCCTCAACCAAAGAATGGATAAAAAAAGCTGAGGTACATCTACACAATGGAATACTACTCAGCCATCAGAAGCAAGGAAATCATGTAATTTGCAGCCAAATGGATGGAACTAGAGAAGCTCATCCTGAGTGAGCTAACCCAGAGTCAGAAAGATGCACATGGCATCTATTCACTTATAACTGGATTTTAGCCACATAGTACAGGATAACTATACTACAACCCACAGACCAAGAGGTCACATCTTAAACCACAATCAGGAAGTCAAGAAATCAAACTGGACCATCATGTGGCTTTAAAACCTTGGGTGGCTTTAGAAACCTCAAAGCCCATACCTAATGACATACCTCCCCCAGCAAGGCTATACTTCCTAACCCCAACCCAAACAGAACCACCATTTGGGACCATGCATTCAAATGCCCAAGACTATGAGGAACATTTCATTCAAACTACTGCAAGCTTGGCATAGTTAAGCATGTATAACCCTGCCCCAAGACAGGGTTTTGTCCAGATCGGCCTTGAACTTAATGGTCTTCCTTTCCCTGCATTCCAACAGTTAGGATTACGGGCATATACTACCATGTTCAGCTCAAATTAAGTATAACTTTGGAAAAACTAATCAAACTCATTTTTAGAAAATGCATTCCTCAGCTAGGCAGTAGTGATATGTACCTTTAATTCAGCACCTGGGAGGCAGAGGCAAGTGGATCTCTATAAATTAGAGGTCAGCCTGTTCTACAGAGTAAGTTCCAGGACAGCTAAGGCTATGCAGAGAAACCCTGCCTTGAAGATATATATATCCCTCAATTACATAAACAGATATTGTTGAAATTGATGTTAGATCACGTTTAATATACTATCAAGAAATCTCAGTACTTTGAGACATTTATGTTAAAATCTTATCTTGGGCCGGGCGGTGGTGGCGCACGCCTTTAATCCCAGCACTTGGGAGGCAGAGGCAGGCGGATCACTGTGAGTTCGAGGCCAGCCTGGTCTACAAAGTGAGTCCAGGACAGCCAAGGATACACAGAGAAACCCTGTCTCGAAAAACCAAAAAAAAAAAAAAATCTTATCTTGGTATCCTGTAGGGTCCTTATGGTGAAATAGAACAAACATTATAGATCTGCCATAGTATATACAGTTGCAGAGAAGAGACTCCTAATATACTCAGATAATCAATGTTTTCTATAAGAAGCTAAGAAATAAAACAGCTATTAACTGCTCTTACTTATATGCGATCATCTAAATTCTAAATCATCTATTTTATAGACACTGGCCTGAAATTTTATTTCATACTTTACTGTGATTGGCCTTCTGGAAAAATATTTAAATTTCCTAAGATGAAGCAATCGTTGACATAATCACTATGCTAATTAAAATATAGTCTATAAATTTATATGATACAGGACCCCTTCATAGCATTACTGTTTTTCTAAGACATTATTTTTAGTACATGTTTTCACTTTAAATATCTGAAGTACATTTCAGTAAAAATATATATACCATAAATCTGAAGAACTTTTTAGTTAGGACTTGATATTACTTTTGTTTTCTTTTTTTTTTTTTTTTTTTTTGGTTTTTCGAGACAGGGTTTCTCTGTATAACAGCTCTGGCTGTCCTAGACTCACTTTGTAGACCAGGCTGGCCTCGAACTCACAGAGATCCGCCTACCTCTGCCTCCCAAGTGCTGGGATTAAAGGCGTGCGCCACCAATGCCCGGCTTTTGTTTTCTTTTGATGTAGGGTCTTACTATGTAGCTCTAGCTGGCCTAGAATTCACTATGTAGACTACGTTCGTCCTGAATTCACAGTGATCTACCTGTCTGTCTCCCTAGTGTTGGGACTAAAGATATGTACCACCACACCAGGTGATATTAATTGTTTTATTTTAAATTGGAGCAGCTTAGAGTTTTCTGGAAAGGGTGTGTGTTTGTGTGTGTGTGTGTGTGTGTGTGTGTGTGTGTGTGTGTGTGTGT
>CAJQZJ010000531.1:896456-913798 GCA_907164525.1 Lophiomys imhausi | reverse complement strand
TGTGTGTGTGTGTGTGTGTGTGTGTGTGTGTGTGTGTGTGTGTGTGTGTTGCTAGGAACTGAACCCGGGGAAGGACCTTGGGCATACTATGCAAGCACTCTAGACCTCCAACACATTTTTTAAAAGTATTTATTCTTATTTTTAGCAATGTCTATGTGTGTGGGTATGCTCACATGAGTTCAGGACAGAAGAGGACATTGGATCCCCTTGACCTGGAGTTGTAGGAGGTTATAAACCACCCCATGTGGGTGCTGAGAGATGAACTTGGGTCCTCTGCAACCATAGAAGGTGCTGTAACTGCCAACCCATCTCTCCAGTCCCCCTTCAGTGTATCTATTTTAAAAATTAATATCTTTATTAATTATTTGAGAATTTCATATAATGAATTTTTATCATATTTACTTCTCCCCCCCCAACTCCTTCTAGACCCACTCCCACCACTAGACTTCCAGTTTTCTTCCTTAAACCCATCAAGTCCAACTTGTGTTTCCCACTGCTGTTGGGAGTGGGGATGACCCTGGAGTGCAGTCAACCTACTAGAGGTCACATCATTAAAGAAAACTGACTTTCAGTCTGGGTATGGTAATGTACACTTTTAATCCAAAAACTTAGGAAGCAGAGGCAGACATATCTCTGTGAATTCAAGACCAGTCCTATCTATCTACTGTGAGTTCGAAGTTAGCCAGGGATTTTTTCAAAAGATAAAAAAAGAAACAAATAAAAAATAAATTGATTTTCCCTCTCCCAGTACCTGATGCCAGTAGCTCCTTATCTAGTGGTGGAATTTTGATCCTACCTCCCTCTGTCCATGGTGGGATTTTGTCTGACTTGACTTGCAGGAAAACTTATAAATACAGTCTCAATCATTATGAGTATGTAAGTACAACTACCCTGTTGTGTCTGGAAGAGACCATTTCCTTGATGTCATCTACCACCTTTCTTACAACTTTTCTGCCCCTGTTTGGAGAAGATCCTGAGCCTTGAGTGAGGACTGTAGTATGTATGTGCCATTTAGGGATAAGCATTCCACAGTCTCTTATTCTCTATATGTTGACCAGTTAAAGGTCTGTTAATTGTCATCTACTTCAAGATGAGGGCTGATAGGATCTATGGGGTAGCAATAACTCATTAGGTATTGTTTTAATTCTATGTCTTTTTAGTAGTATTAGGTTCACCTGTAGGGCCTATGACCTATCTATCCACAGGTTCCTAGCCCCATTACAGGGCCACAAATGGGTTCCATCTCAAGAAGTGGACCTTAAGTCAATCAGAAAGTGGTTGGTTTCTCCCATAACATTTGTGCCATTATTGCACCAGTGGGCATATCCTGCCAGGCCAGTTATTATTGTAGCTCATTGAGTTCACAGTTGGGTGGATCTGATGATTACTTTTCTCCTCCTCTAGCTTGCACTGTAAAAGTTAGTCAGATTCTAGAAGGTAACCAAGAACAGTGGAAACCACCTAGAATTTGGGGGGTGGGTGGGTGTCTATGGGTCTTCAACCGGCCAATGACTCAAAAAGAGGTAACCCATTCTGGTACTAGGGTTTTTATTTGCCAGCATGTGTTCTCTTGTTGGAGTATTGCCATTGGTAACTCCATTTTAAATTATATTTTTATATGTCTACATGTACATTTTACAAAGCTTCTACAGTAGTAAGAATGACTTTTTCAAAAGTATTAATTATCCTTCCCCATAATCGCTCATCTACCCTGTCCTCCCACCTCCCACTTCATTTCCTCCTTCCTGTTCAATTATTCTCTTTTCCTCCTTTATATCACCATATTCTATGCCCCCTGTCTTAAAGGCATACCCCCAGTGGCCTCTTACTAGATTTCTAATCTCCATGGGTATTCCAAATGAATCACATATATCTAAAGATTCCAAGTTAACATCCACATATAAGAGAAAACATCAACACTTGTCTTTCTTACTCTGGGGTACCTCACTTATGGTGATTCCAGTTCCATTCATTTGCCTGTACATTCCATAATTTCATCTTTAATAGCTGACTAATATTCCATTGTGTAAATGAACTACATTTTCATTACCCATTCATTAGTTGATGGACATCTAGGCTGTTTCCACTTCCTGGCTATTGTACATTTACACAATGGAATATTACTTGCTCTTAGTACACCTCTGAAATTGCTTTATTATAGAGGTAAAATACAAACTATGTGCTATGGTTTGATGTGCCCACAAGGTTTATGTGTAAGAACTTAATCTCTAGTGTAAATTATGAAAGGCAGGATCCTTAGCTGGTTCAGCCATGGTGGTTCTCATACCTGGAGTGATGCTTTATCCTGAGAGTGGGCAAGTTATCTAGGGAGTGTGTTCTTGATAAAAAGATCAGTTGATCTCTCTTCCTCTCCTTCCTTTCTCTTCTTCCTTCTCTTCTCCTTCCCCACTTCCATATCTACCATGGGACATCTTTCTCTGCATTATAAAGTATCAATTAGACCTTAGCATAAGCAGCCTCTGACCCTAGACTTCTCAGTTTCCAGAACACTTAGCCAAGTAATTTTTTGTTGTTTATAAACTATTCAGCTTATGGTATTCTGTTTTATCATTAGAAAGAAGACATTTTTCTTTCTTTTCTTTTTTTAGACAGGGTCTCACTATGTAGCCCTTGCTGACCTATAACTTGCTATGTAGACCAAGCTGACTCTGAACTCACAGAGATCTTTCTGCCTCTGCCTCTTGAATGCTGAGATTAAAGGTGTCCATGGCCATGCTGAGCTATTTTCCTCTTGGTATGTATAGGCTCTCAATGATATAATCTCTTTTATTCCTGCTTTTGGTCATTTGTATCTTACCTTATTCTGATAAGTCTGGCCAGAAGTCTGCTGGTCTTACTGATCTTCTGACATGATCATTTGTTTCACTGATATGGCAGTTTGAATGATTAAACTTATCTTCTTTAGGATATACATACTTGTTGCTATTGAATTTCTGTTAGCTATACCTTACAATTTTAATATTTGGCATTTTTTGTTTCATTTGGTTCAAAATATTTTTTAATTTAAGTTCCGTTTTCGTCTTTAAAACCTCTGCTGGTTTCTATAGTTTACTCACTGTTCTTAGTTCTTTAACATTCTTTAGTTTCTAAATATTGGGGGATTTTCCCATTATCTTCCTGTTATTTATTTTTAATTATTTCCACCTTCAACAAAATATTTTGTCCAGTATCACCTGGATACTTTTAAATTTACCAAAACCTTTGTGTCCTGTAATATCCTTGTGTTTTTCTGTTACTGAAAAGAATGAAAATTTTGCTGTCTGTGGGGAGAATATTCTATGAACGTTAGGGAAAGCTTGCTGAAAGTATGCCTCAAGTCTTCTATGGCCTTGCTAACTTTATTCCTACATGTGCCAATTATTGGGAGGCAGATGTTGAAATCTATGTGGCCATAAACTTTTCTATTTTTTACTTCATTCTATAAGACTCCGCTTTCATGTATTCCAAAGCTCTCGGGTTTTTTGGTCCATTTTGTTTTGTTTTTGTTGTTTGTTTGTTTTTTGTTTTCTTCCTTTTTTGTTGTTGTGTTTTGTTTTTTGAGACAGGGTTTCTCCATGTAGCTTTGGCTGTCCTGGGACTCACTCTGTAGACCAGGCTGGCCTCTATCTTAGAGATCTAAGGTGTCGCCACCACCGCCTGGTTAGAGCTCTGTTTTTGAGGGCATGAAAGTTAAAGCTTATTATACTTTCTTTGTGAGTTTTCTCTCTCATATTTATCAACCGATTCTCTTGATCATTGGCAGCAGTCTTTCCTCTGAAATCTATCTGATGCTAATGTAGCCACTTCAGCTGTCTTTTGATTGGAGTTAGCCTGGTATATATTTTCACATTCTTTTTATTTTTAACCTATTTGTGTGTTTTTTATTTAAAAATATTTATTTAGTTGTGGAGGTATTTCAAGGGCAAAACACTTTCTTATTGTACACAGGCCCTGGGTTTGATCTCCAGTACTGAAAAAATTAATCAATTAAAAGGAGTTTCTTGTAGGCAGCATATAATTGGATCACATTTTTTTATTCAACTGCCACTTAATTGGGGATGCTTAGATTATCTATATTTACTGTGATAATCAATATAGATAGGTTTTTATAAATCACTGTTGTTCTTTGTTTAACTCAGGCTGGCTTTGAACCTACTATCTTTCCACTTTTGTTGGCCATGACCTTACATGCACATGTTATCTATTTGTTTAATTATTATCAAAAAATTCTTTATTATACTTATTTTTGCCTTTTCTGTCTTTGATGTGCTTTAAATTTTTGAAATTATATTTACTTATTTTATTTATTTCCATGTACATACACATACACACACTCACATACATCACATACACACACACACACACACACACACACACACACACACACACAAACTGCCACAGTGCCTGTGTAGAGATCAAAGGATAACTTGCAAGAGTCAATTTTATCTTTCTACCATGTGAGTCCCAAGAATCAAACTCAGAGTGTCAAACTTTGCAGCAAGTGCATTTATCCACTGGGCCATCTCTCCAACTCTTATTACATTGTTTTGTTTTTCTCATTCAGTTCTTACCTCTGTTGATTTATTAGGTATAACTCTCTACTATATTATATAATGGTTAGATTAGGGCTTATATTACACTTCTTAAACTTAACCATCTCTCGTCAAATGATATTATAGCATTCACTCATAGCATAGGAAATGTATAAAATTATGCTACATCAGCATATTTTATTTCAACACATGATTTTATCCTTCTTGGCTCTTTCACTACTGTTGTCATCCAATTTAGTTCTAGAGGTCTTATAACTCTCAAATTTAATTGCTAGTGTATTTCATTTGTAATTATTTATGCCTATGTCATACTTCTTAACACAACATTCTTTCATGAAAGCTAGAAAAAAAAAGGGGGGGGGAAGTGGTACCACAATGGCTCAGCCACTTACCAAGGTAAAGACCCGGACTGGCCTGGCCAATGTAGAAATACACAATGGCAGCAACACCCATGCTAAGCAGCGTGTAGACCCACTGGATCACAAACATGATGAGAAGGGAAGCAATCGCCTACAGAAAAGGATACAAAGAGCAATTCGCCTAACGGTTTTGTACAGGGTAACAAAAACACAAAGCTAGAACCTTAGGAGACAATAGTCTCTTATCAGCTTCTGAGCTCTGTATAAGTCTGAATAATTAAATTTTTCTTATAATAAAATCTTACTATGGTAGTGTGCTGGTAGTTTTTGTTCAACTTGCACTAGGGTCATCTGGGAATAGGAAACCCAGTTGAGAAAATACCCCATCTGATTAGTCTCTAGGCATTTAAAAAAAATGACTGGACTGGTGCTGCTCCTGGTTTGTATAAGAAAGCGGGTGGGTTAAGTCACGGGAGCAAGCTAGGAAGCTTCGTGTACCCCTCCATGGCCTCTGCATCAGCTCCTGCCTCCAGGTTCCTGCCTTGAGTTCTGCCCTGACTTCCCTTCATGCTGGACTGTAAGCTGTAAGATGAAATAAAGCCCTTCCTCCCCAAATTGCATTTGGTCATAGTGTTTATCACAGCCATACAAAACAAACTAAGACGGGCATTAGTATTAGCTGTTAACTTGACAGGATCTGGAATTACCCAGGAGGAAAGCCTCTAGGCATGGCTATGAGGAAATTATTCAGATTAGGCTAGCCCTGGGCAGGAGTGTGAGAGACTATTCTGATTAGGTTTACTGAGGTGTTAAGACCCAATGTAAAGGAAGGTGACACCACCCCATAGGCTTGAGTCCTAGACTGCATGAAAAGGAGGAAGCCAGGCTAGCACAGGCGTTCATTCACCTTCCTCTGTTTCAGACTGTGAATACAATGTGACCAGCTTCTTCAAGCTCCTGCTGCAAAGATTTCCCTGTCATGAGGGATTGCACCACCAAACAATTAGCCAAAATAAGCCCCTTTCCTCTTATGTTGCTTTTGTTACAATAAGAAGAAACCTAACTATTACAGAAATAATACCAGAAGTGGGGTTGTTGCTGTGATGAACCTGACCACTTGGTTCTTAGCACTTTAGAATTGGTTTGCAGGCAGAAGATAGAAGCATTTGGAGCTTCATGATAGTAAAACCTTTGAATATGGTAAGTAAAGAGTAATGAGCCATTCTAGTAGGGGCATGGAAGACAAGAATGTCAGCAGAAATGCAGACAGTGGAGACCTAGCTCCTGATGTTTTCAAAGGGAACAAGGACCCTATCAGAACTGGGCTAGAGGCCATTCATGTGACATTTTGGCCATTACTGTGGCTTCATTTTGCCATGTCCTAAGGACTTAAGTGAAGTTGAATTTAAAGATGAGAGATTAATGTTTGGTAGAAGAATTTCAAGACGAGAGGATTCAGACTATGGTGTCATGACTTCCTCCTGCTGCACTTATTCAGGTCTACAATGAAAAAGTACAAAAAAGAAGAAATAAAGTGTGGTTTGTCAAGGATAGGAGTTTGAACAAGTTGAACTATGAGACTGAGGCATATGACGAAAAAGAGGCTGTAACTATTAAAGAGAAGCATTCTGCTTTGGACAAGAGGAAATATCTCCTTGGAGTAAGACCTCACCCATCAAAGACTCTATTTTATGAAAATACAGATTTATTTGAAGGGAGAAAGCCTAAATTGGAATTGAGACTGCTACTGAAGCAGATTCCACATTTTCAAAAACACTTGCCTAGAGACGTGTTTTCCCAGGATTAGCACACAAAAGCTGATACAACTATGGTCCAAGGAGGCCAGGCTGCATCCCAAGCTAGCAACAGAATTTGGCAGCATTGTTCATGTAGTTCTATATGCATGAAAGTTGCAAGACTCAGGGTGGGGTTGTGGTGATGAACCACAATTCCAGAGAGACGTTGGGACCCGTCAATGTATTACAAGGTTGGGGCCTCTATAAGGAGGCCTTGAGGGGCCATGGTGTGAAACTATGAGGGAAAGCCCAAGTGACAATGAAGAGCCAAGGATATTGGAGGTCCCAGGACCATGGGATATTTGCTGAGGAAAGCTGCAGGCATAAAGTACAGCAGGCCCAAGGAAAAAGATTAAGTTCCCAGAGGCAGTGGAGCTATCTTGGTAGGGCTATCCAAGTCTTTTTTTGGGGGGAGGGGCTCATATGATTCCATAACCCACCCCAATATGGTAGATATGAAGCTGAAGAATTTGGTGTTCTATTTGCTACGTTTTTGTCTTGCTTTGTTCTGATTATTCTTTGCTGTACCCCACCCCACCCCCCATTCCTCACTTTTGAGGAATATTTATTCTGTGCCATTGCAAATGGGAAGTATGTAACTTGTTTTAATTTTGTAGGAGTTCAGGTTTAAGAAACAGCCTTGAGTCTCAGGTGAGACTTTGACATTGGACGTTAAATGTCTAAATCATTAAAGAATACAGGGACTCTTGAGGTAAACTAAACATCCTGTATTATCAGCATGAGGACAAGGGATAGAAAGTTATAGCTTAAAAGTTAATGGTCTGGTTGTTAAATTGACCAGGGGTGGAATTGTGATAGTTGGTGTCAATTGTCAGTTTTACAATCAGGATCTAGAATCCCGATTCTAGATTCTGGAATGGGAAAAAAAAGCATAACTATACACTTACTCCAGCAAGTTTTTTTTTTTTGGGGGGGGGAATAACCTTTGAAAGTAACCCCTTAATCAAAACCACCAACACACAGACACTCTATCAGTCTTAGTTACTCTTCGTGTTGCCATGGTAAATCATCCTGACAGAAGCAGCTTAAGGGAAAAGGAGTTTATTTTGCCTCACAGTTAGAGACTTATGGTCACTGTTCATCGTGACTGCATGGGGAGCCACAACAGTGGGAACTTGAGGCAGCCAGTCACATTGTATCCACAGTCTAGAGCAGAGAGTAAAGGAAGCTTGCACAACTCACCGTCTCCTTTTTATACAGTCCAGGATCCCAGCCTAAGGAATGGTGCTACCAGCAATGGGCAGTTTTTCCCACCTCCGTTGATCAAGATAAACCCCACAGACATGCCCAAAAGCCTATCTCCCAGTCCATTCTAGATCTTATCAAGTTGACATTTGAGATTAACTATCACACTATTTTAGTGCACTATTCCTCCCTACAATCAACAAATTAGCATGAAATTAGTAACCCAAGAGGCCATCAGATATGTTAAATAGGAGATAATTGATTACAATGAGTGGTTAATTAAATGCAAATCTTGTCATAGTAGTCTCACCTTCATTCTGATAAAGCAAGCAATGTAATCACGCTGATGCTAATTAATACTTTCCCTTTCCCCAAATCACACATGCACACCCCTTCACCTGAGTTCTTAAGGACACTGAAATCAAGATGAAATGACTCACCCCTAACAGGGAGACCCAGGGGTTACACAAGTAAGTGTAGAAAGCACTTGGTCTCCTCTGGACCTCTTGTTCCTGAAGTCTGCATTTCAGAAAGAAATCTAAAAAATGAGTTAGCCAAATCCGTCATTATCAACTTACTACCAATCCCTCTCTTTTTTTATTTATAAGCAAATACCTACAAGTTCACATCCCCAATTTTGCAATTCAGCCTAGATCTGGCTCCCAGGACTTGCTTTCACAGAAGGAAGGATGAAGGGCTTATGGACTCACACCAGCACAGACCTGAAAAGGATGGGAAGAAAGGCCAGAGCAGAAGTGGAAGCCTCCCCAAGTCTAGTGCACATTTGTCCATATCTGTCATCTGGGGGCACTCTGAGTCCAGATCTCCCCTCTCCTTCAGATGGAGGGGGTCAGAAATGGGAAGCTGGATGCCTGGTGTTTGTGTCCTGGTGGGACTACCGGAACTGAAGGGCCAGGTCAGGTTTTGTCTACAACAGGCTAGTTTTTGCTACCATCTAATTGCTGGGCACTTAAGTTAGTCTGGTTTCAGATATAGACCAGAGGCTGACAAAAGAGACACAGGAAGGGGGAACCTTCCCCTTGCTCTTTCCTCTGGCAGTTGAACAGACTGAGGAGACCAAAAAAAAAAAAAAAAATCTGAGCACAAAAACAAATATGTTCCAACCCCTTCAGGGTTCCAGGCACATTGGAGCTTCTCAGAGTTGCATGTTTTATTTAGCTCTGCCTTCTCAGTTTATGTGATTCCAGACACGCTTGATTTAACCGTGAAAATGCACACAGATTGTTTAGCAATGTGGTCTAATCACCAAGAGCACCATGCACAGTGAGCCAAACAACGGACAATGCCGGGTTAACTAGCTTTAATGTGTTTGTGCCTCAGTTTGACACTAAACTTCCAGAGCTAGCTGCTCGGGAAATGTGTCAACTCAAGTCTTTACTTTTCAGCATCAGATTCCTTCTTCAGCCAAAATATGTTGAATGAGCCAGGCCCTCTCCCCGTCCTTCTTTCCTTGCTTGCTCAGTGTCCTGATCCTGTCTCATTCATCAGTTTTCTTCCTTCTTCTGCTGCTTCTGAGGGGAAGGTAGGTCTCTGGAATCCTGCTGGGACCCACTACAGATCCCTTATCTCTCTGTGTGCCTATTACCTGTCCCTCTGGTCATAGCCCAAATCACTGCCTTACAAAAGCTCATCCCTGCCACAAAAAACTAATTCCTCACGCTAGTCACATTCCCTTTGTCCCGACTCCCTTCTTTCACCAAACTTACTATCATTTGCACCTCTATTCTTACTTACTGATGTATATGTCTCTGTGTCCCCCGGAATATATGCATCTTGGGGACAGGGTCCATGCTGATTTTGAGGCCAGGGCTTATAGCTGACGATTGCTGTGTAGCCAGGCTGGTCTCGAACTTGCAATTCTCCTGCCTCAGCCTCCAAGTACCAAGATTAAAGGCTTGTATCATCACACCTGGCTTAACTAATCTACTCTGGAGATATTTGATTCCACTAAGTACTCTTACCAAGCTTGCCAAGGATCTGAATCTAATTCAAGCCCCATTCATCCTGTTTGTCTCATTAGATCTCCTTGAAATGCTTTTTTTTTCTCCAGTGTACCCCACCTTCCAGTTTTTCTCTTCATCCTTTCTTGGTCTCCTTTGTTCTTTCCTCTTCTCCTTCAAAAACACTGGAGCACGCACATGTCTAGTCCTCAGCTCCTTTCTTTTTCCCTCTGCACCCACAAGACAGCCCATCTTGTCCTGTGTTTTAAATGCTAGCCATACAATGAGAATTCTGAGTTTGGGTCATCTTTGAATCAAAGTTTCAATATTTAATTGCCTTGCCAGTACTTGCCCTAGGTAGGCTGCTAAGCACCTCAAACTTAACATGGCTAAAACAGAAATCTGTTCTTTCCAAGTCTCTTTGGAGACTGAGTAAATGATTTTTCTACTAACAGCTAATGTTCATCCTGACTTCTCATTCTCCCACTTCTATCTCTATTCCATCTGTAAGTCCAGTTAGCCTGAATATGATCATCATTCCTCACCACCTACATGGCTCCCTTTCTTGTCCAACACATTTTGATCTGTGGTCTGCTTACTGCAGTGGGTCTTGTGGTGGATATCACAGCTACCATATTGCTAAGGGGTTCTTGCAGTTATGTGGTCGTAGGACCAAGATCTCACCAAGAGAGAGCAGCCATGGAGAGTGTCGCTAGGTCTTTGGGAGTCTGAGAGGGTGGTGTTAAGCATTCTAGATGTTAATTGGTCCTGCTTGCTGTCTGTTACTTACTTTGTCTCTGATTGGTTAGATAAATGCTGAGGCTTGGAGACTGGGCAAAGATGGAGGTAAGCAGGGCTAAGAGACAGAGTGCATTTTGGGAGAGAAGCCAGGAGCAGGAAGACGGAGAACACACGCCATGGGATAGATTAAAGAAGATCATTCCACGTGTCCTGGAACACCGGCATAGCATGGAGAATAGCAGTCCAAAGAGACATATGTATATATAGGGTCATATTTGTTTTGTTTTGTTTTTGTTTTTTGTTTTTGTTTTTTCGAGACAGGGTTTCTCTGTGTAGCCCTGGCTGTCCTGGACTCACTTTGTAGACCAGGCTGGCCTCGAACTCACAAAGATCCACCTGCCTCTGCCTCCCGAGTGCTGGGATTAAAGGCGTGCGCCACCACCGCCCGGCCTATAGGGTCATATTTGGATAATAGAATTATGAGTTAGCTTAGATGGGCTAGGATTGCACAATTCAGGCCAAGGCTTGTTAAAATCCACCCAGTGTCTGTGTGTATTCATTTATAATGGCGGGTTAAGGATTAACACTGCTGAACCAATTAAATACAATATAAATACTGGTTAAATGAGTTAATTAGCCATTTTTTTCTACAGGAGTCTGTGCGCCTTTTCTGATTTCCTTCTGCCTGAGATCTGAATGTGGAACTCAGCCATGATGTTGGCATGGCAAGGTCCTAGGGGACTGTATGTCTTCAGATCTTCAAAAGAGCCTTATTCGCTGAACCAGTGTGTGGAAGAGAACCTCCCACAGACTTGGAACACCCTTCTGGGACTGTTAATACAAGAGAGAAATAACTTTCTGTTGCATGCAAATCACTATGTTTTTATTTCATTAGAGCAGTTTAGCCTAGCTGCCTCTCAACAAGATCTTTTGATAAATGTGTGTGAGACACCATACCTTCCTCCCTCCTGGGGATGGATAGAGTTCATTACCAACTTGACAGACTCCAGAATCTCTAGGAGACAAACCTTTTGACATGCCTGTCAGGGATGATCAAGATTAGGTTAACTGAGGTGGAAAGACACATCCTAAAAGCGGATGATACCATTCGTTGAGCTTGAATACCAGACTACATGAAAATGCAGAAGCTAACTGGGAACTGGTACCCATTGCGCCCTGCTTCCTGACTATGGATAGTTGTGACTAGCTGCCTCCTCAAACTCTTGTCACCATATGGACTCTATCCTTGAATTATAAACCAGAACAAACCCTTTCTCCCATAGGTTGTTCTTGTGAGGCATTTTTTGCCTCCACAATATGTAAAGTAACTGATACCCACCCCAGTCTACATCATTTTTTGACTCTATTATATTTACCGTTTATAGTGCAAAATATGTTTGCTAATCAAGCATATTCCCCCACAAGAACAAAAGCTCTAAGACACCAAAAACCTTCCTGTGTCTGCTCAGCATGTTTTTACAGCACTGAAAATGATCCATGGAATGGGGATATCTCATACATGTGGTTGAACAAATAAGCCCATTTACCCCCCAAGACATCTTCATGGTCTGGAAACCCATTTGATTTCATTGTGTGCTTATAAGTACTATATGCAGAGTTGTACACATCCCTATTTGAATGGCAAATAGCCTCTTTTTTGTTTTGTTTTTTCGAGACATGGTTTCTCTGTGTATCCCTGGCTGTCCTGGACTCACTTTGTAGACCAGGCTGGCCTTGAACTCGCAAAGATCCACCTGCCTCTGCCTCCTAAGTGCTGGGATTAAAGGCGTGCGCCACCACTGCCCGGCGCAAATAGCCTCTTTAAACCTCCAGCCATTTAAGAGTTTGTGCATATGAAGTACTTAAATGAGTCTCCTAATTGTGGATTAAAACAAAATCTGTCAAGATTGGTTACCATTGGTTTGAATGCATGGTTCTACTATCCTTTTCATTTTAAGACGGAATCTAAATACGAAGGCCAGGATGGCTGGGAACTCAGAATCTTCTTGCCTCAGGCCCTTGACTGCTGGGATTCAAGTATGAGCCACCACCCCTGACTCCATTGCTTTTTTTTTCAAAGAACAAATTCTGTTATGAGTGCTGTGACTCAAGATGTGTAATTTAACATGTCATTGCATGAGTCATTCTTTTCAATCACAGGCTTAATGGAATACAGTCGCCTTTTTGGTTTAGAGGAAATATTATTGGCCAAGGACACATATTTCTGCCTCTCTGAGATTTATCAGATGTTAGGCTCTCTCTTTCCCTACACTTGATCTTGTACAACCTCAATTACATAACTAGTCCCTGACTCTGGATGGTGCAACTTAGATTTGTCTACTTGTCAAAGGTGCAGAAGGGATAAGCATTCAGGAGATATTGTACTTTGTTTTGGGTACTTTTGGTCATCACCACTCTCTTTTGTAATTCAGTGTACCAGGACTTCCATGCAACCCCATGATCATGAAGGGGAACAACAGACATTTAACAGGCCTGTGCCACTGGGGCGTGGTATTCAGTAGGTTGGGCATATTCCATGCACTTTCCACTCACATTTGTTCAGCTTGCTAAGGGTTTATCAGAACACTCTATAACAAGCCAAAAAAGAAACATCTGTATTATTCCGTAAGGAAGTATGTGTGGGTGTGTATGGGCGGTAGCCATGGGGTGGGTTTCTAAGTATATGAGAAGAAGGATGAAGGGGTTTATTCCTTTGGCAAATAGACTGCCTTGTTTTTGGTTTTGTTATTTTGAGATAAAGTCTCACATAGCCCAGGCTGGCTTCAAACCCACTGATGATACAAGACTCATCTTCAACTTGTGATCCTCCTGTCTCTCCCGCCCAAGAACTGGGATCATAGGTATGCATCACATTGTGCCTGCACTCATCGGCAATGGAAGGGACAAAGGCTCCCTAGGGACTTTGCACAAGTGTAACAAAACAAGCAGTTAGTCATAATTCTGAATGACCAGGACCCAATATCCTTCTAGACTGACTAAAGGGAGCTTTCTCTCTTGACAGATTTTACTATAAGAAGCAAGTCTTACAAACGTTTGAGGGGGAGAAGATAGTTCCTCATGCCAGCAGTACTGGGGAGTAATAACTGGGAAGGCAGCTATACTTTCTCAAGCCTACAGCTGGAAAACAATTGAGCAAAACTGTGTATCATTCCTGTTAATAACAGTAAAGCAATACATGATACATATCATTGATTTAAAATCTGGTGGTATGTCTACAACCTTTTATGCTCATGAAACTCAGGGACATACATATATTTTAAGCATGGAGAAACCCAATTGTGTCCATTTTTAAATTTTTTTTTTTTTTTTTGGTTTTTCGAGACAGGGTTTCTCTGTATATCTCTGGATGTCCTGGACTCTCTTTGTAGACCAGGCTGGCCTCGAACTCACAGAGATCCGCCTACCTCTGCCTCCCAAGTGCTGGGATTAAAGGCGTGCGCCACCACCGCCCGGCCCATTTTTAAATTTTAATTTAAGTAATTTTATAGAAATTACTTCAAACCTCTACTAAACCATCTCTGAAAATCCATTCCTTCTCTCCCTTCCTTTCTCCTCCTTTTTGTGATTCTGGGGATCAAATCTAGGTCCTTGTTATGACAAGCAAGCATTCTACTATTAAAACACACCCCCATTCCCCTCTGTATCTTTATTGGAATATATAAACACAGAATCCTAAGTGTGAGGATCAGTACTGGCTCAGAACACCCCAAGACCAAGTTCTCAGCACAAAGGAGATTTATTTGCTCCAGAGCGACAAAGTACAGGGAATAAAAGACAAAGACATGGCCGGGAGGTGGTGGCGCACGCCTTTAATCCCAGCACTTGGGAGGCAGAGGCAGGCGGATCTTTGTGAGTTCGAGGCCAGCCTGGTCTACAAAGCGAGTCCAGGACAGCCAGAGCTGTTAAACAGAGAAACTCTGTCTCGAAAAACCAAAAAAAAAAAAAAAAAAAAGACAAAGACAGGAGGAGATAGAGGACAAGGGAGAAGGGAGAGGAGGAAGGGCATTTGTCCCGGAGTGTGGAGTATGAGGGGGAGGGTGAGTACTGCCTCTGTATAGAGTGGAGACAGACATGGCCCATAGGCAAATGTCGGTTTACAAAGGTAAAGGGGAAATCCTGTATAAGGATGAGGTGTTTAATTTTAATTGGGCATGTTAATTAGGTGAGCCAAAGTTGGCTTTTGATTGCTGGACTTCAATACTTTGATAGGTGGACCTTGGTAGTCAGCCTCAGGTGGAGGAAGTAACCACACAAGGGACTAAACCATGGGGACTAGCTTCAGGAATGTGATCTAACGGTTTCTAGCAAGGCAGCTGGGATGGGGGAGAAAGGCAAGACTTACCAGAGCCATGTTTGCCATGCTCCTGCTGGCTAGAGTCCCTTTACTAAGCACGTATAGAAACCAAAGATTTATGTTGCACGAAACTGTGGTTAAAAATCCACTTGATATTTTGATCATATTGATATTACAATTTTCTTAACCACTCTCCAAATGCTGAACATTTATTTCTAATTTGTCATCAATACAAACAATGTCGCCATGACAATTGAGAACACATTTTTTGGTTTGCTGTTTGGGTTGGGGTGTTTCCCTCATACAAAATTCCACAAACAGGTCTTTCCAAATCAGGTCAATTATACAATTTTCTAATTCTTGTTGAATCTTCAAAAGTCCTTCTCCAAGATCAGAGGGACCTTCAGCTATGATAATATAAAGACACCATGAGTCCTCCTCCCACAAATAAGTGTAAAATTAGATGATAGATGATAGATAGATAGATAGATAGATAGATAGATAGATAGATAGATAGATAGATGTTAAAAACAACTACCTTAGGGCTTCAGAAACTTATCAAATGGAAAAAAAATTGAAAAGCATTTAGTTTTCAAAACTGCTGAAGCGAGGGCCTGGAATTATAGCAGGAACACAGTCTCATATACTCAGAAAACCAAGGCAGGAGTTTAAGGGCAGCATCAGCAATTTAATGATACCCCATCTCAAAATAAAAAGCAAAAACAATGCTGAGGTTGCAGTTCAGTGGTACAGTGTTTGCCTGGGATATGCAGGGCCCTGAGTTCAATCCCAGGAATGAAACAAAATAAAAAAACCAAACAGAAAATGCTGGATATGATCAAGACATATCATGTGCATATATGAGATTATCGAAGAATAAATTTTAAAACACTTACAAACAAACAAAACAATTGCTTAGGTGAGGACAATGATTCTGTGGCCTTCCAGCCAGCTGCAAGCTTCCAGAGAGGACAAACGACTTGGATCAGGGAGAAAGGCCAGCTTTGTAAGCTAATATGATGAACACAGGAGAAACAAACAGGGCACTCCGTCACTCCTTCACTTTGCCAGCGTGAGGAGGTACACTTGGCCAAGCTGAACAGTAGCCTAGAAATTCAAGGCAGAGCCTAAATATGAAAGACACCGCAGGACCAGGCAACTCCCATGTTTCCCTGGATGACGGAGAAGGCCTGAATGTCTGGAAGATGTAAAAACCAAGGGAGACTGGAGACCTGTCCCAAACTGATCACACTTTCCAACCCCCCACAAGTCCATCTTCAGGTGGCCACAGTCTATAGACCTTGTAGTCACAGGGGTCACCTTCTGCAGGGAGGGGAGCAGGCTTCAAAAATCAAAACAGAAATAAAAAGCCTGCTAAAGACATCATCAGCCACCCACACTGCAGGGGAGACTCATCCCACAGTTCAAATCCAGATATTTTACTTAGACAAACAAAACCAACAGACAAAAACTTACAAGAATTTATCACAACTGAGACTCCATTATATACATTGTCCAGTTTTCAACTCAAAATTACCAGCTAGGCAAAGAAGCAGAAAACTGTGACCCCTTTTCACAGAAAACTAAAATCAAGTGAAAGAAACTATGAATAAGCCTACACATTACATTTAACACAGACTTCAGAGCACACATTCTAAATACATGCAGAGTGCTGAAGGAAAATAGATTGCTGATAGCTCAGGGACCATGATACCAATGGCCTTCAAAATAGGAGCTATCAATATAGGGCTGTAAACCATAAAGGAGGAAAGAATGAAGCTTTCAGCTGAGAAGCACAGAGACAGGGACAAAAAGCTTGCTAGGTGGACTCAACAGCGACTTAAGAGGAATTGAGAACCCATGAACTCAAAGACAAATGAGTAGAAATTACAAAAGAACAGAGAGGTTAAAGAAGGAAGCAAGGAACAGTTCCAGTGACCCGTGAGACAATGACAGGGACCAAAGACACGTGCTTCAGGCTCTATGGAGAAACACTTGAAATAACAGCCAACATGTTCTTGAATTTGATGAAAAACCTGAATCAAAAAGTCTAAGAAAATGCCAGATGTGGTAGTGCACGGCTTTAATCCCAACACTCGGGAGGCAGAGGCAGGTGGATATCAGTGAGTTCAAGGCCAGCCTGGTCTACAAAGTGAGTCCAGGCCAGCCAGGGCTACACAGAGAAACCTTGTCTCAAACCACATCCCTCCCCAAAAAAACTCCTCCAAGAAGCTTGGTGGTGGACCTTTAATCCCAGCACTCAGGAAGCAGAGGCAGGCAGATCTTTGAGACCAGCCTGGTGGTCTACAGAGTGAGTTCTAGAACAGCCAGGGCTATACAGAGAAACCCTGTCCTGAAAAAAACCACACACACACACACACACACACACACACACACACACACACACACAC
>CAJQZJ010000531.1:880904-896446 GCA_907164525.1 Lophiomys imhausi | reverse complement strand
CACACACACACACACACACACACACACACACACACACACACACACACACGTCAAAGAAGAATGAATTAACTGATATTGCTTACAGTAAATTGTATCTGATTACCAGACCTGTACCTTTCATTTAGACTGTTAATAACTTAATAGACATGCCTTTGTTTGTTTGTTTGTTTGTTTGAGACTGTATCTTACTGTGCAGCCCAGGCTACCCTGGAACTTACTATGTAGCTCAGGCTGGCTTCAAACTCCTAGGAATCTTCCTGTCTCAGCCACCTGCATGCTGGGATTATAGGTGTAGGCCACGACACACAGCTGTAATGATACCTAAGAAGTGATTTAGATGGTTGTTCATTTAATCAGTACCACAGTCTAGTTCACAATAGGTACCCTCAGCAAGTAGCATGCACTTTTGTATTGTGCAGTTTATTCTATTTTTTAAATTTTATGTGCATGTGCACATGCATTTATGTGAACCAAAAGCACTCAGGTGCCTGCAGAGGTACTGGAACCCCTAGAACTGGAGTTTGTGAGCCAAGGTGTGGGTGCTGGGAATAGAACCCAGGACCTCTGCAAGAGCAGTAAGTACTCTTAACCACTGAGCCATGGCTCCTGCACTTGGTATTGTTCCTTTAAAATCAGACAAACCTGTGCTCAAATTCTGACTGTCTGACATCCTGAAATGTCCAACTTCTCCAGTTTTATCATCCATAAAAGGCTAATAACAAATGCCTGTCTCAGTGCTTAGGGATGAAATGATTTCTATTAAAGACTTACCTCTGTGAAGTCTCATAGGACACACTCAGCAGGATTGCTAATTTTAGTCACTGGCAACATTTACTTAAGAACAAAACTGTTGAATAGACATGAATGAATCTGGGCACCAATTTTTTTTTCCAGTGTAAACTGTGTATTCATGTCTCCTGACCTCTCAGGAGAATCTGGAGTCTGACCTTCCTGTTTTTTTAAAATAATGTGCTTTAGAAGGTATGCTTTATCCTTTGTGTTTGGCAGGGTAATTGCTCCCTTCTGTAATGCTGTATTGTACAAACGTTTTTTTATTTCTAGTTAATCAGCTCCTTTTTTCTTTGATGATGATAGTTGGAAATATCTTTCTTGCCCAGCTGGTATAAATAAGGATTCTGTGTGTATATAAGGTATAAAATCCAGTCCAAGTTATTTTTAACCCATGCTGTCAAGGATATTTGATTCTGCTTCATTCTTATCAGTAATGGCATTTGGCTTATTAAAGACTACATTTGTTTAACAGTTTAAGTCTTCTTGTCTATTTTACTGAGCAGTGT
This sequence comes from Lophiomys imhausi, assembly GCA_907164525.1. Lineage (NCBI taxonomy): Eukaryota > Metazoa > Chordata > Mammalia > Rodentia > Muridae > Lophiomys > Lophiomys imhausi. The sequence goes on along the minus strand of CAJQZJ010000531.1, from coordinate 895,148 downwards.
TCCAAGATTTGGGACCATATCTGTTCAACCGTTCATCCACTTAACTAAGCCTCACCAAATGTTTGCTGTATCCCCCAGACTGAGAGGGAGCATTGGGATGGATACGAGGGAGAAGAGGCCCAGTGTGCAGTCCAGAAAAACATCGGGGTCATGGCAGAGGAAGAAAATGGATGTTTCCTTAAGGCAAGCCGATGAATGGGCCTGAGCATATGGCTGTGTAAGCAAACCTCATATAAATGTCTAACACACGGTGACAGGAGTCTAGGTGCCTCCCAGGGATCAAACATTTTGCTTTGCACAGTGGAAGAATTCTCTAAGTCCTCAAAAACCGTGAACATCTTTTAAAAGCCAGATGGATTTGAAACGTCAGAGTTTTCCATATAGAGAAAGGAGGAGGAGGGGGCCTTCTGAGGGGACAGTGCAGGGGCTTGGATCGGAATATGATGGATTTAGGAAACTAGCTTGGGCTCAGCTGCGCTTGGGTGGTCAGGAGTACGTGGCCCAGGGGAAGGCGAGGGCAGGGCTGAAGAGCTGTGTACATGACACAGATCTGCACTTCTGACAGGAGGGATGGGCGTCCACAGAGGCTTCTAAGCAAGAGAGAAAGGTCGTTCGATGGGCAGTACAAGGAGGAGGGTGGGGAGAGACTGGAGTAGACCACTACTCCGGAGGCTTGGCAAAAGTCCAACGATGAGATGAGGCGGGAGTGTGCCAAGGGGAGAGGTAGCAAGGAGGGAGACAGAGGGAACAGCTAACCAAAGCCAACGTGGCATTGCTAAGACTGGACAGCTGGTTAGTGCCCACTTCATTTATGAAGAATCCCAGACTGGCCCCGTGAGATGCCTCCGCAGGGTAGGGCACTTCTGTCAACCCAAAGACCTGAGTTCAATCCCTGGGACCCACGTGGTAGAAGGAGAGAACCAACTCTTGCAACCTGTCCTTTGACCTCTGCGGAGAATGTGCACCATGACATGAGTGAACACACACACACACACACACACACACACACACACACACACACACACTCTCTCTCTCTCTCTCATAAAAGAGAGATAATAGATAAATATAAAAAAAAACTTTTTAGCCGGGCAGTGGTGGCGCACGCCTTTAATCCCAGCACTTGGGAGGCAGAGGCAGGCGGATCTTTGCGAGTTCGAGGCCAGCCTGGTCTACAAATTGAGTCCAGGACAGCCAGGGCTACACAGAGAAACCCTGTCTCGAAAAACCAAAAAAAAAAAAAAAAAAAAAACTTTTTAAAAACTCGCCATATGTCTGTATGGAAAACCCACACAGAAGACAGAAAGCCACTGAAGCAAGTGTAAACCCAAAAACAGAGGGCAGAGAGTGGAGACAGAAGGAAGTCTTAGAAGGCGAAGGATCAGTGAGGACAGCCCACAGGGAGCTGAAGAGGTGAACTCTGGGTCCCACAGACAGTGTTGACAGGAGCCAGCCATTCTGCCTGGAGGACCTCAGCACCGCTCAGACCAGGAGTGGTGCCACGTCCCACAGGCTGGCCAGGGCCAGGGGGCTAGTGACAGGTCTGTCTCTGCTGTATGCCAAGACCCTCTCCTCTGCTCACCAAACCAAGGACAAATCTCTTCTTTTGCTATCCAAGGTGTTCTTCCTCTGAAGAAGCCCAGCCATGGTGTCCTTGCCGGACAGAGGAACAACAAAGAGGGAGTCTGCGGCCTACATAGTAGGTCTCATCAACTCCCTATTGTTTCACCCTATTCCAAGAATTACAAGCTGCCAGCTGTGTCTTCTCTCCCAAAATTAGAACTGAGAGGAGTAAAAAGAAACCTAGCCTTCAACTGTTCATATTTGGGCCAGTGAAGAGGCCAATATCCCAGCCAGTCTGCAGTAAGGTACCCCAAGCAATGGGCCTTGTGCGCAGGTCTTCCAAATGGCTCTCAGTACATTCATCTGCCCATTGTTATCCATTGACAATTTGCTTCAGGATCCCCATGGATACAAAAATTCTTATCTCACATGAAATGCAATGTTTCATATTCTCTCACATGTAAAATATGTTTACATTACTTACAGTGCCTAATACAATATAATGCTATGTAACTAGTTATTAAACTGTATCGTTTAGTGATAAGGCTAAAAAAGAATAATGTTTGATTTCAGTATAGAAGAAATCACCACAAAACTAAATACAAGACAGGAGGGCAATTTAAATTTTTTCCCAAATACTTTTCATCTGTATTTGATTAAATGTACAGATGTAGATTGTGGATACAAAAGGCCAAGTGTATGTTAGTTTAACTATGAAAAGATAAACAGATGCTTTAATAAAAGCCTTGGCAATATACCTGAAAGCTCTAGAACAAAAAAGAGTAAATAACCAAAAGAAGTGACAGGAAGAAATAATCAAACTTGGGGCTGAAATCAATAAAATAGAAACAAACAAAAAAGAATCAATGAAACAAAGAGTTGGTTCTTTGAAAAAAATCAATAAGATTGCCAAACATTTAACCAAATCAACTAAAATGTGGGGAAGGACTATCCAAATTAACACAATTAGAAATGAAAAGGGGGAAATAACAACAGACATTGAAGAAATCCAGAGAACCAGAAGTATGTACTTCAAACACCTATACTCTAAGATTGGAAAATCCAAAAGAAATTGATAATTTTCTCAATATGTACCACTCACAAAAGTTAATCTAGATCAGATAAGCAACATAAACAAACCTATAACCCCTAGTGACATAAAAGCAGTCATTAAAAGTGTCCCAACCAACAAAAAAGTCCAGGGTCAGAATTCTACCAGACTTTCAAGAAAGAGTTAATGCCAATACTCCTCAAATTATTCCACAAAATAGAAACAGAAGAAACACTGCCCAATTCATTTTATGAGTTCACGGTTTATTGGATATCCAAACCACATAATGATCCAACAAAGAAAGAGAAGTACAGACTAATTTCCCTTATGAACGTATTTGTAAAAATTCTCAATAAAATACTTGCAATCCCACCTTCTCCCCTTCTCCCACCTATCCTGCTCCTCTGGAGTGGGGTGCTCCTACATATCAGTCCCCCATTTAGTTCAGCAGTCATATGAGGGCTAAGAGCTTCCTCTTGCATTGGGGGCAAAGGCAGCTCCCCTAGGGCAAAGTATCCCACTAACAGGTAACAAAGTCTATGTTCCTGTTCCATTTGGTCTGTTGGTTGTAGGATAGTTATCATGTACTATATGGCTAAAATCCAGTTATAAGACAATATATGCCATGTGCATCTTTCTGGAACTGGGTTAGCTCACTCAGGATGAGCTTTTCTAGCGCCATCCATTTGGCTGCAAATTGCATGATTTCATTGTTTCTGATAGCTGAGTAGTATTCAATTGTGTAGATGTACCACAGTTTTTTAATCCATTCGTCAGTTGAGGGGCATCTGGGTTATTTCCAGTTTCTAGCTATTACAAATAAGGCTGCTATGAACATAGATGAGGAAACGTCCTTGTGGTTTGGTGAGGAATCATTTGGATGTATATTCAGGAGTAGTATGGCTGGGTCTTGAGGTACAGCTGTTCCAAGTTTTCTAAGATATCGCCAGACTGATTTCCACAGAGGTTGTACTAGCTTCCACTCCAACCAGCAATAGAGGAGTGTTCCTCTTTCTCCACAACCCCACCAGCATGTGCTGTCATCTCAGTTTTTGATCTTAGCCATTCTGACAGGTGTGAGATGGAATCTCAGAGTTACATTTCTCTGATGATTAAGAATGTTGAGCATTTCTTCAAGTGTCTCTCTGCCATTCTAGATTCCTCTTTTGTGAATTCTCGGTTTAGCTCTGTACACCATTTTTTATTGGATTATTTGGTTTCTTGGTGTTTAATTTATTGAGTTCTTTATCAATTATGGATATTAGTCTTTTGTCAAATGTGGAGTTAGTGAAGATCTTTTCCCAATCTGTAGGTTGTCATTTTGTTCTAATGACAGTGTCTTTTGCCTTACAGAAGCTTTTCAGTTTCATGTGGTCCCATTTATTGATTGTTGGTCTTAGAGCCTGAGCTATTGGTGTTCTGTTCAGGAAGTTACCAGTGACAATGAGTTTGAGGCTTTTCCCCACTTTCTTTTCTATTTGATTTAGTGTGTTGGGCTTTGTGTTAAGGTCTTTAATCCACTTGGAGTTAAGTTTTGGCAAGGTGATAAGTATGGGTCTGTTTTCATTCTTTTACATGTGGACATCCAGTTATACCAGCACCATTTGTTGAAGATGCTGTCCTTTTTCCATTGTATGGTTTTGGCTTCTTTGTCAAAAATTAAGTGACAATAGGTGTGTGGGTTTATTTATGGGTCTTTGATTCGATACCAGTACCATGCTGGGTTTTTTTATTATTATTACTATTGCTCTTTGGTATAGCTTGAAATCTGGGATGGTGATACCTCCAGATGTTTTTTTTTTTTTTAATCGTACAGGATTGATTTAGCTATTCTGGGTTTTTGTTACTCCACATGAAGTTGAGAATTGTGTTTTCCAGGTCTGTAAAGAATTGTGTTGGTATTTTGATAGAAATTGCATTGAATCTGTATATTGCTTTTGGTAGGATGGCCATTTTTATTATGTTTATCCTACCTATCCATGAGCATGGGAGATCTTTCCATCTTCTGATGGCCTCTTCAATTTCTTTCTTCAAATACTTGAAGTTCTTATCATACAGGTCTTTCATTTGCTTGCTTAGAGTTGCCCCCAGGTATTTTATATTGTTTGTGGCTATTGTGAAGGATGTTGTTTCCCTAATTTCTTTCTCAGCCCATTTATCTTTTGTATAAAGAAGGGTTACTGAGCTGGGTGTGGTTGGCATATGCCTTTAATCCCAGCACTCCGGAGGCAGAAGCAAGTGGATCTCTATGAGTTCGAGGTCAGCCTGGTCTACAAAGTGAGTCCAGGACAGCCAGGGCTCTGTTACACAGAGAAACCCTGTCTCAAAAACTAAAATAATAATAATAATAATATAAAAATAAAGAAGGGCTACCAATTTTTTTGAATTAACTTTGTATCCAGCCACCTTGCTGAAGGTGTTTATCAGTTCTCTGGTGGAATTTTTGGGGTCACTAATGTATACCATCATATTGTCTGTGAAAAGAGATACTTTGACTTCTTCCTTTCCAATTTATGTCCCCTTGATCTCCTTTAGTTGTCTTATTGCTCTAGTTAGAACTTCAAGTACTATGTTGAAGAGATATGGAAAGAGTGGGCATCCTTGCCTTGTCCCTGATTTTAGAAGAAATGCTTTAAGTTTCTTTCCATTTAATTTGATGTTAGCCACTGGCTTGCTGTATACTGCCTTTATTATTTCTAGGTAGGATCCTTGTATGCCAGCTCTCTCCAGGACTTTTAGCATGAAGGGGTATTGGATCTTGTCAAATGTTTTTTCAGCATCAAGTGAGATTATCATGTTGTTTTTTTTCTTTCAGCTTATTTATATGGTGGATTATGTTGCTGGATTTTTGTATGTTGAACCACCCCTGCATTCCTAGGATGAAACCTGCTTGATCATGGTATATGATACTTTTGATGTATTCTTGGATTTGTTTGCAAGTATTTTATTGAATATTTTAATGTCCATATTCATGAGGAAAATTAGTCTGAAGTTCTCTTTCTTTGTTGGGTCTTTGTGTGGTTTAGGAATCAGGGTGATTGTGGCCTCATAGAATGAGTTTGGCTGTGTTCCTTCTGATTCTATTTTGTGGAAGAGTTTGAAGAATATTGGTATTAGCTCTTCTTTGAAGGTCTGGTAGAATTCTGAGCTGAAACCATCTGGCCCTTGGCTTTTTTTTTTTTTTTTTTGGTTGGTAGTCTTTTAATGACTGCTTCTATTTCCGTAGGGGTTATAGGACTGTTTAATTTGTTAACCCGACCTTGATTTAACTTTGGTAGGTGGAATCTATCAAGAGAATTGTCCATTTTGCTTAGGTTTTCAAATTTTGTGGAGTACAGGTTTTTGAAGTAAGACCTAAAGATTCTCTGGATGTCCTCAATGTCTCTTGTTATTTCTCCCTTTTAATTTCTGATTTTGTTGATTTGGGTTTTTTCCCCTTTGCCTTTTAGTTAGTTTGGATAAGGGTTTGTCTATTTTGTTGATTTTTTCAAATAACCAACTCTTAGTTTCATTGATTCTTTGTATTGGTTTTTTTGTTTGTTTGTTTGTTTCTAGGTTGTTGATTTCAGCCCTAAGTTTGATGGTTTCCTGACATCTGCTCCTCTTGGGAGTGTTTGCTTCTTTTTTTTCCAGTTCTTCCAGTTCTGCTGTTAATTCCCTAATATGAGCTGTCACAATTTTCTTTTTGAAGGCACTTAGTGCCATGAATGTTCCTCATAGCACTGCTTACATTGTGTCCCATAGGTTTGGGTACGCTGTGTCTTCATTTTCGTTGGATTTTAGGAAGTCTTTGATTTCCTTCTTTATTTGTTTTGTGACCCAGTGCTCATCGAGTAGAGAATTGTTCAGTTTCCATGAATGTGTAGGCTTTTTGTTATTTTTGTTGTTGTTGAAGTACAGATTTAATCCATGGTGGTCTGATAAGATACAAGGGGCTATTTCAATTTTCTTGTATCTGTGGAGGCTTGCTTTATGTCTGATTATATGGTCAATTTTGGAGAAGGTTCCATGAGGTGCTGAAAAGAAGGTGTATTCTTCTGTGTTCGGGTGAAACGTTCTGTAGATATCTGTTAGGTCCATTTGGTTCATGACCTCTGTTAGTTTCATTATTTCTCTGTTTGGTTTCTGTCTCAATGATCTGCCCATCACTGTGAGTGGGGTGTTGAAGTCTTCCACTATTAATGTGTGGGGATCGATATGTGGTTTAAGCTTTAGAAGAGTTTCTTTTTAAAAAAAAATGTTTATTTATTACTTCAGGTTACATCTCCATCACAGTACCCTCTTTCAACCCCTCCCAGTCCCGCCCTCTCACCCTCTACCCCTATCCCTTCCATCCCACTCCTCTGAAGTGGAGTGTCCCTACATATCAGTCCCCCACCCCAGTTCAGCAGTCATATGAGGGCCAACAGCCTCCTTATACATTGGGGGTCAACAAGGCAGCCCCACTAGGGCAAAGTGTCTCATTGACAGGTAACAAAGTCTATGTTCCTGTTACCTTTGGTTCATTGGCTGTAGTATATGGCTAAAATCCAGTTATAAATGAATAGATGCCATGTGCATCCTTCTGAGTCTGCGTTAGCTCACTCAGGATGAGCTTCTCTAGTTCCATCCATTCAGCTTCAAATTGCATGATTTCATTGTTTCTGATAGCTGAGTAGTATTCCATTGTGTAGATGTACCACAGTTTTTGTTTTTTTTTATCCATTCCTCGGTTGAGGGACATCTGGGTTGTTCCCAGTTTCTAGCTATTACAAATAAGGCTGCTATAAACATAATGAGGAATCATTCTTGTGAGAAAGTGGGTAAAACCCTCGAATTCACTGGCATAGGTAACAACTTCCTGAACAGAACACCAACAGCTCAGGATCTAAGACCAACAATCAATAAATGGGACCTCATGAAACTGAAAAGCTTCTGTAAGGCAAAAGACACTGTCATTCAAACAAAACAGCAGCCTACAGATTGGGAAAAAATCTTCACCAATCCCACATCTGACAGAGGGCTAATATCCAAAATTTACAAAGAACTCAATAAATTAAACACCAAGAAACCAAATAACCCAATCAAAAAATGGGGAACAGAGCTAAACAGAGAATTCACAAAGGAGGAATCCCTAATGGCTGAAGGAACTTGAAGAAGTGCTCAGCATCCTTAATCATCAGAGAAATGCAACTCAAGACAACTCTGAGATTCCATCTCATAGAATGGCTAAGACCAAAAACTCAAATAACAGCACATGCTGGAGAGGTTGTAGAGAAAGAGGAACACTTCTCCATTGCTGGTGGGAGTGCAAGCTTATACAACCACTATGGAAATCCATCTGGCGATTCTTAGAAAACTTGGAATAGCTCTACCTCAAGACCTAGTCATACCACTTCTGGGTATACATCCAAATGATTCCTCACTAAACCACAAGGATGTTTCCTCATCTAGAAGAGTTTCTTTTACAAATGTGGATGCCCTTGTATTTGGGGCATAAATATTCAGTATTGAGATATCATCTTGATGATTTTTTCCTTGGATGAGTATGTAGTGTCCTTTCCTATCTTTTTTGATTAATTTCACTTGAAAATCTATTTTATTTGATATGAGGATGGCTACTCCAGCTTGCTTCCTGAGACTGTTTGCTTGGAAAACCTTTTCCCAGCCCTTTACTCTTTGTTAGTGAAATGTGTTTCTTTTATGAAGCAAAATGATCAGTCTTGTTTACAGATCCATTCTTTAAGCCTGTGTCTTTTTATTGGGGAGTTTATTTCATTGAAGTTGAGTGATATTAATGACCATAGGTTGTTATTTCCTGTTATTTTGATGTAGTTGGTGATTGTGTGTTTCTTTTGGCTTAGCTGCAGTGGAGTTTTTTGTTTCCTATGATTTTTTGGGTGTAGTTATCTTCTCTGGCTTGGAATTTTCCTTCTAGGATCTACTAAAGACCTGGATTTGTGGACAGATAGTGTTTAAATTTGGTTTTGTCATGAATATCTTGCTTTCTCCATCTATGTTGATAGAAAGTTTTGCTGGGTATAGTAGTCTAGGCTGGCATCTATGGTCTCTTAGGGCTTGTAGGACGTCTGCCGAGGACCTTCTGGCTTTTAAAGTTTCTGAGGAGAAGTCAGGTGTAATTCTGATGGGTCTGCCATTATACATTCCTTGACCTTTTTCTCTTACAGCTTTTAATATTCTTTTTTTTGTTCTCTTCATTTGGAGTTTCAATTATTATGTGGCAAGAGGAATTTCTTTTCTGATCTAACCTGTTTGGTGTTCTGTAAGCCTCTTGGAATTTTACTGGCATCTCTTTCTTTAGGTTTGGGAATTTTTCTTCTATGATTTTGTTAAAGATGTTTCCTGGACCTTGGAGTCAGGAGTCTTCTCTTTCATCTATGCCTATAATTCTAAGGTTTTGTCTTTTCATTGAGTCCTTGATTTCTTGGATGTCGTGGATGAGAACTTTTTTAGATTTCTCATTTTCTTTGGTTGTTGAACTGATTTATTTCTCCAATCGAGTCTTCCATGCCTGAGATTCTATCTTCCATCTCATGTATCCTATTTTTGATACTCATGTCTATAGTTCCTGTTCTCTTTCCACCTCCAGGATTATCTCTGCTTGTGTTTTCTTTATTGCTTCCATTTCTAATTTCAGGTCTTGAACTGTTTTATACATTTCTTGTTCCAATATGGATCTCCTCACCTGCAAATCTTTCATAGCCTTGTCTCTTTCCCATTCTTGTTTGACTGAGTTAGCTTGGAGATCTCTAATAGAATTCTCCATTGCTATCAATTGAAGAAGTATGATTTCTTTAAATTCTCTCAGGGATTTATTTTCTTCTTTTAAGGTCTCTATCACTGTCATAAGTTTAGACTTGTCATCATTTTCATGTGTTTCATCCGTGGTGGGATGGTCAGGGCTTGCTCTATTAGCATCACTAAGTTTTGTTGGAGTCATATTTCCCTGGTTTTTGTCAGTTTTGTTCTTTTTGCTCACCTTTAGCCATGTGGTTGTCCTTAGCTAATCATTCCTAGTGTCTTCTGGACCTGGTGCTAAGGAGGGAGTTTTGGTGTAGATGTCGTATAACCTTGGTGGTACATAGCTCTACTCAAGTTAGGTGGGGTCTTGTGTTGGGGGCTGGATCTTAGTAGGCCACTCGAAGTTCATCCCTTCCAGTTGTGTCCCAGCTGGGTACTCAGGTCGTGGATTAGGGTAGGATGTGTTATTCTAGCCTGCAGGGTCTTGAGTTCCAGCAGGTCTTCCTAGAGATGTCAGTTGAGGGGGGGTTGGAGGACCACGGATTATAGGCTAGAGCTGCAGATCCCCTGCTATCCATATGTCTGCTCTGAGGGTCAGTTCTGTGGTAGTGGTCCTCCCAGGCAGCTCCTCCTAAGTGGTCCCTAGGGCATCTCTGTGCCTCTCGGCCCTAAGCGCTAAGCCCTTTTAGTGTGAGTCACTCAAGCAGTACATGATGGCCAAGAACCCACTGTTCTAGGCTGTAACTGTAGATGCTGAAACCCAGGTATCCCACCAAGGAGGGGCAAGGTGTAGTGGCAGGGAGATCCTCTATGGACACCACCACCCATCCACAGGACTTAGACTCAGTACAGCTCCACTGCCTTTTAACTTGACTACCTGCCTTTCAGGCCGCTCTGATATTACCATTCCTGTGACTCTGCTGGTCCTCTTTGGGTGCTGGAGCAACTGTGTGGAAGCTAGGCACTCAGGAATCTGGCAGGTACCTCTGTCTGGCGGTTGGAGCTACCCACCCAGGCCCAGAATTGATCAGACCTATGGGCCACTGTACCATGGCAGGAGGTGCCACCCACTGCCTTGTCTGGCCACAATGTTCTTCTGAGTGATTGCATACCCAGTAGAGGGACCTGTATGTCCAAAGCCTTTCTGGGTGAGTCCAAATATGCTTGCACTTCCGAGACTGCCACTCTGCTGGAGATATACTGAGGTGGTCCCACAGATCTCCTGTAGTTCAGAATGTGCTGTGGGTCGTCACCATAATGGTTCCCAGAATATATTAGTTCCCAATGCTCTGCTGGTCCTCTTTGTGGTGCTGGAATGCCCTTTGGTGCCTCTCGTTATGAAGTTCTCCTGCTTCTGTGGCTTCCATGATTGGTGGGTCTGTTTTTCTGAGTGTCTGAGCATCTCACCCAGGGACTTTTATTAGTCCCTGGGTTTGCTGGGTGAGCCCCAGAGGGTTCATGCTCCTCAGATTGTTGCTCAGCATGTATATATATATACATATATCTGCCGTGTTCTAGGTGTATTCCCTGCACTCAAAATGTGTCTGGGCTGGCCACCACCATCTTGGTTTCCCTCCCACCAGGAAACTTCTACAGCTAATAAACACATTCAGCAAAGTATCAGGATATAAAATTAACACGCAAAAATTAGTAGCCTTCCTATATAAAAATGATTGAGAAAAAATCAGGGAAATAATATCTTTTGCAATAGTCTCATAAATATGTGTGTGTTTTGTGTGCATGTGTGGTTATGTATGGGTAGAGATATAGTTATAACTATAGATATAGAAATAGATCTCAGAGAAATTCTAACCAAGCAAGTGAAAGACTTGTATGATAAAAACCATAAGGCACTGAAGAAAGAAATGGAAGAAACTATCAGAACACTTAAAGATCTCCCATGTTCAGATATATGGTAAAAATTAATATAGTAACATGGTCATCCTACCGAAAGCCATCTAGAGATTCAAAGCCATCCCCATCAAAAGCACAACACAACTCTTTACAGAAATTTAAAGGACAATTTTTAACTTTGTATAAAACACACACACACACACACACACACACACACACACACTCAGGATAGCATTAAAAATCCTGAATAATCAAAGAACTGTTGGAGGTAACACCATCCCCAATCTCAAATTGTACTACAGAGCTATAGTAATAAAAATAACATGGTATTGACACAAAATAGACACATTGATCAATGGAATCAAATTAAAGACCCTATGGACACCTGATTTTTGACAAAGAAGCCAGAAATACACAGTAGAAAAAAAAGACAACATTTTCAACAAATGGTGCTGGTCAAACTACATGCAGAAGTAGGCAAATAGATACATACTTATCACCTTGAACAAAACTCAACTCCAAATGGATCAAAGACCTCAGGGTAAGGTCTTACGTATTTCTGAAACTGATAGAAGAAAAAGTGGGAAGTAGTCTTAAACTCATTGTCACAAGTAAAGACTTTCTAAATGGAACACCAATAGTTTGGGGACTAAGACCAACAATTAATAAATAGAATCTTATAAAACTGAAAAGCTTCTGTATGCCAAAGGACACTGTCATTCAAAGTAGTGGGCTATGAAATGACAAAAGATCTTTACCAATTACACATCTAATAAAAGGTTAATATCTAAAATATATACAGAACTAAAAAGACTGAACATCAAGAAAACAAATAATTCAATCAAAATAGGGTATAGAACTAAATAGAGAGTTCTCAAAGGATGAAACACAATGGTTGAGCAACACTGAAAGAAATGTTCAACATTCTTGGTCATCAGGGAAATGAAAATAATCAATACTATTTTGAGATTTCATCTTACATCAGTAAGAATGGCCAAGGTCATCAATAAAACAAATGACAGCTTATGCTGTAGAGGATATGGGTAAGGTGAACACTCATCTAATGCTAGTGGGAGTGCAAAATTGTACAGCTGCTTCTATTTCCAGGAAGCTGGGAATAGATCTACATCAAGATCCAGCTATTCCACTCTTGGACAAATGCCTAAAGGACTCTATGTTCTATTATAGAGACACATGTTCATCCATGTTCATTGCTGCTCATAGCCAGAGAATGAAAATAACATAGATGTCTACTAACAGATGAACGGTTAATGAAAATGTGGTACATTTATACAATAGAATATTATTCATCTATCAAAAAGATGAAATTCACAGGTAAATGGATGAAGCTAGAAAAAAAATTATCCTGAGTGAGGTAACCCAGGCCTAAAAAGACAAATATTGTATGTATTCTCTTATATATTGACTATTAGCATTTAAGCCTTTGATAGGCATGCTACTATCCATATAACAACAGAGGTTAAGCATAGAGTAATGAACTAGACAGTGTGTAAGGAACCCCTAATGTAGGGGAAATAGAATATAATTATGGAGAGAGAGTGAGGGGTAGGGAGGCTGGAACAGGAGGATTAAATGGAGATGGGGAGCAAAGAAAGGGGTAAGAGAGGGACTGACTACAGAGAGAGGCAGCTAATTCTAAGGGCCATTTAAAGGATCATGTGGAAACCTAATATTTAAAAATATATACATATACAAAAGAAATCTAAATATAATCAACAAATAACAAGGGAGACAAAGACCCAACTAGACCTCTCTTACCACCAACTAAAAAAAGCATCTAGTACCGAGATGGGTTACATTTTATTAAGTTATTGGCTAGAGAGGTCCCATGGAAACTCCCAAACAACTTAGGCTATTGCCAAGGCCATTGGTTGTTTCCAACAAACTGATAGTAAGGCCCTATTGCTGAAGAAAACACCTATGCAACTAGTTTACCATGGATAAGTTGAGTTGGTGCCTAAGTACAGCCTTAACCCCTACTAACTAGTGCTTATGGTCCTAGGCAGTATTCTGTGCACTGCTAAAGGAGAAAGCTAAACACCAACCCAGTTCCAAACCCTTTGGTTTATGATGGTGACCTGTCTGCATGATATGTTGGTTTTACAGTGGCACAGAAGTTGTGGGAGTAACCAACTTTTGTAACTATCTGGTTTTATTTATGCTCCACTCCTTGAGACAGAACCCATGCCGATGCTTGGTGGCTTGGTGACAATGAACTTGAGACTGGATAGGCCGTGGACCTAGAGGAAAACCAAACACTATCTTTCTGCTGTATGGAGAAGGAACACAGCCATAACGTGACTCCTAATGACATTCTGCTATACCCACAGATCAGTGTCTCGCTCAGCCGGCATCAGAGAAGCTTCCTCCTTCTCTGGGAGATGAGGATTAATGCAGAGACCCCACAATAGGACAAGGCACAGAGTGAGAGGCCTTGGAACACTCAGTCCTAAATGGCATGTCTTCATCAAGCTTCTCCCCTTAGGTCTCGGGGAACCATGCAGAGGAGGCAGCAGAAAGATTGTAAGAGATGATGAGTGACACTAAGAAAACAGTGCCTTCCAGATACAACAGGACTGACGCACATACGAGCTCACAGAGACTGTGGGCCTGCATAGGTCCGAACCAGATAGGGTCCCAGCACTGACATGAGCATGAGCCTCCATCCCTGACCCAGAAACTATGTCCAACTGACAATTGCTTTCAAGGGAAAATTAATTTTCCTCTAGTGAAACCTCACTAGGTATACAATCCACACTGAAAAGAGGCCCCGTGACCTGCAGTAGATGACCAGCAAGAAATGAATTCAGTGGTATTTTTGGAGATGTTTTGCCTTATGATGCTTGTCTAGTCATTTTTACCTTACTTGTCTTTTGCTCATTTGTTATGGTTTCTAGTTTTATGCACGTGTGTGTGTGTGTGTGTGTGTGTGTGTGTGTGTGTATGTGTGTGTGTGTGTGTGTATGTGTGTGTGTGTATGTGTGTGTATATGTGTGTGTGTGGTGTGTGTATGTGTG
>CAJQZJ010000531.1:850324-880504 GCA_907164525.1 Lophiomys imhausi | reverse complement strand
AAAAAAAAAAAAAAAGAACAAAAACCAGTTTTAGGTAACTAAATGCAAAAGAAAGCTGGAAAGTGAAATAAAGAAATATACACAATATACTTGAAAATACTGTGGAATAAGGAAATTACATACAATATAAACATGATGGGTGATGGAGACAGAAAGAAATCTCCAGAGGTGTAAAGGTCTTGTTGGGGATTGTGGTATACAACTACAGTCTCAGAGCTAGGAAGCCTAAGTGATACACAATAACTGTAAAACCAGTCTGGGTTATATAATGAGACCCTGAGATCTCAAAAAACAACAAGCAAAAGCCAAAAAGATAGAGAGGTCTTGTCCTTAAGGAACCAGAGGTACTGAGAAATCGCTGGTAGTATGTAACAGAAGTTTGTTTTAAACAAAGATCTTAGTCCTCTACACCTGAAGTCAAGAGTGGTCCTACACACCCCCATCCTGTCCCCAGGCTAAAAAGCATGAGAATTTCCTGAATAAAAGGATGAACTAAGAGGCTTCAGGGAGAAAATGTCCTAAAACTTCAGAGATGACCAACCTGGATCAGCCATTGTTCTAGTTGGCTCTCCTTTATTGCTGTGATGAACACCAGGACCAAAGGCAACTTGGGGACGAAAGGGTTTATTCATCTTACAGCTTACTGTCCATCATGAAGGGATGACAGGGCAGTAGCCCAAGGCAAGAGCCTGGAGGCAGGAACTGAAGCAGAGGCCATGGAGGGATGCTTATTACTCACTTGCTCCCCATGGCTTGCTCAGCCTGATTTCTTATACAACTCAGGTCCTGTCCACAGTGGGATGGACTTGCCTATCTGATGGAGGCATTTTCTCTATTAAGCTTTCCTCTTCCCAGATGACTTAGCTTTTGTCAACAAAAACTTTTTGTTTGTTTGTTTGTTTGAGACAAGAGTTTCTCTGTGTAGCCCTGACTGTCCCAGAACTCGCTCTGTAGACCAGGCTGACCTCAAACTCAGAGACCAGCCTGCATCTCCCTCCTGAGTGCTGGGATTAAAGGGGTTGTGCCGCCACCACCTGACTCAAGTCAACAAAAAGACCTAACATGCACAGTCATCATTTCAGCACTAAGGCTATGGGCTCAGCAGGGTATGTCCCCAACAGTGACAAGTGAGTTCACTGACAAGCAATGGGGGCTGTTGTTGAATGGACATGGTTTGACTTTCATCAGAAGGAGAATTAGGAGATGATAATGGTGTAGTAGCTGTCTAACTTAAACACGAATGTATTTAATAACACTGATCTGCATGCTAGAAATGGCCAGATAGTAAGGATATATTGAGTGCATTTTAACTACAGTTTTTCTTTTTTAAAGGAACACTGAGAACAGCTGGAAGAGCTAGAGGGTGAGATCGGGACTCCGAAGCTGGCTCCCTCACTCTCAAAAATGGTATGTAACAACAGTATATGAAAATACCACTGCAGCAGGCACTGTTCTGCACCTTCCAGCTTACTGCCAGGGTTCCTTCATTTCTTCAAATCTCCAGTTCCCAGTTCTAAGCCTAGGGAGGGTTTGCCTGATTAGCATATCTTTGGTCTTGTGCCTGAACTTCGGCTGCAGCTGATGCCATAAAACTGAATATATTTTTTTTTTTTTGGTTTTTCGAGACAGGGTTTCTCTGTGTATCCTTGGCTGTCCTGGACTCACTTTGTAGACCAGGCTGGCCTCGAACTCACAAAGATCCGCCTGCCTCTGCCTCCCAAGTGCTGGGATTAAAGGCGTGCGCCACCACCGCCCGGCAAAAACTGAATATTTGATATCCATAGTTTTGGGTGCAAAAAGCTTCCTCTGCCTGCCCTCAAGATTCACAATGTTGGAAATACTTCAACACAGAAAGGACATTCAGTGGTGGATAGGTAAAAACATCAAGAGACGAAAGTTCACTATACTATTGTAGCCAAGAAATTTCTTGTTCCCTAGATCTACCTGATAAGAGATGTGTGGTAAAGAGATCATCCGTGATCTGTCAGGCATGATGGCATATAGCTTTAATACCAAGAATCCAGGAAGCAGAGGCAGGGGATTTCTGTGAGTGTGAGGCCAGCCTGGTCTTCAAGTTCTAGGCTAGCCAGGGCTACACAGTGAGCCTCTTATCTCATAAATATATATATATATACATATATAATATATATTTAATATATATTATTTAATCGCAGAAAGGCTAACAGTAGAAGCAACATTTTAGCTGAGTCTTAAGTTTTTTGTTCTGGGGGTAAGATTGGGGGTAC
Source organism: Lophiomys imhausi (assembly GCA_907164525.1). NCBI lineage: Eukaryota > Metazoa > Chordata > Mammalia > Rodentia > Muridae > Lophiomys > Lophiomys imhausi. The sequence continues at coordinate 878,258 of CAJQZJ010000531.1, read as the reverse complement.
TGAAGGGTAAAGTGGGGGCTAATATGGAAGTGTGGAAACTACTATTCCTGACAGTGTAACTTTTAATGCCATTCGGCTTATTAAACTGTACATTTATGATTTTGATAAAAATAAAATAAGGCCTTACATTTTAATAACATTCCTGTAACTGAAAGTGACCCACCCAGTTAAAAGTAGAGAAGGGAAAACTGGTTGGTAGGAGAACACAAGGTGCTTGTTTTCAGACGTCTCTTTCTATGACCTCCGTTTTGTCCTCTGAGCATGTCTATCTCTACAGACCTCCAGAGATGCGGTAGGTAACACAAAGCACCTGGACACCAAGTGCACACAGACACCTGGAGGTGATATCAAAATCTGCTCAAACTTCCCTCTGACTCCACTGGAAGACTTCAACTGTAAACTGGAAGGTGCCGGTGTCTATTATATGAAGTAATAGACGATGTATGAGTCAGCTTCTGCCTCTGTAACAAACACCCGAGGTGGCCAACTCGACCAATTATGATCTGAATGGGAAGTGCCCTCCTAAAAGTCTTATGTGCTGAGGGCTTGGCCCCAGCCTGATAGAGCTGCTGGGAGGTGGCTAGACCAATTAATTCATTGATAAGTCTTTACTGAATGGGCTCTTAGGAAGTGGAGCCTGACTGGAGGAAGTAAGTTACTAGTTCCCTGGGTTCTTTCCAGTTTTTCTTTCTGCTTCTCCCAATGTGCCTGTCTCCCGTGATGCCACAACCTTGCCACAGGCTCAAACACAATAAAGGCACCAGAGGATAGACAGAAACCTCTGAAATGGTGTGCCCAAGTAAATTCTTTCTCCCTTAAGTTGTTTTCTCGGGGCATGTTGTCACAGTGATGAAAAGTTTACTAATTCACCAACTTTTAAAGCAAAACGGTTTGGTCTTGGCCCACTGTTTTGGAGGTGCCAGACTATGGTGAGCTGGCCCCATTGCTTTGAGACTGCTAGTTGGGTAGCACATCATGGCAGGAACATGTGATGGAATTGAACTTGCTCATACCACAAGCCAGAGATCAAAGGAGAACAGAGAGAGCACCAGCATCCCCAAAGCCCCTTGCCGAGCATACATCCGATGGCCTGAGGACCTCTGATTAGGCTCCTTGTCTCAGAAGTTCAACTACCTCCCAACAGCAACACCCCAGGGCCATGCATTTAACATGGGACTTTGGGTGACATTCCAGATCCTAATTATAGCAAGATATAAAGCTTTTTGGCAAGTCCTCAAAGATGACCTCAGGATTTCCCATGCTCTATAACGGCTTTCTTCGTGACTTTCCACTTACAGGTTTAAGAAAAGCTAGACTTCTTCAACTGTCATCCCTTCATGCCATGGTGTAGTTTAGGAGAGTTCTCTTCTTTTTTTTTTTTTGGTTTTTCGAGACAGGGTTTCTCTGAATATCTCTGGCTGTCCTGGACTCGATTTGTAGACCAGGCTGGCCTCGAACTCACAAAGATCCGCCTGCCTCTGCCTCCCAAGTGCTGGGATTAAAGGCGTGCGCCACCACCGCCCGGCTGAGAGTTCTCTTCTTAGTGAGCCCTTCAACAAGCAGTCAGAAGGGTCCTCATCACACTTAGCGTGATTCACAGTGTTTACCCTTCAGCTGTATTTTGAGTGAAAGGCAAACAGTATTCAGTTTCTAGCTCTGACTCCCAACTCTTACACACAGTAGATAGAAATTTCTGTCTAAGAGTAGCTAGTGTGTATATATACATATATATGTATATATATACATATATATATAAACACGGTAGAATCATAAATAATTTAACTGGCACCTACATTTCAACATTTTGAAATAAGTATGAAAATGGCCAAAAGTTATGAAAACAGGGTTGTAATAACCGGGTAGGTAAAGTAACTGGGAGTCACCCCAAAGTAGGAGACCCCAATATAATTCCAAAGTACTTACCTTCTCCACTCACTCGGGGCTGGGTGCACAGATCAGGGACAAGTTGGTCACGTGACTCACTCCTAGAAGTCTGCTGGCTCTGATAGGACTCTTGCTCTCCACTGGAGGCAGACAAACTGTCAGAGACCTCCGTAGGAAAGGACAAAGGAGACCTGGGGTCCAAGAGGAAGCTATCTTGTAGGGTTCGCTTGGCACCTTTCTTGAACTTGCTCTTCTGCCTCTTTGGGATCCGGTTGCCCTCTCTTGACCCAAGCTGACTACTCTCGAGCCCCCCTATCGGCTGGAGGAGCTGATCCATGTCCTTGGTGAACTCTAGCAGGGTGCCCTCAAAGAGGCTTCCAGCAGGGGTCTCAGAGCCATAGCTGGGAGCCTTGTCCTGGAGCAGGTGCTCTGAGCATTGCCGAGCATCCGGGCCTTCTCTGGGCACCGGCTCAGGAGACTCAGGGAGGCTGCAGGGAGCCATGGAGAGGGCGAAGTAAGAGTAGTCCACTGCAATGTAGGTCAGCATGAAGTTGATGGTGACCACAGGCGCCAGAACATTCACCTGACCCACCAGGACAAAGGCCATGGTCACCAGGCTGGTCAGGCAGATGGCTGCTACAGGTGTTTTATTTGGCCCTTTCTACAAGAATAACAACAACAAAATACAGAATCATGAAATTTCAGATAGAAAGAGTCAGAAATTTCAATTAATGATTAATACTTAAATACTTAAAATTAACTATTAAATTTCTAAAACCAATTAATAAAAATCAAGTGTAACATCTCAGGATCTTCTCTCCACTTGACTGCTCACCTGTAAACTTGGAAAAATAATATCCAACTCATGGAGTCAATGAGAGACCCAAGTCCACATGAGATAACATAAGCGAAGTGGCTCGTAAACACACAGGCATTGGCCACATCACTGCTAACGCGGGATGCTACTGTGCAACTTTGGAAGTCTTAGTGTTTCAGCCCCCATGTGATTCCAAAACACTGACTTTCTCCACTTACCCCAGGCTGGGTGCACAGCTCTGGCACAAGGTGCACCCGAAAGACACAGCAGAATCACTAGTGGCCACAACAGGAAAATTCTGCTAACATACATGTGCATGCGTTCATGTACACACAGTCACTCACACATCCCTGGCGCTCATGGAGGAGGGCATGGGAGTGGGAAGATGTTTTAGCTGCCTCTGCTAGAAACTATCACAGCCACTCACATGGTTCTGCTGTCAGAGCATTCATAGCTCAGGCCTGTGTTCTTCTCCTGAGGAACTTCATTTGACCCAGCTGCCCTCTCCCAGGATGACTCTTCACCTGGCTTCTCACCATTTGTCTCCTTCACCAGCCACTCCCTTTCAGTCTTCCAAGCCCACTCTCCATGTCTCAGAGACGGTGTCTAAAATCGTATCCTTGCCTTGTCCCCCAGACTACACCTATTCTCTACCTACACCCACTCACTAGGCTCTCACCCCCCAACACTCATTCATGACTTTAAACATCATCAGCTTTATGTTGGCACCACCCAGCTTTGAACTTCCAGCCCACAATATCCCCAGTATTCCTCTGGAATCCACTGGGGCTGCTAAGGGTCTATGAGAACCCATGCGGATCCCCTGGGACCCTCCCCAGAACAATCCTTAAAGAAAAAGGAAAGAAAGAGGAGGAGAGGAAGGAGGAAGCAAAAGATTTTATAATGTTTGGGAATTTGTTTTGGGGTGCATTTATTAAAGTGGTTTAGCAGATCCCAACAATAAAATGACTGAGAATAAAGTAAGTCCTTAGAAACTTATAACTTAGCTAGGTGTAGTGGCACATGCCTTTAATCCCAGCACTTGGGAGGCAGAGGCAGATGGATCTCTGTGAGTTCAAGGCCAGCCTTGTCTCTTGTCTACAAAGTGAATCCAGGACAGCCAGGTATACACAGAGAAACACTGTCTCAAAAAATCAAAAAAAAAAAAAGAAAAGAAAAGAAAGAAAAGAAAAGAAACTCATAACTTTAAAAGAAGTTTCAGATAAGCTGCAGGAAATGCTAGTCTATGCCAAGACCTTGATTATGATTAGATAAAATGGGCTATTGAGAGCCTTTCTCCACCAAGAGATGAACAATCCACAAACTGGACAAAAGATATGGAAGACAGACTGTGAATCCCTACAGAATAACTGGAAAAAGACAGACAGGGCAGGTGAAGTGGCTCAGCAGGTGAAGGTGTTTGTCACCAAGCCTGAGGACCTGAGCTGGATCCCGAGGACCCACATGGTAGGAGCAGAGAGTCAAGTCCTAAGAGTTGTCCTCTGGCCTCCTTACACACGCTGTAGTTGAAGGGTATACACACACACACACACACACACACACACACAGAATAAATATGTAATGTAATAAAAGTCCTTTTAGAAAGGCAACCTACTCAACAAAATGAGTAAAAGATCCAAACAAATACTTTACCAGAGATTATTAAGTGTGAAAAGACGACCAACCTCATCAGTAATTAGAGAACACAAATTTAACCCATAGTGAGATACCATCAAATACCCACGAGACTAGCAAGCGTGTTAAAACGCAGAGGTTCACAATGCCTCATTCATCTCTTAGCAGCCTCGGTTGGTACAAATACCCTGAAAAAGAGCCAGGTGTTACTCACCGTGTAAAGCCAGACACGTCTGAGCAGGCGAGACATTCCACTAATGTGAATGTCCTTTGGGGTTAATCTAAGTTTGCATCCAGCACAAGAAACGTCCATACAACCCCCAAATAACAAGCCGATGCTACAGCAAAGAGGAGGACACCCTCAGACATAACACTAAGTGAGGGGGTGTACACACTCACACCTGCTTGACTCCATGTACAGGTTGAGTATTCTCAGTGTAAAAATTCTGTATCTGAAATAAGGGAATTAAAAAAAAATCTGTATTTGGTTTGTATGGAAATTTAACCGGGAAATCCCACATCATGAAACTCTGTTTCATGCCTAAGATTTCTAAACTGTTGTGTATAGTTTTAGCTTCAGGCTATGTGGGCAGGTGTATAAAAAACAAATGAACTGAGTATTTAGGCTTGACACCAAAGATACTGCACTATAGATACAGAAATATCCCGAAATATAAAACAAATAAAATTCCTAAATCTGAAAAGCTTTTTCAGCCCCAGACAATAAAGATAAGAAACACCTAATCATATTGAAAGGTATGTCTTATCAAAATCAGGCAAGCTGTTTAGAGATGATTAGGGAAGGAGCGGAGGTACAAGCTGAGGTCCCCGGGCCAAATCCCAGTGTCTGGTTATGCCACGAGCTACAAGTGGCTTTGCATTTTTAAACAGCCTGAAGGGAAACCAAAAGAAGAATAATATTGTGTTGCATGAATTACATGAAATTGAGGTTTGTGTCCTTGGGTTGGGTAATTTCTGTGGCAATTTATGAGCTTAAAGAGCAGGGCAAAAACATTGGAGAGTTGGGCTGGAGAGATGGCTCAGCCGTTAAAGGCTAGGCTCACAACCAAAAACATTGGAGAGTAAGGCCATGGGGCCTGCAATGTCTGAGGTGCATGATGTTTGACGATTGAGAGTAAAGTCTGCAGACCCCCGAGAAAAGCCATCAGAGGGCTAGGAAATGCTCATCATAGAAGTCAGGGGGTGTGGATCGAGAGGGCAGGGCCTCACTGGGTAGGGGTGGGGGTAGGAGGTGGGGAGTCATGTGGGCAGGGTTCCTGGGTGGAGGCTACAGGGTGCTTACCTCATAGTTATCCTTAAAACTGTTTACACTGATTTTATGAACTTTCCTATTATGTTAACTATACCCTCAAAAATGTGTTTCTAATGTTCTCCCACTAAAAAAGGAAATAAGCAAATATAGTCTAACTATACATGAAGACACTTTCAGATGGCAGGGGGAAGCTTCCAATGTTAAAAGACACAGGACAAGCCAGGAGAAATATCTGTAGCACAGATCACAAAGAGTTAACTTCCTAACAAAGAGCTTTTAGAAAGTGAAAACAATCCCAATGATAGAAAAAAAATACAAACAGCTACAAAACAGGAAGAGATATTCAACTTCATTCACGATCCTGAAAGGGCATTTCTCAGTGTACATTGGCAAAACATTTTACTTAACAATGAGCCAAAGATATGCTCCTTGCTAACACTGTTCTTGACATTCAAGGCAATAGCGCAAATGAGGCTCATACACACTGTTTCTAAATACATACCAAGCTAATAACATAAATCTGAGCAAGTATGTCCATCCTCCGTCCTTGGCAGACATCCTACATGGTAATAAGGAAGGCTTGTAGAACTCTTCATTTTATTTATTTAGAACTCTTGTATTCCTTGGCCTTCTTCATTTTTATGTATTTATTTATCTATTTATACACAGGGTTTCTTTGTGTATCCCTGGCTGTCCTGGACTCACTCTGTAGACCAGGCTGTCCTCGAACTCACAGAGATCCGCCTGCCTCTGCCTCCCAGGTGCTGGGATTAAAGGCGTGTGCTACCACGGCTGGCCAGACTTCCTTATCAACAGATGCCCATGCCCAGGGCCTACCCCCATCTCTTTGTAGGCTATAATGGGTGAGGGGGAACTCACATTCATATGTGACTCTCACCCCATGCCTGACTCTATCTAAATGACGATGGGCCTTTGCAGACTGTGGAGGTAGGCTGGGGGACATCTGGGTGGGAAATTCTATAGGGCAGCTTCCTGAACACAGTGTGCATGTGTGTGTGTGTGTGTGTGTGTGTATGTGTAAGTGTGTATGAGTATTGGTGTGTGTGGTGTGTGTATGTGTAGTGTGTGTATGTGTGGTATATGGGTAGGTATGTGAGTGTGTATGTGTATGTGTGTGGTGCATGTGTGTGTATGAGTGTGTGCATGTGTGTATGTGTGTGGTGTGTGCACATAGTAACCATAAGAGAAATGTAGTTAATACTACTTTTGAGATTCTAGCCGACCCAAGTCAGAAATCAAGAGAACAAACCACAGCAGATCTGGTGAGGATGTGGGAAGGGAGAATGCTTATTCACTGTTGGTTCAAATATAAATAGGTGCAGCTACTGTGGAAATCAGTCCAGAGGTTCCTCAAAAACCTAAAAACAGAACCACAAAGATGCAGCCATACCACCCCTGGGCACATACCTAAAGGATTTCATATCTTTTTTTTTTTTTTTTTTTTTGTAAAGAGACACCTGCACACCCATGTTCATTGCTACTCTATTTACAATAGCTCAGAAACAGACTCAATGTAGATGTCCATCAACTGATGAATGGATAATGAAAATATGGTATATGTGCACAGGGGAATTTTATTCAGCTGGAAAGAAAAGTGAAGTTATAAAAATCTGCAGGAAATGGATGGAACTGGAAAATATCACACCAACTGAGGTAACTCAGGTCCAAAAACTGCCATGCTGTCTGTCTAATGTGGACCCTAGCTTCAGACTTTGAGATTTATATGTTTAGTTTGGAGCATTTTTTTTAAGCCAGGGATCTATAAATGCCCTATGGGAGGTGTAAGGGAAGAAGCTTTAAGGGTGAGAGGATAGTAGAACATGTGATATGAAAGTAAAGGGTAGGAGATGGGTGTGGCAGCATATGTCTTTAATCCCTGCACTTGGGAGGCACAGGTAGGTGGATCTCTGTAAGTTTGAGGACAGGCTGGTTTACAGAGTAAGTTCCAGGACAGGCAGAGCTACATAGTGAAGTTCTGTTTCAAATTTTAAAAAAAGAAAGAAAGAAAAGAATAGAAAAAGAAAGTAAAGGGGGGGAAATAGTGGAGGTTGAAGGACAGGGGAGAGGGGTGGGTAAGGGAGGATGGTAATTAAAACTAAGAATGTATAAAAAAAAACCCATATGAAAACTCACTACTTTGTAAGCTATATACTTTATTAAAAAAAAAAAAAAGAAGTTTGAACACAGATAACCCTCTGCCATGCTGCATGGGTAGGCAATGCTTCCTCTAGAAGTCATGGGTTATTGAACAAAAACTGTAAGCAATAATAAGTTTCTTCTACCATAAATTGCTTTCGGTCATGTTATTTTATTATAGGAACAGAAAAGTAAGTAATACAGTTGGTAAGACCCTATTGCTGAAGACACAACCCATTTGGGTTGCAGGACATAGAGAATGAAGTTGGAACTGATCTCAGAATTTCCTCCCTTCTAGCATAGTGCCAAAAGATGCTAGGCAGGCTGTTTGGAGAGAAAATTCATCAATAGTATTATCTAACAGTGAACCCTAACTGTAACCATACAAAGATGTGCCCACTGGGTCCACGGTGGCATGATTGCTATGAAGCTAACGAACCACTGCTCCACATAAAAGCATTCACATGTGGTACGATAAGCTAGTCAAAAGCCCATGGCTGGGAAGGTCATAGGCCCCCAAGGGAGAACCTACTATTGCTGTTTTGCTAAATGAACATATTGTCAAACTGCCTTCTAAACCTTTATTATTAAGTATTAGCGCTGCTCTTAACCTTAGTGAGAGAAACTTCTTTTTATGATGGGCTGCAGCTAATGCAGGGACAACATAACCAGTCAGAGACGAGACTGCGCGACTGTTGAGTGCTCAGCTCTAGGTGGGGTGTCTGTACCAACCCCCACAAAGCTAAGAGAAAGCCTTGGAGAAGGGGATGGAAAGGACGGAAGAGCCAGAGGATTGGGGAGCGTGCTGTGTAATGCTGTCCTCTGGGCATGGCATGGCTGCTGTACTCACAACCTGCAGCTATGGCACAACCACCTGTACACCAGTAAGCCAACAATGCCAATCAACACTCCAGCAGGCAGCGCTAAGACACGAAAACGGGAGACTTCTTCGGGGAGGGGAGGGAGATAGAGCTGGAGGTAGATATGATCAAGACACATTGCACACATTGCATGCATGTATGAGGTCGCCAAAGAACAAATAAAGGAAAAAAATTTAAAAAAGCATTATCACACACACAAAGATGGAGTCAAAACATTTGTCAGTACAGATGTAAATTATGCACGTACAGTTGAAGTAGTAGAGAGGGAGAATTATCCACCACAACTCTGCTCGCCGGAAGCCATTCATGTAAGTATCCGTCAACTGATTAAATAAAGCCACGTCACATCAGCATCGTGGAAAAGGAATGAGAAAATCCTCTTTAAACTAATATAAAAGATGGACTTCTAAACCACATATGGAATTTTAGAAATCCAAGGTGCAAACAATGTGCCGAGAGAACTGTCTGTTGGGTGAGAGTGTGGAAGAGAAGGATTCAACTGGAAAAACAAATGGGGACCCTGAGAAGATGGCTCGGTCAGTAGACGCCTGCCACATAATCATGAGGTCCTGATTTCAGATTCCCTAGCACCCATGTAATCTGGGCATGGTGACCTCCACACATAACCCAACATGGGCTAGTGGTAGTGCAGAGAGGACCCCTAGAGGTCATTGGCCAGCTACCCTAACAGTGAGTAACCTTGCTTCCAAAAATAAGGGGTGTGGCTAGAGAGAAGGCTCAGTAGCTAGATTCACTTCCAGAGGACCTGGGTTTGGTTCACAGCACCCACAATCATCGGTAACTACAATTCCAGGTGATATGCTGCCCTCTTGTGGCCTTCATGGCCACTGCATGAAAGTGGTGCACAGACATACATGCAGATACAACTCTCTTTCTCTCTCACAGACACACACACACACACACACACACACACACACACACACACACACACACTGGCAAGGCTGTCTATTCAGTTCCCAACCCAGCAAAAGAAACAAAGAAACCAACAGAAAACCACACGTACAAGCAAAACCAACAGCGGCCATGAAAACCTAGGAAGAGCAGTGCCTAAAGGACAAGGTTAAGGTTAGAATAACAGGTAGGAAGGTTCAGCACAGGAGTAGAAATTCCAGTGGATACTGTTTTTATAGCTCTTCGTTTTGAAACCTGTGCTCATAAAAAGCATACAAAAGGACTAGTGTAATGGCTCCACCATTAAGATCACTAGCTACTCTTCTGGAGGACCTGGATTCAATTTCCAGGACCCACTTGGCAGTTCATGACCTCCTTTAACTCTACTTAGGGAATCAGACACCCTCTTCTGGTCTTTGTGGGCACCAGGCACGCAAGCGGTGTATGAACATATGTGCATGCAAAATATCCAGACACATAACACATAAAACAAAATAATAATAATAATAATAACAATAATTTTTAAATGAGGTGGAATAAAGGTATATGGTATATCAATGGTCTAATCTTGAAGTACCAACCATGCTCCTCCTGGCCCATGTCAACTGGTGGGATAAGAAATAGAAGGAGCTGGCTGTGGTCATGTGTGCCTGTATGCTTCACACTCAGATGGTAGAGGCAGGAGGACTGCAAGTTTCATGCCAGCTTCTTTCAAGAAACAAACAGGGGCTGCTGAGGTGGCTCTGTGGATAAAGGCCTGTGACTTGAGTTTGAGCCCCAGGGGCCACGTGGTGGAAGGAACTAACTGCTGACTCCTACAGGTTGTCTTGTTGACCACATCCACATGTGTGTGTGCTCTCTCACACACACATACAAATAAACAAATAAAAACAGAAACATTTGGACATGCAACCAGAGAATTCTAGCAAAAAGTCTTTGGCAGCCCTGAGCTATATAGTGAGACCCTGTCTCAAAAATCCAAGGGGGCACCAGGTGTGGTGGCACACACCTTTAATCCCAGCACTAGGGAGGCAGAGGCAGATGGATCTCTGTGAGTTCAAGGCTAACCTTGTCTAGAGAGTGAGTTCCAGGACAGCTAGTGCTTCACAGAGAAACCCTGTCTCAAAAAATGAAACAAAAACAAAAAAACCCAAAAAAATCCAAAGGGGCATGGAGGGAGAGGAATTGTGGTGATTTATACCCTCTGGGGATGAGGCTGAGATCAGAAGGGACCAATAATACAAAAAGGATAGCTTACAAACCTCATTACAGGGAAGTGGGATTCCCTGTGTCTATTTCTATTGGTTTTTAGTTAAGTCTCTTTTGACTATCTCAGCCATCACTCAACCATATTATTCAGTATCAGTTACAGTTGAGTACATGATAGCTCATAGAGAGCCCATAGTGTAGAGCCTCATCAGACAGCCACCATCACCACTGTTACTATTACCACCACCACCACCACCACCAACAACAACGCTACATCAAGATCGCCACCACCAACAACAACAACAGCACTACATCAGGATCGCCACCACCACCACCAACACCACCAACAACAACACTACATCAGGATCGCCGCCACCACCACCACCACCACCAACAACAACGTTACATCAAGATTGCCACCACCACCACCACCAACAACAACAACAACACTACATCAGGATCACCACCACCACCACCACCACCAACAACAACAACGCTACATCAAGATCGCCACCACCGCCACCACAACCACCCAGGACACAGGGAGCCTGTGGGAAAGGCAGAGGGGCAAGGGCCTGTTCTTTTTCCTAAACAAGAGATTCTTTCTTTTATGCTAATCTTGGAGGGTCCTGGGATTTGATTTTATTGAAGGAGGGGCTCTGTTTCACTGCCGTGCAGAGCCAGGAGGCCGGGAGGCTGATATGCAAGATGCTCTATCCAAGCAGCTAGCCTAACCCACCCAGGGACAAGGCTGCACTCCACTTTGTCCCACCCCACAGACCAGAGATACTGATCAGAAGCCCTAATAAAAAAAGCTTATGCCTCAGAGAGATGGGAAGGGGGGAGGATGAAAGGGAGAGGGAGATGGAGGGGAAACAAATAAAATGAGCCACTTACCCCTTTCCCCAGAAAGTCAAGAGCAGGAATCACTTTCTCCTGGGCAATGCACTGCAGGATCCGGGGGGCTCCATAGAGTCCCCCCATACAGGAAGCCAGAGACGAGATGTACAAGCCCAACAGGAAGAGGAAGCCAACCAGAGACACCTATGTGAGGCAGATGTTCCACCATTACCACAGGCTGATCTCGAATGTCTTACAGTGGCCCCTGTGTTAGGTTTCACAGGAAGAAAAGAGAGCCACTCACTGTAGGGTGAATTTATGCTTCTCAGCAGCAGGGGGATCAGCCTCTCAGGAACTGAACCCCAAGAGCTTCCTAGAAGCTCTTCTTATTGTTACATAAAAGAGCACCTTTAGCAAAACAATTTCCACACACCAAAACTTCTTATCTGATCTAGGGGTTGTCTTGAAAGACCCATCATCACCATGCAATCTCAGCGATAGGGACTTCCTGGTTTGCCAGACCTGTCTTGAGACAAAGGCTCTGAGAGTCCTTCAAAAGAATAACCCCATAACATCTCAGATAACCATCACTGACAACAGGCTACTTGAGAGCCTCGGTGTAAGCACTCCAGATTCACACCAGATACAATGTTCTGCTGAAATTTTACTACACCCCTGTCCTAGAGCAGCATCTTTTGAACAGTAATGGGACTGTCAAAGGTGGGGCCCAGTGGGAGTTCTCTAGGCCATTGGGCTGTGCCCTTGAAGGGCGTTGCAGGGCCTCAGGACCTTCTTTCTCTTGGTTTTGAGAAGAACAGTTTTGGGGTGCTACACACTTGTAGCTATTGCCAATAGCATTCCTACAAGAGGCTCAAAACAATAGGTCATAGAATGAACACCCTAAAACCAAGGCAAAATAAGACTTTTTGTTTGCTTGTCTGTTTTTGTTTTTCAAGAAAGGGTTTCTCTGTGTAACAGAGGCCTGGCTGTCCTAGAGTCATTTTATAGACCTGGCTGGCCTCGAACTCACAGAGCTCTGCCTCCCCAGTGCTGGGATTAAAGGCGTGCGTCACTACACCCGGCAATAAGACTTTTCCTACATTTTATCTATTTAGTGTGGAGGTGTGGGTGCATCCCATGGCAGGCATGTGGAGAACAGAGAGCTTGTAAACATTGGTTCTCTCCTTCTATCACATGGTTCCAGGGATCAAACTGAGAACATTAGATATGCAAAGTGTCTCTTTTCCTGCTGAGGCATCTCATGAGCCCAACCTTTTCTTTTTATAAATTAATTATGTCAGGCATTATATGATAGCAACATTTAAAAAAAAGATTTTACAAATATTCACTGATTTATTATTTATTTGGAGGGAGAGCCCTGTACCCCTGTACCCCTATGCAGGTTGGAAGATAACTTGGAACATCAGTCCTCGCCTTACACTTTGAGGCAGGGTCTCTCTTGTTTGCCTCTGCACTGTGCATTCTAGGTTAGATGACTTGCAAGCTTCTGGACGATTCTTTCCTCCACCTCCCATCTTGCTGCAGAAATCCTGGGCTTACAGACATGTGATAATGCACATGGTTTTGCACATGGGTTCCAGGGATTCCAAGTCAAAACATCAGGACTGTGCAGCCAGAGTTGAGCCTCTTGCTTTCTAGGACTAATCATTGTCTGCTAATTTTGTTGGTCTGGTTGGTTGGTTTTGTCTTCTGAGACAGAGTGTGGTTATAAGTCCAGGTTGTTCTAAATTCACTATACTCTACCTCCACCTCCCAGGTTCTGGAATTACAGGCATGTTGTCAGTGGGACCATGACTTGAAGGGTCCCCTCCCCTAGTATGCACCTAACAACATTCCAGCTATTATGTACTGTTTCCTCTAGCGCAGTTGTTTACAGATTCCCCATCCCCCAGCCCACTCCTCTTACGCCCACTCTTTCAGGATAGTTCATACCTTTATGAACTATACACTACTTCTCAAATTGAGCAGGTTCGAATTAATCGTATTACCTCTCAAACTACTGGTTTCTGGGCCCTTATTCTTAGCATTTCAGATTCAGGAATTGCTGAAGGGGAGTGTGAGAATATGGATTTCCAGGAGGTTCCAAGGTAATGTTGATGCCAATGGCTATAAACCACACTTTGAAAAACTGCTGGCTAACTATATGATTCCAGTCAGCTTCTCCTACTTCCTGTGGGTGACGCCCTAGGCCCCTGCCAGAGTAACAAACTCAACCCTGATCCTGAAGCCCCAGCTACAGCAACTCCTACTGGTTGATAAGTGGACCCTACATGTCCAGGATTCCCCTAGCTCTGCTCTGCACAACACTTGCCATTGGGAGCCTCTGTCCACACTCCCTAACCTGCATGCTGTCCAACACTGGGCATCAAGAATCTGCCCAAGATAGCCAGCAGTGAAGAGTGCTTACTGCTCTTACAGAGGACCCAAGTTCATATCTCAGCACCTACATCAGGCAGCTCACGACAGCCTATAATTCCAGTGCCAGGGGATCTGATGCCCTCTGGCCTCCACAGGCATCTGCATATACAAAGTGTACCCAAACTCACTTGGGTACATGCACATACACATAAAATTAAAAATTCTTAAAAAAACAAAAAGATTCAGGACAAACCCCACTTCCTCCGTGAGTCATCTTGCTTCTCCTCACACCAGTGGTTGTGCCCCTCCGTTACAAGGCATGAGAATAGGATAGGTCTAACACAGTCTCCTCTGCCAACCTGCCATCCTTGATAGGGCGGGCCTCCTGATCTTTCACTCCAGTTTTCTCAGTGCCCATCAGAGGTATATAAATAGTTAATTAGTTAATTGATTATTGTAATCCATAACCCACATACCCCACAGGTGTCAAGAGACAGAATGAGAGAAGACAAATCTGTTCTCCTTGGTGCCAGCTGGAAAGGGACCAGAGGTGCGGTTTATGCGACCGTGACCCTGGTTGAGCCATGAACCTACCCTCACCTGGACTTCAGGAAGCCTCTTTTTTTGGTAACTGGCAGGCCTCTCTCCATGGTGCCTTACTTTAGATATGGTGGCACTGTGCACTTCAAATGCTCATCTGCATAAATGTGGCAGCTGGGTTGGATGTAACTCTCAGCTCTGTCACATACACCCTTCTTGATGAAGGGTCTCCATGTCCCCTCATCTTAGTTAGCTTCAGGTGTCAACTTGGCACAGTCCAGAGTCATTTGAGGAAGTCTTAACTGGGGGCCCGCCTAGATCAGATTGCCTGAGACATTTTCTTTCCTGCTCATTGATGTAGAAGGGCCAAGTCCACTGTGGACGGTGCCATCCCTAGACGGCTGAATCTGAGCTGCATATATATCTGAGCAAGCCAGGAGGACCAAGCCAGTATGCAGTGCTCCTCCATGGTGTCTGTTTCAAGCTTCTGCCTTGGCTTCCCTCAATGATGGACTGAAACCTGTAGGCAAATAAACCCTTTCTGCCCCAAGTAGCTTTTGGTCAGTGTTTTGTGATAGCAATACAGAGGCAAACCACCACAGTTATGTTTTATTTCCTTGCTTCAGCAATGGTTGAGTCATACTGAACCTAAGGCCTTGGGTAACCTAATTCCTGTTTCACAAATTATCACTAAAATAACCTGATTAACAAGTCCTGTGCTTATCAGGATTCTTGATTCAAAAGCACTTACAAACAACAACACGGCATGGGGAATGCCTCAGCAGTAAATGCATTTGCTGCTAGGCCTGGTAACCTGAGTTTGATCCCTGGGACCCACAAGTTGCCCTCTGACCTCTGAGAATGTAACCCTCCCCTGTAAATAAAATTTGACACTGAAAGCTAACACTTCTCGCTAGGAACAGTTCGGCCAGTTCGGTACCCTGCACCCTGCCGACGACCCTCACCATCGTGTGGTATCATTGCTTCCTTCACGACACGTGGACCGTTCGGTGATTTAACCTCAGCCATATGCCCTATTAGGGCTGCAAAGGGACATACAGAAAGGGTCTCATCCTTTGAACATTTGAATATTAAATGGGAGTCTAACTATCTGCAAGATGGGAGGTAAGGTGGTCGGAGGCTGGACAGATGCAATGTTGTCCATCACAGAGCCATTTTGCCCTTAATGCCATGCAGCTGCTTTTCCCTTCAGGCATGATCTCCTCCCAGGTGGATCTCATCTGCCTCTGGCTTCAATGTCACAGGTTTCCTGGGCTTGCCCTCCCCTTCTCTTACCACTGTATTATTAGAAATCGCTGTTATCACTATTTCCCATCACTGTGTGTGCTCTGAGAGCGTTCTGTTACACTCCCCCACTGTGGGAGAGTTAATCAGGTGGCTTATCTCACCTGTGTACCCTGTACTAGGATCCTAGGGGTACAGTGGAATCGTGTCTCAGCCGCCACCCACAGCGGAGGCTGACAAGCCAGATGCATAGTGGAGCCTGGGCACTTCACATGATCTGATCCCTGGATGTTTTACACAACCGTTAGAAAAATGACCTCTGTGATTATTTCTCCATGAATTCTGACAGGAACCACCTGTGATCATTTTTTGTGTCTTTTCTACCAAATGCAGCCTATGTTGGTGACTTAAAAAAAAAAAAAAGACTGAGATGAAATTTTATCATCAAAAGCATTTTGAAAATTTAACTCAGTGACTCTCTTCGCAGTATTACTTAAGAATCCACCCCAGAGATTCTGACTTAGTTAGTGCTCAGTGGGACACACACACTGATCTGTAAAAAGTCTCCCAGATGATTCAAATGTGCAGTCTGTGTGAAGAATGCCTGGGCACAGCATAGTGCTTCCATTGCCTTTACCCCTGGAAGACAAGTTTAGGAAAGGCAGGCATGGGTTGTACTTCTTACCCAAGAGCCTAGGAAATCACCCTTTAGTGTCTACAGAGGATGGGTTCTGAGACACCAAGGGTATCTGAATCTGAATGCCCAGGTGCCTCATAGAAAATGGCAGAAGAGCCGGGCAGTGGTGGCGCAGGCCTTTAATCCCAGCACCTGGGAGGCAGAGGCAGGCGGATCTTTGTGAGTTCGAGGCCAGCCTGGTCTACAAAGTGAGTCCAGGACAGCCAGGGCTGTTACACAGAGAAACCCTGTCTCAAAAAACCAAAAAAAAAAAAAAAAAGAAAATGGCAGAAGATATAGATACAATTTGCCTACATCCTCGTGTATACTATCACCTCTAGATTACTACACATAATACCTAATGAACATGGTTGAATTTGTTAGGGACTAATGAAGAGAAATTCTATGTTTAGAACAGATGCAGTTGGGAGCCAGGTATTGAGACAGGGTCTCACTCTGTAACTCTGGCTATCCTGAAACTCACTACGTACACCAGGCTGGTCTCGAACTCAAAAAGAATGGTTTACCTCTATCTCCCTAGCACTGGGATTAAAGGCATGCGCCACCAGATCCTGATACAGATTGAAATTTTTTTCTGAAATTTTTTTTAATCTAGGGGTTGAATGTGTAGATGTGGAATCTGGAAGAAAACAGGGTGTGTGCCTGCCAGCATGTGCATATGTGTGCACACATCCCTCTCTGTCTCTCTCTGCGTGTCCACATGAATATGCTTATGCAAGCATATGGGTGTTACTTTTTCTTTTCATTTAGAGCATGTCCATCCACTCAAATGAGACTCCCTTGTCCGAATCCCCCAGTGCTGGCCGGACCCCAGGAACTTGATCGGTGTCATGGAGATCACGGAGCCTGATCACGTGTCTGGCTCTGTGATCTCCATGACACCAGCCACTTCATCTTGGGCTTCCTTCCAAACATACACTGTGGGATTCCTGAAGAACTCCTGGGTTGGGGCCAGAGTAGGGATGGCCCAAGTATGATGACTAGTTTATGTTCAGTTGATGAACTGTGTTTAGAATGGTCTGCTCACTTACTACTTTTTATATAAAACTATTATTCCATCTATTTTATACAAATTCATACAATCCACTTCTTTCCCAGCTGAATCCTTTATGGCTGTCATCCACCCATGCATTTAGGCAGCATATACTAAGGTTACTGTCCTGGCATGGTACGTGCTTGGCAGGCAACATAGATCAATGTAGGAGTAAACCACACACCTTTGTTCCCAGCTTCCACAGAACCAGGTCATTTTCTCATTAATGTTGGACTGAAAACTTGATAAACATTGATAGACATGGAAATGAGAATTTATTTTGGGGAAATGTGTATCAATGATTCTTTAGAGAAAAGAAGAAGACAACATCCATACCATCACAAAAAGCTATCTTTCTAAAAGGCTATATGGGTGTTAACAATCCTAAATCATTTGTTTAGTGACTACTGATGGGGATGATTAATTACATATATTACCCATGGCTCTCTGCTCTTGTTCCTTTACTTCCCCCATCGTCCACTTTGTTCAGCCACAGAAGGATTCCTCCACTTCAGTGGCTGTTCCTTTCTCTTGGGGGACTGGCTTTGGCATAATTTACAAGGGACTTGTTCTGCCTCATCTAATTCCTGTGGGCCCTGGATGTTACTGTGGGGGAACACCCTGATGCCCCTACAACTTCAGATGAACTAAGAAGGTAATGCCTCCCCATCCCCAGTTTCCTCCCACCTAACCTTTCCAGAAACGTGTTTTCTGATAGCCCCTTCACTCTGCAGATGATATCTGCTCCCCCAAATTCTACCTTCACTTGACAGCCAGAAAAGGGCAAAGCCTGCTTCAACCCTGAGAGGCAGTGCTGCCTATGATTCGAGCAGAAATGGCTCAGCCGGTGGCAGATGCTGTGGGGGGCACTAAGCAGATGCCCCCAACCACTCACCAGCCAGGAGCTCTGCCCATCCCAGGGACAGTGTCCAATAGCGCAACTGTGTCATGGGCTTTCACAGTCCCCACTGGACATATGAAGGCATGACCAGTCTGAAGGATTAGGGGAATTTCTCTCTGTGACAGACTCTTTGGGGTCTTCTTCCTACTTCACTTGCTCTTATCCAGTGAACTGGCATGTCTTAGTATTCTTGGTGCTCTTGATCTGTTATAAATACCCACTTCCTGGAATGTGTGCAGTTTACTTTGGAACATTATTTATTCCTGCTAATACTGTACTTTAGATGGGTCCTCTATCACAGACAATAGTGGCATTGACCACTTTCTTAATTGAATAAAACGTGGAGGACACAAGGTGGGACAAAGTGTCTCCACCTATAGAGATGTCTCCATGAGGAGTGTGAAAGGGTTGAATTCTAGTAACAACCTGCCATGTGTCCCATTATAATTTCAAAGGCTGCTTCACAATTACCACATACAGTAAAACATTTGAAGAAAGCAGGAGTGAAGAAAAAGTTGCCCTGGTGTGGGAAAAGTGGGTTAAGACAAAGAATAAGAGATAGATCAGAGAAGCTGCAGGGAACTGAGACAGCAGCAGGTCACCCGTGGAAAAGGACTGAGGGCAACCAGGAGCCACTCAAGAGAACTAACTGTTCCAGTGGAAAGCACTGGGAGGGGCATGCAATCGAGCAGCATGGAGAGTGGGTCCAAAGCCAGCTGCTCTTTGTGTCTGGAGGTGATTTTGGGCAGATGCAGCCCAGCTCAGAACCAAGACCTAGCTGAGACGTGAACCTGAGCTGAATGGCTTACTAAAATTATGTCAGGTCAACGGACTGCCAATAAAGATGCCTCTATAAGCTGACATTCTCTGGGTTCTGCCAGAAAGCTCACATGGCCCAACCAACTGAATATAGTGCCTGCCACTGTGGCTGAGCCAGACGCAGAGAAGGCGGCTGGGGAAGAGAGGAGGAGGAGTCTGGGAAAGGATCTCGGTGATCCTTTGGGGGAAGAGGATGCTGGAGTGCTTTGTTGGTCCACCCCTGCTCACTTGTGCACGGCATCTGCCAAGAACCAGGAACAGTCACTGCTGGCATTTCTTCCTAGGACCATTCCAGGAAAATGTCTCCTGTGTACCCAGCAAAGTCAATGCTTCACTTTTCACCCTAGCATGTGTATGTATGTACATTCCCACACACCATAGCCAAGCCTGGCTTAGCGGGGGCTGCCAGCTGGCCCTGCCTACTTGTCTCACTGTTCTAGACAGGTGGCATTCCCAAGAAAGTTCCCTCTGCAGGCAGGCTTATTACTGAGTGAGGACCTTCCACCCACAGAGGCCATGGAGACCATAGCAGGCACCTCTGGAGGTGATTTTCACCCATGCTGTGGTTGGCTTCTTTGGTTACAAGACCTTCCCCATGTCCATGATGAGCTTCCCCTCCAAAGCAGAGGAAAGGAAAGTGAGCCACACCCCAATGGCTGATCTGCCTCCCTCTGTCCAGACAGAGTCTCTCATGGCGAGGGAAGCACTGGGGAGGGAGCTGCTACACAGGAAGCAGTTTTAGAGGCAAGCAGAGCTAGCCAGCCCCCAGCGCTTTAGACAAGCAGCAAGCAGGTGTCCCTGGTGAAGGTTCCTTCTTGCTTCAGTGGGTTGCTAAGGCCTTCAGTTTATCATGTGCAGCCACACTTGCCACTCCACTGAGAAGAGGCCTCTGGAGGTCAGACTCCAGATGAAACTGTGTGTGTGTGTGTGTGTGTGTGTGTGTGTGTGTGTGTGTGTGTGTGTGTGTGAGAGAGAGAGAGAGAGAGAGAGAGAGAGAGAGAGAGAGAGAGAGAGAGGAGAAACCTTCCCTGGAAGCAAACCTTTGTAACCCTAAGTCTGATATGAGATTTGAGACACTGGGCCAGCTCGTGACCTGAGCTCTTTTTCCTCCCCATCCTGCCTTTGCACTAAGGTCCTGACCTCTGGAAACAATATCCCCTGCACTGGAGTCTGTGCATTCTAAGGAGAGGCCTGTGCAGAAGTGGACACCTGGCTCAAGCACATCTTTAGAAAGAGCTCCGTCTCCTGGTCTCCTGCATCAGACCTGCTATCACTGGTGATCAGCTCCACACCCGGGAACAGCGCAGGCCTTCACAGACACTCCCTAACTGGTCGCCATTCTCAGGAAATGGTGGAAATTCCAGAGACCGCCTTTCCTCTGTGAACTTGGGGCACTATAGGAGTTTTAGGGGATTTTTTTTTCTTCAGAAAACCTTATTCTTGTGAGTGTCCTTGGTGTCATGTGACCTCCAGCCTGTAAAGAAGCTAGGGAACCAAAGGAATTCACTGATCTGTCCTGTTTGTACCCCAGAAACAAAGATGTTACAGCCAGACCAACCCAGAGTTGCTGAGATTCTCCAGAGAGCTTGCCTTCCTGCCTCCATGCCAGCCCTCCACACTGAAACGTGTGTGGTGAGAGAAAACATTTCCATTTTCCTCCTTCCATCATGTGGGTTGGGAGATGTAACTTAGGTCATGAGCTTGGCAGAAAGAACCTTAGCCTGCTGAGCTATCTTGGTGGCCCTCCCACTTGTTTTTTGAGACTGAGACCCAGACTTACTAAATAGCCTAGGCTGGTTGACCAGAAAGCCCCAGAGATCCTCCTGTGTCCATTCTCCAGTGCTAGAATTGTAAGTGTGTGCCACTACTCCCAGCATTTTACATGGATCTTAGGGGGTCAACTCGGGACCTTGTTATTGTACAGCAAGCATTTTAATAATTGAGCTGCCTATCTCACCCTTTATCTTGCTTTTTGACACAGAAAGATGACCTATTATCTAGCCTCTTGCATTTGTGTCCCTCTCTGGATGCTGGAATCTGAATGCCAACCTAAGGATCCATGGATAGATGCTACCACATTCTCCACATGCCTGTCCCCTCAATTCCCGATTTGGTCCTGGGCTGAAGGCAATACAGATTCCCAGACAGAGCTACCAGGGGAGGCAGTTTTGTGTTCATGGAACAAGGAAGCACTGCAGATTGAGCCCTTGGGCCGTACAGGGTGCACCCACCTTTTCAGCTATCAGGAAGTCAGAGCTGAGAGCCTCTCGGGTGCAGATGGCACCAAGCAGGAAGGCGAAGATGATGTACAGAAACCACCTGCAAAACCCAAAAGAGAGAGAGTTGTCACCCAGCCCAGCCCCCACCCTGCCAAGCTTCAGCTTTCTATGAGAACCTGTGTCATGAAAGGAGACCAACTCTGGAGTGACAGAGCTAGCCTGGGAAGGTGCATTTTGTACTCTTTCTCCTCTAGTGTATTTTTCACCCCAAAGAAACCAAGGTAGCGGTGTTTTTATTCTTATATTACAGAAGGGTATTGAGGTGGGAAAATGGGAAGGTCAACCTCCAGGACTTGGCCAGGGTTGACCTGCTGTCCTGCAGCCCCATCTATCTTCCTCCAGCAGGAAAAGGGTTACCCAATCATCTCTTGGGCCTCTGAGGCCTCTGGTCTCTAGACCACAGATAACAGTGTACTTAGTGACAGTGTTGCAAAAGTGACAAGAGTCAACCTGGCACAAGCTAGTGTCATCTGAGAAAAGGGAACCTCAGATGAGAAAACATCTCTGTAAGATTGGCCTGTGGCCAGTAGGTAAGTGTAGGGTGCATTGTCTTGACTAATGATTGGTGGGGAGGGCCCAGTCCACTGTGGGTGGTGCCATCCCTAGGCAGGAGGTCCTGGGTAAGAAAGCAGGCTGAGCAAACCATGGGGAGCAAGCCAGTGAGCAGCACCCCTCCATCCATCTCCTGCGGCCAACCTGACTTCCCTCCACAATGGACCTTAAACATAAACCCTTTGCTTCCCAAGGTCGTGGTGTTTTATCACAGCAACCAAAAGCCAACTAATATACAGAGGGAAGAACAGTAGCCTGGCTCCCACCAAACTGCCCTGTGTGGGTGAATAAGTCACATGATCCTGACTGAGGTCTGCCCATTCCCATCTGGGCTATGACAGGATACACTAAGGCTACCCTGACTTCAGGCTCTGTCTAAAGGAGTGCTCATGCGGAACTGTCTAAAGGGGTGCTCATGCGGAACTTTCTTTCTCTTCCTCCCCAACACTCAACTCTTCCTGTTTTCTTTATTATCTTCCCAGTGTTGTTGCCTGTGCCTGGCTGCCAGCAATGGAGTCAGGGCAGTAAGCGTCACAGGTTATGTTTTAACGCTTGCCAATATGAATACCGTGGTTAAAATAGAGCAGGCACTGTCAGCTCCTCAAGCCAGGGTTCTGGCTATGACCTTACTGCATTTCCACACCTATCCAATGAAGGCAGAGAGGCACCCCATTGCTCACTGTAGGAGGGAAATGATGGAAGTCTCTAGAAAGTCAAAAATAGACCCAAGGCCATGTCAGTCTGCTGGTGAGAACAGAATAACCCTGGAAACTAAAACCCCAGAAACTAGCAACCCTGGGGGAGTGGAATGGTGGGAAGGGGAAGGGGAGGTGCAGACACATCTCTATGCTTCAGCTACTCACCTAACATGTAGCCGCTCTCTCCCTCCATAAGGTGCACATATGACATGTAGACACACTCACATTCACACCCCCAACACACTCACTCACACTTGTGCACAAACACAAACACACACACACAAACATCTTTTATAGTAGCTCAGAAAGCTGGCAAATGGGATGCAGATGTTATCCTGCCCTTGCAACATGTATGTTCCCACCATGACCCTGGGAACTCAGTGGTTTAAAAAAAAAAAAAGAATCCCCACGTTCAAAATGAGGGTGGAGAAGAGGCAGGGTGGTTGAGGGGCTGGGGTAAGGGAAGGATTTAGTTTGCATTCATGACAACCCCCCTTCCTCCCACAGCATTCTCAGGCAGGAGGTGGGAAAGGACAGTGTCTCAACCCACCAGACGTGAATTTTCCAGCCCACCGAGTGTAAAAAGGAGGATTGGAATACGAAATAGGTTGGCCACAGCCAAGGCACTCTCAGAACAAAAGGGGCAGTCCCCTCTTCCGCCTGGGGTTCTGTATCCCATTCTCCAGCTCAAACCAACTGCTGGAGATTGGGGGGGGGGGACTTACGAGATGCCAACAGCTGCTAGGGAGCCTAGGGGTATGCTGGCTGCAGGCTCCCTCAGGTCTCCTCCCATGTTGAAGCCTGCCATGACTCCTGAAAAGATACCCAGACAAGGGATGAAGTGAGACAAGGAACTGCATGAATCAAATAGCTCTCCCCAGCGCGGTCCCTTCCTGTCCTGGAAGCCGCCATCTGCAGCAGTGCAAGCAGGCCTCTCCATCTCCCTGGCAACTGGGGAGGCATCTGCAGGGTAGAAAAAGGGACCTTTGTGGAGTGTGTACTCAGGGGGAAGTCCCTCCCAGCTCCAAAAGTGTCTTATCACTCATCACTCAGTTGAAAGTATCAAGGCTGAGGGAGGTGTGCTCAAAGCCACAAAGGTCCTGGTGCCCCATGCTGAGCTCCACCTGCTTAGCTGGCTGGGACTGTGGCTCAGCAAGAGCAAGAGGCCTGCAGATTTCTTCTGCTGCTAACTGTTTCACTGAGGGTTCAAGTCCTGCTGGGATCAGGTACCATCCAGTAGCCAGGACTAGGTGTCACGTTCAAGAGCTCCTGACCTACCAAGGGCTCCAAAGGACAAAAATCTGGAGGGAACGTTGTGCCAATTTCCTTTACTTTATTACCTCCAGTCCCCAAGAACACCAACTGAAGCACTTGATAGGAAGAGGCAGGTGGATCTCTGTGAGTTTGAGGCCAGCCTGGTCTACAAGATAGGTTCCAAGACAGCCAGAGCTACATAGTAAAAATCTGTCTCAAAAACTACTCCCCAAGCTGGGCATGGTGGCGCACGCCTTTAATCCCAGCACTCTCGAGGCCAGCCTGGTCTACAAAGTGAGTCCAGGACAGCCAGGAGTATTACACAGAGAAACCCTGTCTCAAAAAACCAAAAAACAAAAACAAAAACTACTCCCCACCCAAAAACTAATGTAAATTAATTTATCTATCATGGTGAGGGGGAGGATAAATGGCACAGCTGGGAAGGAGGGAGATGTTTCTCTAGACATACTCAACAGAACACTGTATTTTAAAGTAGAATGAGGGTCCAGCCCATGAGTACTCTATCAACTCAGTGCGATGGGAAATGTGGCCATGAAACTCTGACACAGCGGGTAAAGATGGCTGCATGTCGGGCATCATGGCAGCTTGAATAAAAATGGCCCCCATTGGCCCATAGGGAATGGCACAATTAGGAGGTGTGGCCTTGTTGGAGTAGGAAGTGTGTCACTGTGGGGGTGGGCTTTGAGGTCTCAGATGCTCAGCCTCAAACTCAGTGGCTTTCAGTTCTCTCTCTGTTGCCTTTAGATTAAGATGTAGAGTTCTCTGCTCCTTCTCCAGCACCATGTCTGCCTGCATGCCATCCACCATGATGATAAAGGACTAAACCTCTGACCAGCCCCAATTAAATGTTTTCCTTTATAAGAGTTGCTGTGGTCATGGTGCCTCTTCATAGCAATGAAATCCTAACTAGGACAGAAGTGGCCCTGAAAGAGATTTTAGTGGACTTGGGGGCAACATGGATCTGATACCACCATTAGAGACTGACACTCATCCTGCAGAGCTCAGTGAGAGCTTCATGCAAAGTTTCCTTTTGTTTAACCCTTACACCAACCACATCAGGAAAATTAAGTTATTTCCTCATTTTATAGAAAAGTTCCTAAAGAAGTTGATTAAAACAGCCTAAAGTTGTTTGATAAACAACAAAGCCAGGCTTCAGCCCAGGTCTGTCTCTGATAATTATGCTTCTAAAGCCTCTGCTCCAGGGAACACAGGGGAAACAGAGGCAAGGGACAATCTGGGGCCAGAAAGCTATAGTGAGGATATTTCAAAAGGACCCTGAAAGTTGAACCAAGACTTGAGTCTACATCCATTTTTGTCCCAGTGGTGCTACCACTAAGAGTTTATCCACGTAGCTAAGGGTGCTGGGCAAGGTAGTCTGTATAGCCAACTTGGTACAACCTAAAGTCACCTGGGAAGAGGGAACCCCAACCAAAGAATTGTCTTAATCACACTAGCCTGAGGACATGTCTGTGAGGAATTATCTTGATTGATGACGAGTGGGAGGGCCCAGCCCAGTGTGCAGAGGCACCATCCCTACAGGTGGGCTTGGGCTATGAGTTCCTCCATGGTCTTTGGTTTAGCTTCTCTCTCCAGGTTCCTGCCTTGGGTTCCCTCAGTGATGGACTATTACTTTTATTAAGTATAAGCCAAATGTGCTGGCTAGTTTTATATCAACTTGGCACAAGCTAGAAGCATCTGAGAGGAGGGACTCTCGTATAAGAAAATGCCACCATAAGATCAAGCTGTAGGCAAGTTTGTAGGGCATTTTCTTATTGTCTTACTGGGGAGGGCCCATCCCATTGTGGGGTGCTGCCACCCCTGGGCTAGTGGTCCTAGGTTCTATAAGAAAGCAGGCTGAGCAAGCCATGAGGAGCAAGCCAGTAAGGGCACCCCTCCACGGTCTCTGCATCAGCTCCTGCCTCCAGGTTCCTGCCCTGTTTGGGTCCCTGTCCTGACTTCAACGATAAACAGTGCTGTGGGAAGTGTGAGCCAAATAAACCCTTTCCTCCTCAGCTTGCTTTTTGGTCATGGTGCTTCATCGCAGGAACAGAAACCCTGGCTAAGACATCAAATGAACCGTTTCCTCCTCCAATTTTCTTTTAGTCAGAATGTTTTGTCACAGCAACAGAAAAGCAAACTAGAACAAGTATGAATAAAGCTGTAGCCAGCGGTGTTTATACACACTTCCTTACAGCAGCCCAACGCTGGAGGACTGGCTAAGCAAACGATGATGATCATATGCCTTTCAGTAAATACCAGGACGCAGAGACAGCATAGGATACGCTGTGACCCAGAAAGGTAGGTGAAGCTCTTGTTTAAAGAGGCTTAGCAGAAACAGATCCCCAGTGTTACCTGGGGGGGGGGTGTCATAGGAAGAGGGGGTGGGAAGTGGCTCCGTCCATGAAATGCTTGCCACACACCTGAGTCAAGTCCCCAGAACCCACAGAAACAGGGAATGGTAGCATACACCTGTAATCCCAGCCCTGGGAGGTCAAGACAGGAGGAACCCTGAGCTTGGGGCCAGCCAGTCTAGCTGAATCAGCAAGCTCCAGTTTCAAAGAAACCTTGTCTCGGAAAACAGGTGGAGAATAACAGAGGAACACACACGACATTGACCTCTGGGCTCTACTCCTTCACAAACACACACACACATACACACACACACGCTCATGCACATGCACAAGGAGCTAGAACGTGTTTATAATGTTAATCATATTATTTCTGCATGATGAAGAACAGAACTTTTTTAAAATGTTGATTATTATTTCCCCAGCCTTTTTTTGTGATGATTTTTATCTTTTGTTTGTTTGTTTCAGACAGGATCTCCTGCCCAGGCTGACCTTGAATTCTATGTAGCAGAAGATGATGACTTTGAACTACTGATTTTCCTGCACCTACCTTCCAAGTGGTGGGTTTACAGGCTTGTGCCACCACACCCAGTACATGCTCCAACCCAGGGCCCTGTGATACGAAGCAAACAGCACCAACTGAGCTACATTTAAGCTCAAGACAACTTTCCAAGATGGGGAAAGTAAGGCTGAAAATGGCCTGGCAGGCTTATTTCCTTTCTACCTTATTCCCCTTTTCCTTAAAGAAACTATTAAAAGGGTGGGGGGGGGCTAATAAACGCCTATATGCAGAGAGAACTCCTCTACTCTAGGACAGAAGGTCTCCTGTTTGGGACACAGAGATAATAATCAAAAACAATGGCATGAAAGGAATGGAGAAGGTGGCTTTGAGAGGCTCCTGAGGTGTCTCAGTGCCTGGCCTGAGGACAGCCAGGCACCCAATATGGATGCTTACCTCAAAGGACACCCTGCCCATGAATCAGGTAGGCTCCCATACAGCAGGAAACAGTACTGAACAACCAGCACCACAAGAACCCACACAATGACCAAAGCTCATCACAGGTGTGTTGAGAACCACAACCAATAAACAAAAACAGAATAAACATGGAACAACCCCAATGGAAGAAACACATAAACTATGGCTGAGAGAATCTTGGAGAAAACACTAATTAGTAGCTCCAGATACATCCAAGAGGAATATTCTTCCAGCAAAATAAAATGCAGAGAAAGAAAAAATAATTGGAAGTTAAAAATGTGATCATCAAAGTTAAAATCCACCATAGATTTGGACTGGCGAGATGGTTCTGTGGATAAAGACACCTGCTACTGAGTTTGATGACCTGAGTTTAATTCCTAAGACCCACATAGTGGGACACAGATACATAGATGGATGGATGGATGGATGGATGGATGGATGGATGGATGGGTGGATGGATGGATGGGTGGATGGATGGATGGATGGATGGATGGATATATAGATAGATGTGATAGATGCATAGATGATAGATAGATAGATAGATAGATAGATAGATAGATAGATAGATAGATAGATAGATAGAT
>CAJQZJ010000531.1:839766-850314 GCA_907164525.1 Lophiomys imhausi | reverse complement strand
GATAGATAGATAGATAGATAGATAGATAGATAGATAGATAGATAGATGTGATAGATAGATGCATAGATGATAGATAGATGCATAGATGATAGATAGATAGATAGATGTGATAGATAGATAGATGCATAGATGATAGATAGATAGATAGATGTAATGATAAATTTTAAATGCCATAGATCTGAAAAATAAAAATAAGTGTATTCCCAAGCATGTATAGGCTAGAACTATGAAAGGGTAGAAAAGCTCAGGAAATCAGAGAGAAACCAAAAAATTGAAGTAGCCAGAGAGCCTTCATTCCTCTACATTCCAGGACAAATACTGGGAAAATCCACACCTAAAAATATCATTGTGCTATTTCAAGAGAAATCCGAGTGCTGCCAAGGGTTAAAAGCTGAACATTAAAAGAACAGACAGCAGACCAACATCATGTTTCTCAGCAGCAGCACCAAATGCTAAAAACACTCATTTCTCAAACTTGTAGGGAAGATTGTCTTTAAACTAGAGTTTTAGCCAGATTGTCAACTGAGTGAAGGTAAACTTAAGCTGACAAGAGCTCAGAAACCTTAACTTCCCATACTATTTCTGAGAAAGCTGTTAAAGTATGCACTCCAGCAAAATGAAAATGCCACTCCAATAGGGAAAAAAGCAGTGGTAATGACTCAGGATTGAAGCAAAGTCACAGGATAACTGGTTGACAACAGAGAGAGGAGCAGACACCAAAGCAGAAAGACAGAGGTCTGTCCTGGGTAGGAAGTGAATGAAGCAGTGACTTTAAGGGATATGTTGATGGCTTGTTTGGCTGCAGGAAAAGAGAAACGTTATTGAAAATCAGAAAAAAAAGTGAACAAAAAAGCCAAGGTCTAAATATGAACGAACTAAGATATGAGATGGTCTTAACTAATTGGGGGTGAGAAGGACTGTGTTCGAAGTGCAGGGGATCCAGAATTCCAGCCACTGATTTATTCTTCAGCAAACAACCCGTGTAGAGTAGAGGCACCTACCCATTAATTGGTTTGTAACCTTTGAAACTGAAGACAGAGAGGACTCTCTAATTACCAAGCAGAACATGAATATTATATTCTTTGGCAATATAGAAGACAGGCTATAGCTAGCTGACATTAAAAGAAGGGGGCAAGGTGGCTCTGTGGGTGGAGCAGCTGCCAGCACAGGTATGATAACTGAGTCTGCGCTCCAAAACCCGTGTAACGGTGGAAGGAGAGAACTGATACCATGGAGGTGTTCCTCGACCTCCCTTGCATACCATGGTCCATGTGCCCCACATTAATAAATGCTTATAAATAAGGTAAAAGAATAGAAAAAAAGAAAGACCACAGCAGTGTCGAAAGCAAAAACCTCAGTCTCACTCAGAAAGAGCCAGCAGCTATAATACCTTAACTTCATCGAATCTACTGAGAAGACTTGAAAGGTAATTCAGGTATGCATTTTGGCTTAGCCATTGAGGCAAATAAGGGAAAGGCCAGAAAAATACTAATACAGCAACTGAAATAAATTTTAACTAAATTTACATTGTATCTTGTTATTGGAAAATTACATTTCTAAATGTTTACTAAAGAACAAAGAGTGGGCTGGAAAGATGACCCAGAGGTTAAGAGCACTGACTGTTCTTCCAGAGGACCTGGGTTCAGTTCCCAGAACCCACACTGGTGGCTCACAACCATCAGTAACACCAGGCCCAGATGCCCTCTTCTGGCCTCCAAGGGCACTGCATGCACATACATATGCAGGTAAAAAAAACGCTCATACATATAAAATAAAATTAAGAAAAAAAAAACCAAGAAATTTCCTGTAATATGGTGCAGTCCATTTTCATAGTTCTGATGACTGTTCATTCACAACCATAGTACAGACAAATGTGTGGCAGGTGGCAGGGTGAGGGGGGCTGTGAAACTGTTTATGAACTGAAAGTTTAGTTATTCATGAGGTTTGGTCCACTCACCAAGGATGATCAATTTACTGAACATTTCCTGATATTGCCCTAAAATCTCAAATATAAAAGGGTTATACAGATTCCCTTAAAATAAGGACAGTAATTAAGGTATTCTTTATAAGTATTTTAGATATAACATATACAATAGCAAAAGAAAACAAGAAACCAAAAAACAACCCAGAGAATCTCAGCTTCCTAAACAAAGGAATGAAGAGATGTAAACTAAACTTGATTAAAATAAGAGAGATTTAAGTATTTAAAGTTATCAAGGCAATCAACGAATTGATTAATAAAACTTTATCAAAATTGGGAAAATGGATAGGGGGTCATTTAGGTAATATAAATTTGTATTTCCTAGTCTGACTTCGATTAATCAAGATACAGGTGCAATGATACGTTTTGGGAAATACGGCTCCAAAAAATACCAAACATGAACACAGATGCTTGCCTCTGTGAAGGGGTATCTGGGGGAGTGAGAGGAAAGCTGGGAGACCACAGCTTTATATTCATACACACAGGCATATATATATATATATATATATATATATGCACATACATAGTTCAACCATATGCAGGTATTATTGCCTCCTGGGGCCAAGTCCTGCTGCTGATGCCGATGCCGAGCTAGAGAGCTGAGGTCCTACAGCATGCCCCCAGAAGAATCAGATGTCAGGGGTCTGTATTTCCCAGACTCCAGCTCCATCCCTAATACTTCCCTTTCCATGGTCCTCCTAAACCCAGACCCTTTGGCAAGGCCTTCACCCAACACCAGGCTGACTGGCTGCTGTACCTCACTGGTTACTATTATACCCATTATAATGGCTCCGTTATACCCATGTTGCATGAATTATTTTTTTTTTATTTTTTTGTTGCATGAATTATTGATGATTATTATTGGTTGCATATGATTATCAGGGTGGTGGAGCTAATCCTTAGCCCACCACTTATAAATAAACACACAAAGACCTATTGGATTTTTTTTTTTTTTTTTTTTTTTTGGTTTTTCGAGACAGGGTTTCTCTGTATAACAGCTCTGGCTGTCCTGGACTCGCTTTCTAGACCAGGCTGGCCTCGAACTCACAGAGATCCGCCTGCCTCTGCCTCCCAAGTGCTGGGGTTAAAGGCGTGTGCGCCACCACCGCCCGGCACCTATTGGATTTTAATAAGCCATAAGACTTGGAATCGGCAATCTTAACCCTCTAAGCTATTTTTCTATTTCTCAACCCAAACCCCCATAAATACTTGAGCACATTCCATGTGGGCTGTATCTCTCCAGGCCATACCAATCCCCTAGGCCACGTGGAGTTCTGGTCCACCTAACCTATGGTGTCTCTCCCTCTTCTTCTTCCTGCTTTTCTGCTTCTCTCCTGGTTTAGGGATAACTCTGCCACTAACTAGTAATCATAAGTATCCTTATAGATTCCTTTTTTTTTTCCTTGAGCCACACTGCCCATTTTCTTCCTTTCTTTGGTTTCTTAAATTTAATCTTCTTTTAAAAAAGAAGAATATACACACCCTAAAGTGCCTAAAACTTACCCAGTTTCCTCATCCATACATCAGAATAGCTCCTCATGGGGCTGTGGCAAAGGAGTGAAAATTTGTAAGGTGCTTAGCATACACAGTACTAGGCACCTAGCAGGAGATACACTAACAGCCACTCACAAAAGTTGGGCTCCACGCAAGAAAAATGGTCTGAGGATCAAGAAGTTGAAGCTAAGCTCAACTACACCGCAAGTTCGAGACCAGCTTGAGCTACATAAAGTTTCCAAAGACTTGGTCTGCCTCCCCTTCCCTTCCTCCTCATTGCTAAACTGTACTCCTGCCCCACGCTGGCTTCCTGCCTGGTCAGCGTAAGTTGCTCTGGTAGAATCTTTTATCCCTTTTCATCTTGGAGACAGAACTCATCAGTCCTCCATCTCTTCACAGCTGTTAGGATGCTGCTGGGAAAGGCAGCATTGGACAGGGCCCTGCAAATGCCAAGGCTGAAGCAAGGTTTGCTGGCTTCTGCCTGGGAGAAGCCCCAGACATCACAACCCCCTCCTCCAGAGTCCTCTCTTCCATGTATGAGAACCATGTCCACTGCTTACCAACTGGGTGAACGGCAACTGGCCTCAAGTAAAAATCTAGGTTACCTGAAGCCCAAATTTAAAATACATATAGATATAAAAGATCATGAAATTAGATGCAGGGATTTTAGCAGGAGTCTGTGCAAATGGGGGACCTTGAGGTCAATGCCTCATTCACTTCATGGAAGGCACCACAGAATTCCTCCAAAGGTTCAAGTGTTGGAAATTGAGGTGAAATGTTGTTAACTGAGCATGGCAGTCCCCATCTGCCATCCCAGTACTTGGAGGACAGAGGCAGGAAGATCAGCTATATAGAAAGTTCCAGGTGAGGGGACTCTGACCAGCTCGAGCGTGGTAAGCATGGCTCTGACAGGCCTTGCCCTTCTCCCCCCTACTCCTTCTGCCTTGCTAAAAACTGTAGATTCCATTCCTAAAGCTAGCCACCAAGGTCTATTCCCTTACTTGGCCACTTCCTCCTCCTGAGGCTGACCACCAAGGTCCAGTTATCAAAGTACTGAAATCCAGCAATCAAAAGTCCACTTTGGCTTAACTAATTAACATGCCCAATTAAAATCAAACACCTCATCCTAACATGAGGTTTCTCCTTTTACCTCGTCATTTGCCTATGGGCCACATCTGTCTCCTTGCTATCCAGAGGCAGTCCTTTGTCCCCACTGGGACAAATACACCTTCCCCCTCTCCCTTGTTCCCTTCTCCTTGTCCTCTATCTCCTGTCATTGTCTCTTATTCCCTGCTCTCTGTCCCTGTGGGGGCAAATAAATCTCCTTTGTGATGAGAACTTGGTCTTGGAGGTCCCAGAGTTGACATCGTACACCATGATAACCTGGGCTACACTGGTAACAGTGGGTGTTTGGAAATGGAACTTCCAAGAGGTAATTAGGATAGGTGATGTCATAACAATGGGACCACATGGTGACATTCATGGCTTTCTAAGAAGAAAAGAGCACTTTGTCATCTTTTCTGAGGACATCATGAAACAGTGACAGCTGCAGCAAAGCCCAGCTGTCTACCCCAGCCCAGTGGTACATGCCTGTGATTCCAACACCCGGAAGGAGGAGGAAGGACTATAGCAAGGGAGGGGTGGAGAAAATCTGAGCTAGCATGCTCTGCTAGAATTCACCACTTGACGCTCTCCAGCATCTTCTAACACAGTCACAAGGCCCTTACCACATGCTCAGCAGATATATTTTTGAACTTTCCAGTCTCCAGAATCACTAGGCAAATAAACTTCTACTCTTTGTAAGTTACCCAGTCTTGGGCATTTTATGGCAGCAATAGAAAACAGACTAAGATAACAGCCCTGCTTCTCATAGAACCAGGGAGGGCTGAAATGAGAGGCTGTATATCAAGAGCTCAGCACAGTGTATC
This sequence comes from Lophiomys imhausi, assembly GCA_907164525.1. NCBI lineage: Eukaryota > Metazoa > Chordata > Mammalia > Rodentia > Muridae > Lophiomys > Lophiomys imhausi. Next base: position 844,911 of record CAJQZJ010000531.1, on the reverse strand, counting down.
ACATTATCAGCTATGACAATAACAATTATAGATACTTATAATAGTTTTGATAAATTTATAAAATCTTTAACCAAGTGTGCATAATAATAGCAGAGCTTCCTCTCTTCTCCTTTTCCTGCCCACAAGTCCATGGGAATGAAGTGGGATCTTCCCCACCCTCTCTTGGCCCCCTCTCGTCCTTAAACCTGGAGTCTCCCCTCCAGTCCAGGAGGTGCTTTTCCTCATTTATGACAGACAAAATGTGAGGAGGGGGTTAGGGGAATAGCTTGTGGAGAGGGGGTGAGTAGGGACAGTGTGGATAGCCTGGGTCTGGGAGGGGAGTGAGTGAGGCATAAGCAGGGGGCAATTGGGGCTTAGGTCCTACAGACAGACAGCTTCCCGGGGTACACATGTGTAAACAGGAAGTCACGCTCAAGAGCCAAGGGCATCACAGAAACAGACCTTGACAAAGAAGATACTTAGAGCCATTCTGGTAAAAAGCTGTTGTTTTCCCACCAAGCTCTTTATGCTGGGTGTGGCCAACTACAGCCACAAGTGCTGACTGGGGCCAAAGAGCCTCTTATCCTTTCCAGTAAGAGTTTGGAATGTGAGGACAAGGGTTATTTACGTGACTTCACACAACTGGTATTTTTGTCGGCAAGCTCTCCATCTTGAACTGGGTTCCTGGGTTCCTGGAGGGGCTGCCTCTGTAAGGGTGTGTTTCCAAAAACCCTGTAGAGCGGGTTGTTTGTTTGGGGGTGGAGAGTTTGGTGGTACATCATGGGAAAGGAAACTGCTTTAAGAAACAAAGCAAGCCGGGCAGTGGTGGCGCACGCCTTTAATCCCAGCACTTGGGAGGCAGAGGCAGGCGGATCTTTGTGAGTTCGAGGCCAGGCTGGTCTACAAATTGAGTCCAGGACAGCCAGGGCTACACAGAGAAACCCTGTCTCGAAAAACCAAAAAAAAAAAAAAAAAAAGAAAGAAACAAAGCAAACGCAGAATCTAAGCCAACCCTTATCTTCACCCCTGCCACAGGGTGTGGTGGCACCCAGTGTGGTGACTACAGGTGGTCAGGCCGGCCACACCTCATGCTCAGCTGCTCTCAGAAGTCATCACCTCGCTCAGATAAAGTATCTAAGTGATCAGACTCTGAGGGTGGGGATGCAGCAAAAATGTTTATTCTTCAAAACTCCCCTCTCCACAGCCAGGAAGAGGATGGTGCGGGAGGGGGGGGGGGCCCATCCATGACTCACTCACTGGCTAATCCCTGGCAAATCTATTACCATGGAAACTGCCAATCATCCCTGCTTTTCATAGCTTAACTGAACATCTGCTAGGGGAAAACAAGTGTTGTGAGTCTTTCCCCCTGCTTCCATGTTTACTTTCCGGGCCCCTGAGCCAGGGGAGGGGAGCCTGGACCTATTCTGCTTCCTAATTATCTGTATGGTCTCCATCAGCCCCTTCCCAATCTTTTTTCTGCCCTTCCTTCCCCCGTTGGTTAAAAAATAAAAATAAATAAAACATCACATCAGAGGTTTTCAACCCAGGCTCAGGAAAGCCTGGCCTCTAGGGTGGATCGAAGAAGCCTGTGTGGCGGACACTATACTCAGTATTATAATTTTACATGTGGACTGTTACAAAATGATACTTTCATAAAGCACAGAAAATAAATCTCTGTGTGTGTGTGTGTGTGTGTGTGTGTGTGTGTGTGTGTGAATGTATTTAATGTGTTGGGGGTGGATACTCGTCCATGTAGTGGGGTCAAGTGTGTACCATGGCACCTGTGGCAGGCAGACAGAAGACAACCTTTGAATGACAGACCTTGACATTCCACCTTCTTTGAGACAAGGTCTCTGCATAAAACAGCCCAGCTGGCTTTTGAGCCTTCTGGAGAGTCTTGTGTCTCCACCCCACACCTCCCCACAGGCACGGTGTAGGCTTGCACTCCTGTGTCTGACTTTTATGTGGGTTTCAGTGAACAGAACCTAGGTCACCAGGCTTGCCTGGCAAGCACTTTACCCAGTGAGCCATCTCCTCAGCCTCAGAAAGCATCTCCAGCTTAGGTAGCTGTCTCAAAAGAAATACAGACACCCTCCCTGGAGCAAAATTTGCAGTGCGATTGTCAAGAAGGAAGGGTTTGAAAGACAGTAAGTCAAGGGGACTGGGGATGCAGCTCAGCAATGAAGTACTTGTCTACCATGTACCAGGCCATGGGTTCCACTCCTAGCAACACGCATGCACACACTCACACACACACGAAAGGTGGCAAGTTCTATGGCCTGACAAGTGATCTCAAAGTTAATTCACCCCAGCTCTACCTGCCAGGTAGCCTTCCCAAGCTGCAGGCCGATGCAATTCTTATCTGGAGAGGAGGCTTGCTACCCACCCAACTCAGCCCAGGCACCTGCTTCCCTATCTTACTCACCACTGTGAGAAGATGGGGACCACACTCCTAGAACAGCCTCCTGAGGTCCCAATGACACTCTGTGAGTGCAGCATCACCAACCACTGAGATACATGCCCTTGACAGTGTGCTCATTAGGAGGAGCGGGCAGGAGGGGCTGGTAATCAGTTTCAGATTTTTTTTTCTTCCCTTTTCCCGTCCATTCAAGAGGAAGGTGACTGAGATCTGATTGACAGCTTTGGGGGAGCTGTGCAGTAGAATTCATCCAACTACTGTTGGTGCTTGTTTCTCCACAGCCTGGGTTTGGAGATGTTTCACAGACTCAAAGAAGTGGAAAAGAATCAGACAGGTGGCTGGTGACAGCATGGGGGATCAGAACAGGAACTACATAATTTGTGGGGCCCAGTCAAACAAAATTATAGGGGGTCCCTTGTTCAAAATCGGTAAAGAATTTTAGCAAAAGCCAAGCATTTACACTAGGGGAGGTGGACGCTAGTGTGAGCGCACTGGTCACACCCTAAAGCAGATGGCCCTGGGAAGTACTCCCCATCCTAGACCCATAGAAGATTGGCCCTAGGGTTAAGAGTAGGGAAAGATAGACCCACAAGTTCTGGGACAATGAGGACCTGGGACCCTCTTCCTGGACGTATGGGTAGGGACCCAGAGGACCCAGAAAAGGAGTGTCTAGGAAATGCTTAGACCCTAAATGCAGAGTTCCCAAGTTCAGCCAGTTTCTGGTCTCCCAGGGCAGCTTAAATACAGCATTAGCATAAAGGCCCTGGGAGGGTCTGGCTGTGTACACAGATGTGAAACTGCAAAACCACCTAACGCGCTTTGGCACTGGGTAAGAGCCCATAAAGCTGGAAGTGGTAGAAGCAAAGCAACACCAGGGAATGGCATCCAGAATGACTGACTTTAGCTTTGAGTCATCTCTAAAGGGTAGAATCTTAAGAGACAGAGATCGACCCTTTTCATTTTATACAAACGACAAAGCTACTTTGTTCCTGTGGATTAGATCTGCAGACGAGGATCTGCAGCACTCAGCCCTAGTGTTGGGTTCATTTCCAAGGTTGCGGAAAGGGTAGAGGTGGGCAATGATCTAACTGAGGGTGGAGCTCAGAACAGAGTGGTCAGGTGGTAGAGGTGAAGGAGAAGGAAGAGACTCCAGTGCTGTTTGGAAGCTAAGCTTGTCAGGACTTGGAGAGGCCTAGGAGGAAGGTGGGAGTAGTAGTAAGTCCCTATTGTTGGCACCTTCCCTAAGAACGGGAGGGCAAGAGAAGAGCCAGTTGGAGACAGGCAAAAGGGGGCTGGCTCTGAACCCACTGATTCTGAAGTATCCCAGTTCTCATAGAAGCCACTGAAGAATCTACGGGATGTGCTGAGGAGAAGCCTGGGCTAGCAGGGTGAATGTGGGAGTCGGTGGCTCTATGGGTGACCACTAAAAAAGAGGATTGGAAGAGATTAAGAAGAAAGAAAATGAGGGGTGGGGTGGGAGAACTGCTTGGTTAGTAAAGGGCTTGCTATGCAAGTACGGGCACCTGAATTGGATCTGTAGAATCCAGGTGATAAAGGCTGGTATGATGCCATGAGCTTGTAATCCCAGTACTGGAGAGTCAGAGGCAAGCAGGTCCCTGGAGCTCACTGTCCTGCCAGCCCAGCCAACTTGGCAAGTTCTCTAAAAACACAGTGGCTGGAATCTGAGGAATAAAACCTGGGGTTGTCTTCTGGCCTCCATATGCAACACACACACACACACACACACACACACACACAGAGACACACACACACACACACACATAATAGGAAAAGAAGAGAATGGGGCAAGGAGTAGCTTGAGGAAGCCAGACCTCTACCAGGCAGGCAGAGAAGAGAAGCAAGAAGGCAAGTAAGAGCAGGAGGGAGGGGAGGCACTGCTGGTGTGTGACAGGCATTCAGAAGGAAGAGGAAGCAGTGTCCAACTAAACCAGGAAATCAGAAACACTCACTGCTTAGTAGTGAGGTCAGTAGGAAGTCACCGATGACCTCCGAAGGATCCAGTTCATTTGGAGGGATGCTCGGAGTTCTAAAAGGAGAGTGTGACAGTTCAGCAGGAAGTAGGAGCTGCAGACAGGAAGCCACCTCACCTTGGGAGGCACAGAGCAAGAGGGCCTTAGCCAGAGAAGAGCGTGGGACGGGGGCAGGATGATTAAAGTTAAGTGTTTCTTTCATTTCAGCACCTTTATTCAAGCATAACTCTGATCCGGAAAGCTGAACGTTTTTGATGAAACAGCCTGAATACACCCGTGAAGCCGCCAGAATAATCCAGAATGTATTTATTGTTCATCCTGAAGTGTCCTCCTGTCCCTCCACAGCCCTTCCCTCTAACCCCTCACCCTCACCTCCAGGCATCTCCCCTGTTGTCTGCAACTAAAGCTTGCTTCCTCTAGAATGTTATATAAATGGAATTTATGTGGTTTTACACTTTTTAAAAACATTTTGCATCTTTTTTTTGGGGGGGGGGGGGAATATGGCTTGCTTAGCATAATTATTTTGAGGCTCATATATATTTGCTGCATATATCAGTAATTTCCTCCTTTTATACTGTTTTTTTTCCTGCTGCATGACTTGACCACAATTTATCTACTCACCTGTTGATGAATGTTTGAGCTATTTGCATTTGGGGACTATTCAAATTAAGCTGCCTTGAATATTTTAAGTATTTTGCTTTTATTTGTAGTGTGTGTGTGTGTGTGTGTGTGTGTGTGTGTGTGTGTGTGTGTGTG
>CAJQZJ010000531.1:825318-839756 GCA_907164525.1 Lophiomys imhausi | reverse complement strand
GTGTGTGTGTGTGTGTGTGTGTGTGTGTGTGTGTGTGTGTGTGTGTGTATATTGAGTGCAGTGCCTATGGAGGCCAGAAGAGGGCGCCTGATCTCCTGGAATTGTGGTTACATGCAGTTGTGAACCATGTGGGAGCTGGGAACCAAACTCTCATCTTTTTCAAGAATAGTAAGTGCTCTTTACTATGGAGCCATCTCTCCAGGCCAAATTCAGCTGCTTTGAATTTTCACAGACAACTATTTGCACAGGTACATGCTTCCAGATAACTAGAGGTGGGATAGCTGAGTATATGGTATTTTTAAGAAACTGTCATACTTTTCTAAAGTGCTGTGACCATTTTACAATCCCTTCAGTAGTACAGGTGAGTTTGAGTTTCTTCGCAATCCCTGCCAACACTTGCATGGAAGTCTCTCATGTTAGACATTCCAGTGGATTTATTTTCCCACCCTTTGTGTATGTGGGGAAAGAGTGACAAGTAAAGATATTACACTCACAGGGAGCAGAGGACAGGAGACAGCTGACTGCAGATCAGCAACAGAGAAATGTTTCTGGTCTGTGCCCTGGAGACAGCCCTGCCCAGAGCATTTCCCATGAGCCACCTGTCTGTCACATGTTAGCTTCTTGCCTTCTCAGCCAGGACCCGACATATGAGCTAAGAGTTTTAGTCTTCTTCAGAAATTGCGAGCAAGTCAATTAAGTGTTAAAATGATAGATTTTTAGTCAGAACTAATGCCATCATCGAAGTCAGCTGCCGCTCCTGAGAGCTCCTGCAGGTTGAACTCCAGTAATCAAGCATTTGCACCCCTAAGGCAAAAGTAAGAAAGAACCAAGAGTACCTACCTGTAGCTGCGGGGAAGAACACCCCAAACACAGTGAAGAAAGACTCCCCCGGGCTGTACTTTGGCAGAGTGTTGTTCTGTAGCAGTTCTGGGGAGTATCCGATAAAGCCATGCTCTGAAATGACAAGGAGGAACAGAAACAGGGCAGAGCGCCCACAGGGACAGCGTTGTTGATAGCATGCTTTCTAGCCCAGTCTGGCCTGGAATTTACTGTATCATCTGGGGTGGCCTTAAATTTACTGTGACTCTCCTGCCTCAGCCTCCTGGGTTGCTGGGATTGTAGGCATAAGTCACCATGTGCAGGAATACAATATTGAACATTCAAAGGCAGGGTGTGTGTGTGTCTGTGTGTGTGTTTATGTGTGTGTCTCTATGTGTGTGTATGTTCTGTGTATATGTGTGTGTGTGTCTATGTTGTGTGTGTGTATGTTGTCTGTGGCAGAATAAAAAAAGGGAGAGACTTGGAAGCCTGGTTTTTGTGTATCTGTACTTATGGCTATACAGGAATGAAATGACATGGAGAACGTGGTTGGCTAATGGAAGGGAAGACTTTTCATCTTTGCTGTACAGATTTCAGAATGGCTACAAAGTTTTTTCAGTGAGGGTATATTTATGTGATTGCTTTCCATAAAAACAAATTGTATTTGCAAATAACTTCCATGCTTGAAAAACCTTCATGGGTGCCTGGGGGTGAAAGAATGAACTCCAGTCTCCTTAAGCTGAACATCAGGGATCCCCACAACCTGGCACCAGTCTGCTATGCCCTCTTCACCCTTTGCCTTCCCTGCCCCCAGAGCACCTCAAAACCCCACCCTATGCCTTCGCTTGGGTCATGTTTCCTGCCCTACTACCTCTCTCTCTCTGAGCACCAATATTGTACTCCCTTCTTTTTTCTTTCATTCTTTCTCCCCTCCCCCAGATCTGTATGCACCTTTGTGTGGTGGTATTTGAGCCTAGGGCCTTGAGCACGCTAATCATCTATCGAACACCTCTAGCCCTGGCTTTAGTATTGATTCTGAGACAGGGTCTCTCTTAGTCTCCCAGGCTGGCCCTGATCTTATTCTCTCTCCTAGGCTGGTCTGGAACTTTTTTTTTTTTTTTTACCTTTTTTATTCATTTTTTATTTATTTATTATGTATACAGTATTTGCTCTACATATATTTCCCCGGGCAGATCTCACTGTAGATGGTTGTGAGCCACCATGTGGTTTCTGGGAATTGAACTCAGGACCTTGGGAAGAACAGCCAGTGCTCTTAACCTCTGAGCCACCTCTCCAGCCCCCTGGTCTGGAACTTTTGGTACTCCAGTCTCAACCCCTCAAAAGTATCTGGCATCTCATGCCTGTACCACTAGGCCTGACATGTACTCATTCTTCAAGCTTAGACATGAGCTCTCTTCATCTGCCCCTGATGGTTGCTCTTGGTATTAAGACTAGCCACTTAATGGGTCTGGAGAGATGGCTCAGCAGTTAAGAGCAACGGCTACTCTTCCAAAGGACCTGAGTTCATTTCCTAGGACCCACAAGGTGTTCCAGCACCCACATGGCAGCTCATAGCTGTCTGTAACTCCAGTCCCAGGGGATCCAACGTCCTCCTCTGGCCTCCATGGGCACCACATGCATGTGGTCCACAGATAGCCATTCAGAAAAAACACATAAAGGACAAATAATTTTTTCAAAAGACTAGCCGCTTTAGGTCACTATGGAACCACAGGGTTCTTTTTGTTTTGTTTTGTCTTGCAGTACCCAAGCTAACGTACAGGCCAGAAAAGTAATCTGCCCACTGAGCTATGTCCCCAGCTTCAACCACAGTCCTTGCTTTAAAAATACTTATTTTAGTTTTATTTACGTGGATGCATGTGTGTGTGTGTGCTCATGGAGGTCAAAAGAGGTCACAGGATCCCCTGGTGCTAGAGTTATAGGCAGTTGTGAACTGCCTGATGTGGGTGCTGGGAGCCAAACTCAGGTCCTCTGTGACGGCGGTGCTCACCCTTACTCACCCAGCAGTCTCCAGCCCCTCACCAGAGTTCTCGAGGTAAGAAGTCCACTCTGGCATAACTCCACTCTACCTGGCACACAATAGGTAGATGGCAAATAGAACAAATAGAACTATAGGAAAACAAATCTCTTAGATCTCTTGGCTGGTGGGCACATCTCCATCCCAGGCTTCCTGCTACACTCCTTCACAGGCTACTTTGTAACAAGAACATCTGAGGTCCGAATTGTTCTAAGTATTTTAAATGTGTCTGTACATTGACCTTAATGCCTTCAGTCCATTTCGCTTCTTTGTCAAAACGGGTTACTTTGAACAGCATGTGAGGGTGGACTAGCCAGTGGTGGAATTCTGAGACACAAGTAAAATGTTCTTGGCTCAGGGACACCCAGGATATTACCTTTGCCTTTTGGACTTGTCCCCTAGAACTAGCTAGTTGGCATCTATGAACTGCACCCCACCCCCACTGCTCCCACTGCACACCACAGTGCCACAGAGCTTAGGGACAGAGCCCATAGAAAGCCTTGCCACATCCCCACCCTCCCATCTACCTCAGAGCTTCCCTCCACAAAGGGGGCTTTCTGGGCTTTGCTGGCTCCCAGGAGTCCATGAGCTTCTCCAGCTTCCAGGAGTCATAACTTCATAGGAAAAATATTCTTCAAGAAAATAATGAAGGAGAAACTCTGGGAGGCCCAGGGAGCCTTTGGGAGTCCAGTCCAGGCTTTCAAGTCATTTTCAATTGCTTTCTCTTGGCTGAATATAGATTTTGTTCTGGTATGTTAAATCCCAAGCACCAGGTTTCTGAATGGCTTGGTCTCCTTGCAGCTGGTCCTCCTCTCACCAACAAAAAGCAATAACAAGCTAAGTTAACTTTGGCCTACCCGCTGACCCCACTGACTAGTCTTCCTGAGGAGAAAACCAGTGCAGCCTGCTTTGGAGCTCAACTCAGCACACAGGCTGGGATGACGCACATCTGAGGCAGGGCTGTGTACCCTGGGCAGGCCAGCCCACAGCACATAAACACTTCATTCCACACTGTTCCCCTCCTCCGCAACCTCAAAGGAGGTCTTAGGACAGGGAAGGATTTGGTCCCCTGGCTTGAGGGCTCTGTCAGCCCACAGGCTCAAAAGGGTTTTAGTCTCTTAGAGATTGTTTAGTGGGGTCAATGGGGAAGCCTTCTCTTGCTCTCCCACTCATTTACAGACTGTGAGAATGAGGCAGGGTGGAGACCTCAGAGCTGCCTCTCTCGGAGCCAATGAGAAAGGCAGCTCTGACATATCCACAGACACACACTCACAGGGACACACTCAGAAGCACACACTAACACACACTCCCCAGCACGCACACACTACTGACACGCTCACAAGCATACATTACACCTGTGCACATACATACACTGACACACAGGCACACACTCATACCTATACACAAGGATATTTCACAAGCACCCATTCACAATGGCCCACTCACAAATACACATACACTTACACGCGTACAGAAGCACGCACATTCATACCAACACACTCTCACCACACACCCACAAGCACGTACCCACTCACAGTGGGACACTCCTAATCCTGCTACCCTGGGCCTCTGCTTTCTGCGAAATCTAGTTCTTAGCCTTTCTCAGGGAAATAATTTTATATATCATTATAATATCTATATTAATATATTAATTCATGTTAACATATTCTACATTAATTATTATATGACTATAAAGATTAAATTATAAAAGTATTTAAATGTAATTAATATATAAATATATAATCTTATGTATTATTATAAATAATCTTATATATAAATAAGCTTGAAAAGAACTTGTGAACAGAGATAATTGTCAATGTTTTCTTACAATGGTATACATTTGGGGAAAGATCTAAGTCTCTATGGAGAACTGAGATATTTTAAATGTTAATGAAGACATTTGACACTAGACCTAAAGGGACAGACATGTAACCCCAACCACTCAAGAGACTGAGAATTAAATAAATTTATACATATAAGAAATATGTCTGCCAGTCCTGGTAGTGCACACCTTTGATCCCAGTGCTCAGAAGGCAGAGACAGGCGGATCTCTGAGTTCGACGCCAGCCTGGTCTATAGAGTGAGTCCAGGACAGCCAGGGCTACACAGAGAAACCCTGTCTCAAAAAACCAAAATACTAACTGCGGTTGTTATATAAATAATTATGGCAATCCTCATTCTCATTGCCTCTCCCTCTTTCCCTCCTTGAAACAGATTTCTCTCTCCATCTCTTCTCTCTTCATCCTTCCCTCCCACCTTGACTCTCTCTCTCTTTCTCCATCTCTCCCTCTTTTTCTTCATCTGTCTTTCCCCTCCCAAGGTAGGTTTCATTATGTAGCTTGGGTTGGCCTGGAATTCATGATCCACCTACTTCAATCTCCCCAGCGCTCAGATAACTGGCATTCACCATTATATCCAATAATCCTTTTCCTTTAAAAATTTCCTGTAAAATTTCCACAGTTTCAAATTTTATTTTGAAGGTAATTTATTTATTACAGAAAAAAATTGTATCTTTTAGGAAAATAAATGATCCCAAGTAAGGGCCAAGTGTCTGCAGGAACATTTCAAATGTACTATCTTCTTTCTTTTATTTCTTTCCATGTATACTTGTCTTGTTTTCCAGAATGATTTGAGTAGTTTATGTGAAAATCATAAACAAGCTAGAATAAATAGCATTTTTAAAGGAGGGGGGAATATCACCCTCAACACAACCAGAAGGCTTTCAAGTAAAATCTGTAGCTGTGCCCTTGAGACTAGAATTCAGGGCCTAAGCAGATGGTCTATGATTGCTTTGACCAAGCCCACAGGGGCAGGACATTAGGTCTGGTGGCTTTCCCCACCCCACCCCATATAGTCCATTTTCTCTCAGATGAAAAGGAGTAGCTGAGGTTGGCCTTATTTCTCTCTCTCTCTCTCTCTCTCTCTCTCTCTCACACACACACACACACACACACACACACACACACAAAATCTCCCCTTGCCCATTCTGATTCCCTTCCCCTCCCCTCCCCTCAGGGTTACAAGTCCTGGGAAAGCTCCTAGGGAGCCTTGCTAAACTGCCTCCCTCACAGAAAGATCCTCTTCAGTTCTAGAAGCCAGCTTCTCCCTTAGGCTTAGTCTGGGAAAGACAGGCAGGTCCTGTGGCACACCATAGGTCAGAGGTACCTAGTAGACAAGGGCTGATAGGGAGGATACCCAGCCTTTGTCAGGACTCCAGGTCTGTCTGAATTCAAAGTTCCCCACTCACTATGTTGTCTCTCTGTATTTTATCCTAGAGGATTTTGGGATTCTGTTTTGCAGGGCTAGGATGCCCTGGCCTTGAGTTACATCCCCAACCTAAGTTTGTTTCCCTGAAGCCCAAATGACAATTCACTTGCTGCCACTTCCAACCCCGAAGGGCCCGGGATGCTGAGGACCTGCAGCTGCTGGGCCTCTGGGCTTGACCTGAACATCTGCTTCTGTATCCACGGAGTAAAAATACTCTGGGCCCCTCTGAGCTGTGTACTTTTTAGGAAGACCAAAAACAGAACAGGGGAGGGGATTGTGAGAACAAAACCATCACAGGCCCAGGCAGGAAGAGGCAGAGGGATGATGCCCTTGAAGGACTGACTGTGTGTAGGAAGGGTTGACTTCTCCCTAGAATCTGGTCACTCCCACGATGTTGGTGCCAATAGGCTGTAATCCTTGGGTGCTTAGTGTTAGCTCCCCAGGGGTGCTCACGGAAGCCCTCCTCATCTAAATGCCTTTAGCTCTGGTCATGGGTGGTGACGAAGATCATCTCTCGGTCTGCGTACCAGTTGCTCAGGCTCATAGACCTGGCCAGGGCCGCAATGGCTGCTGGGAAACACCCTGTGGCATCTGTGGTCCGAATACTCACCCAGCCCCCTATGCACACAGCCCATGGTGAAATTAGGAGAGGCAGCTGAGACCTTTGGTGTGGGTGTCCCATTGTGACGGTGGACTAACTTAGAAAATGAGGTTTCTAAAAATGGTGCTGGTATTGATGCTGCGGGCTGTGGGCAGAGCTTCCTGCACCGCAGGGCTCTCTTCTGGGCGCAGGTCCCCCCACCCTGCAATCAGCAGCCTGTGACCAGTGACCAGGGAGCAGCCAGACAACCCTTTCCTGGGAACGGACAATGGGAGTGTCTGGTCCAACCAGGAATAGAAAGAGTGGAGGAAGGGCTCCGAGAGAGGAAGGGAGGGAGGCGGCGCCCCCCAGACTGAGGGGAGGGTGGGGCCTGGGAGATCACAGGAAGATTAACTATGCAAGGAAAAGGAAAGGAGAGGCTGAGGTTCTGGGAAAGCACAGGCACCAAAACAGCCCTGAGGGGAGGGCTGGGAGGGGCGGGAGGGGCGATGGTAGGGGAAGGGAAGGCGACCAGGGTTCAGCATGCTGGGATCCTCAAAGAGGGAGGAAGTACAGTACAGCCACTGCCTGGAAGTACTACTCAAGCCTCCTGCTGCGTGAGGCCCCTCCTGAGCACCCCCACCATCAGCTGTGGAGTTGGACTTAATGCCAGGAGGGCCCAGTGTCTCCACTACCTGCCACACTCTGGGGACAGAGATCCGGGAAGATCTGAAATAACCCCGACAGAGGGGTGAGGAAAGGGAGTGTTCAAAGGTGCCATCCCGCCTCTGCACAGGCTACCAGGAGCCAGAACGCTGAGCCACACTGCCCAAGCCCAGAAGGCAACAATGGACAAGAGACACTTTGAGACTCCCGGACCCTACACCCTTTGGCATTAGCTCCCAGAGCCCCTGATGATAATAGGTCAGCAGGAAGGAGCCTGGTCACACAGAGCCATGGCCTTAGGAGATGTCCCAGCTGGGTCCCTCTTGCCGCGGCATGGGGAGTGAGAGTCTATTCCAGGCATAAGACTGCTCACTGACAAAGCAGCTATGGGCTGGAGAGATGGCCCAGTGGTTAAGAGCACTAACTGTTCTTCTAGAGGACCCGGGTTCAATTCCCAGTACCCGCATGGAGCTCACAACTGTGTGTAACTCCAGTTTCAGGGGATCTGGCGTCCTCACACACACATATGCAGACATAATAAAAATAAATTAATCTTTAAAAAAGACAAAACAGCCACAACCAGTCTCTGACAGCAGCCTTGAATGCTTTTTATTTTCCACTGTTTTAAATCACTAATGATGTTAGTGGCTTTTATGAGTTTTGATAATGAGAGACGAAAGAGAGCGGAGAAGGTTGACTGAGCCATTTTTAAATTTTATATTAAAAAATTCTCATATATTTTAATCATATTCTTTCCCCTCTCCTAATTCTTCCCAACTCCTTACTTAATCAACTTCATGTTCTTTCTCTCTCTCAATAAAATGCAAAAACAAAATAGGAAAAACAAACAAACAAACAAAATCAAAACAAATTAAATAAAGAAAATCAAGACAAAAAATACCAAAACAAAACAAAAAGCGCACAAACACACACAAATGCATACCCTAAAACCACAGAAACTGTTTTTACATTGGCAACAACTTCCAGGCATGGAGCCTACCCTGGAGTGTGGTTTATATACCAAGTGAAACATCATTGGGAGAAAACTGATTTTTTTTTCTTTCCCAGAAAGAATCAATTACAAATAAGTTCTTGGTTAGGTGAGGGACCCCATGGCCACTCCCTTTCTCAGTGCTGGAATGTTGTCTGGTTTGTGCAGGTCTCGTACATATCTGTGGCAGAGGTTTGTATTTCTTTTGAACACAGTTATATTGAATTAATACGTAAAAGTGGTGGGAGTGCTTTTGAAAAGCAGTTTCAGAAAAGGGGAATGCGGGCTGGAGAGATGGCTCAGAGGTTAAGAGCACTGGCTGTTCTTCCAAAGGTCCTGAGTTCAATTCCCAGCAACCACATGGTGGCTCACAACCATCTACATTGAAATCTGGTGCCCGGGCATATATGTAGAGCAAATACTGTATACATAATAAATAAATAAATGTTTAAAAAAAAAGAAAAGGGGAATGCAAAATCAGCTTAATGACTTACACCTGTGAGGAACATCTCAGAGCAAGTATACCTCATGGGGAGGACATAGGCTGGCCAAGGAGAAGGCACCCTGACGCGTAGTTAGAGAGAACATATAAAAAGGAAGGCCCATAAAACTCGAGAGGGCTTTTGAACTTGGCATCGCTGCCTACCGCTGCTTAACTTTGAAAGACACTAGAGAGCATTTTCCTGAAAGTTGCTACCACCAGGACTTGTGGTGTAGATTGGGGGGAGCCCAGATGAAGGCTCATTTGGAGCCATAAAAGCAGCCACAACCGAGGCCATCCGAGGAGTGCGGCACCTGTCCAGAGACCATAGCGCCACATGAGGGGGTGGCAACTGCCAGTGCGAAGGACAAGGCTGAGAAAAGCCATGGAGAGCAGTACCTGTCCCAAGCAAGCCCAGTCAGGCAGAAGAGCCTGCAGTGTAATGCCTGCCCTGTGGAGATTTGAAAAACTGGACGGAGGAGGCTGACCCTAAGCAGGAGTAAGGCAGCGGCCATTGGGATGCCAGAGCCAGGTGACCACTGCAGCTGCTGATTGCTGTGTCCCCTAAGGCCTTGGCTGACGAGTTGCCCCAAGGAACCATGCCTGAGAACGTCTTCATTTTGGTATCCTTTTAATGGATTGACCAGAAGGTGTTTAGAATTATCAATAAATAGTTTAAAGACATGATTCACATACCCATATCTGACGCTGCTATTATGCTCGAGAACCTGAGACGACCTAGGTCATGGTCTCTAGGGGGAAAACCTACTGCTATTATTCTGCTAAAGAAACGTGGCAATAAAATGACTTCTTGCTGTACCCACAGACCAGTGCATTGTCCCGCCCTATCAGTGAAGCTGCTTCTTGCAGAAGATGGGAACTAACAAACTGGACAACATTCAGAGGGTGAGAGGCTCTGGAACAGTCAGTCCTAAATGGGGTATCTTTATCAAACACCTCACTGCCAAGGCTCGGAGATCTATGGAGGAAGAGGATGCGGAAAGACTGTAAGAGCCAGAGGCGGCAGGTTACTCCAGGGAAACAGCGCTTTTCAGACATACCAGGACTGATGCACGTGTAAACTTGTATGGAGCCATTTTAACAATTAAGGACACTAGAGTGCACAGTGAAAGCAGAATGTTCAGAAGACACAAGAACCAAACGAAGAGAAATCCTCCAGTACTGCCAGCTCCTGATATGATGTGTTCTCCCACTTGGCACAATTAGAGATGTCCAATGAAAGTGTTTTGAAATGTAACTAAAGCTGAACGTGATGGTGCTTGCCTGTGACCTCAGACCGAGGCAGGCTTCAGAGCAAGAAAAATGTCTCAAAAGAATCCTGAAAAGAATGGAACATAACTAGTGTGTACAGCTCACAGCCTGCAGAGAAATAAGAGGAAATATGGCAGATTTGGAAGGGGACCCCAGGGAATTCTGGGCAGTGAGCTGCAAGCAGCCCGCAACCCCCTCTCTGGCCTCAGCCATGGTAACTTTGGTGTTACAAGGAGAGGGTTGGGAGAGGAACGAACAAGGTCTCCAGGCCTGCGCCCCCACCCAGAGAGAAAACATTCAGTAGGGGCCAGAAGGGAAATGTGAAGTGGGGCTGGGCCTGCTGGGTCCACCCAGACTGCCCAGGGAGAGCAGCATGGAGCCTCCTCTGGCCCTGGGGAAGGCCTCCACCCTGAGTAGGGCAGGCTGCCAGAAGCAGCAACCCACCCCCCACCCCCCCATACACATTGGCATTCAAGAGGATGAAGGGACCAAGGTGGGGGGAGGTGTCAGGGTAGCCGCTCTGCTTTGGTGGGGGCATTACTAAGTGTCCAGGGACCGGACCCTTGCCACCTCTACAACCTAATTAAAAGAGCAGCCTGGTTCTCTCTGAGCCAAGTGTTCTCCCTTGTGGAAGAGAAGGTGAACATCTATTGCAAGATGGTTTCTGACAGCCAACTTGCTCCACCTTTGACCAATGCCCTCTCTTTTAAAAAGCACTTGTTGCTGGAGAGATGGCTCAGCAGTTAAGAGTACTGCTGGCTGCTCTTCCAGAGGACATGGTTTCAATTCCCAACACCTACAGGGCAGCTCACAACCATCGGTAACCCCAGTTCCAGGGGATTCCCACACTCTCCTCTGGCCTTTGCAGGTACCAGGAACATATTTGGTATATAATTTCACATGCAAGCAGAACACTTATACACATACATTTTTAAATTTTATATTTATATGTATGTGTCAGGTGCCTATGGAGGCCAGAAGGATCCCATGGGGCTGAAGTTGCAGGTGCATGGCTGCTGGGATCTGAACCCTGATACTCAGCAAGAGCTCTTAGCCTCTGATCCACTTCTCTAGCCACAGCATAAAATAAAATTTTCAGCCGGGAATGTAGGGGTGTGGTAGGTGTGGAAGGTGGCGCACACCTTTAATCCTGGCACTCTGGAGGCAGAAACAGATGGATCTCTGAGTTCAAGGCCATCTTGGTGTACAGAATGAGTTCCAGGACAGCCAGGGCTTCATAGAGAAACCCTGGGGGGATGGGGAGGAATGGGGGAAGCTGTAACAGAAGGATGACGTAACACACAACAATAATAATAATAAATAAAAATTTTCAAATTGTTTCTAATATACTGAGCTTTTCCCTCCCAGTGGTCTTGGAGTCAGTAAGTTGAAATGAGAAAAGGTTTCACCTGGAGAGGCTGACCAAAAAAAGGGAATGTCAAATGCCAGGAATGGGGACCAAGTCTGACCTGGGCCCTAAGAAACAAGCAGTGTCTTAAGGTGAGGACAGCAATGGCCAATGGGGAAGAAAAGCCTGCGCCAGACACTGTGTGGAGGACTTTCTGGACCCAAGCATTTCAACCTGGTGCATTTTCTCAGGTGAAGTAGAGATGGGGATCTAGGGCAGATTCTAAAACCTTGCCCTCTCTGCTGGAGCTACAATTCACCCAAAGATGCAGGGAAAGGACCCAGGAGCCACAGGGTCAACTTGGGCCCTGCACAGGGGACTAGAGAGGCCCTACCCTCTGTGGGCCCAGATCCCCAGGGGCCTGGCCTGTGTAACTCTTAGCCTGAAGGAACCCCTGAGAAAGGGAAATCTGGCCTCTTATCTCCTGGGGGAAGGAACGCACTCTCCTGCCAGGACAAGGGGCTGTTTGACAGGAAGTCTCCACCCTAGCTGTGGGTTCCTCCCAGCCACTACTCACTCCTTCTGGCTGTCCCTGCCTCTGGCATGCACTTCCCATACTTAAACTTCTGACCTGACATCCCCAACAGAATCCTAAGACAATTTGGGCCCCTCTCTAATGAGCTACCTATTCACAGCTCAATGCCAATGGGGAATTCTGATCCCCTGCCCCACTCCTCTGTGGATATGCTCCCTAGGCAGACAGCTGGGGATGCCAAGTGGTCTCTAGAGCGCAGGACCATCTCAGAGCTACGCTCCTGTTGTGCGCAGCCAGGCTGACATACCGAAAAACCCAGCTCCTGCCTCGCAAGTCTCCAAACCAGTTCCAGCCAGGAAAGAAATCAGAAACCTTCCCAGAATCCCATGGCACAGAGCTGGGGGGTGTACATCTGGGGTAAGATATGTGCTTCGCATGCACAGGGCCCTGGGCTCAATCCCCAGCAACACAGAACACAAATGACAGTGACAACAAAAAACCTTATGGATGACAATGACTCAGTATTGCAGAGCCTGAGAACATTCCAGGAGGCTGTAACCTGAAATCCATTTTACAGATGGAGACGTTGGGGCTCAGAAAAATCGATTCCTATACCACAAGGTTGGCAGCTGGTAAGGCAAGAGTCTAAGCCTCCACTCAACATGCCCCATGTGTCCTCACAGGCCCTATGGCAGCAATCGTATATACTGTTATTGTGGGGCTACTTGCCTATTTTCCCACTGGACTATATGTACCAGGTACCTATTTTTCTGGAATGGCTATACTGCCTAGCCCTATGGGACATTTTGGTTTTTCGAGACAGAGTTTCTCTGTGTAATAGCCCTGGCTATCCTGGACTCACTTTGTAGACCAGGCAGACCTTGAACTCACAGAGATCTGCCTGCCTCTGCCTCCCGGGTTACTGGGATTAAAGGCATGCCCCACCACGTCTGGCTAAATATTTATTTATTTATTTTACATATATAAGTGTTCTATCTTCATACACTTGGCATACAAGAAGAGGGCATCAGATCCCAGTAGAGATGGTTGTGAGCTACCATGTGGTTGCTGGAATCGAACTTGGGACCTCTGCAAAAACAGACAGTGTTCTTAACCACTGAGCCATCTCTCCAGCCCTAGGCAACAGAATATTATTCAGCCATAAAAAGGAATGAAGCAGGGGCTAGAAAGAAAGCATAGTTGATAAAGTACTTGCCTTGCAAACATGAGGACCTGAGTTCAACACCCCAGAACCCACATTTAAAAAGCCAGACGGCCAAAGAAATGACTCAGAGGTCAGGAGAATTTGCTCCACAGTCACAAGGACAGGAATTCAGATACCAGCATCCATGTAACAAGGTGGGTATTGCTACAGATACCTTAACCTCAGCTCTGAGGGATGAGGACACAAGAGGATTACCAGGGAAGGCTGGCTTCCAGCCTAGCTGAGAAAATAGAAGGTTCAGGTTCAGAGAAAGACTGCTTCAAAGGAAAAACAGAGAAAGAGAGGGAGAACAGTCAAGAACTTCTTCTAGTCTCTGCACATGCTACCTGCACACATGTGAGCACACATATTGGCTGATTACTTAATTAAGAAAATGTTGTATGTGTAGTTGTCCTGCATGTATGTCTGTGTACCATGCATATGCCTAGTACCAGCAGAGGTCAGAAGAGGGCATCAGATCTCCTGGAACTGGAGTTACTGATGTCTGTGGGTGCTGGGAACCAAACCCAGGGTCAATGCAAGAGTGGCCAGGGCTTTTAATCACTGAGCCAACTCTCCAGCCCCACTAATCAAATATTCTTAAAAGCTGGGTGTGGTGACACCTGCTTATAATCCTGACTGAGGAAACAAAGACAAGAAAATAAATCCCTGGGGCTCACTGGCCAGTCGGGCTTAGCTATTTGGTGAGTTCCAGGCTAGTGAGGGACCCTGTCTCAAAAGAAAAGTGGACAGCACCTGAGGAACAACACGCAAGATTGTCCTCTGGTCTCTGCATGCACAGACTCACAGATGGATGGACAGACAGACACACACACACACACACACACACACACACACACACACACATACAAGCACCATACACAATAGGCATGAAACACTGGACATGCTACAACATAGGTGGACTTTAAAAACATCATGCCAAGTGAAAAGACAAATGTCATATGAGTTCTTCCATGTGAAATATCCAGCCAGACTAGACAAATTCAGAGACAGACACAGCAGAACAGAAGTTCCCTGGGGCCCAGGGACTCAAGTTTTATTCGGGGTGAGGAAACCTTCTGGGAACAGATAGTGATGACCACTGTATGCTTTGTGACTGTAACTAAACCCACTGAACTGCTTACTGAAAAATGGCTTAAGCATCAACTCACACCTTAAGAGATATTTTATATCACACACACACACACACACACACACACACACACACACACACACACAC